>JAPWDM010000072.1:0-505628 GCA_035578155.1 Brachynemurus nebulosus | reverse complement strand
GCAAAGAGGGTGCAAATAAATAAATAAGATTTGTATAGATATCAGTAAAGCGTGAGGGAGGGGGGGCAGTGTATTTTTTCTTTCTAAACTATAGACTTTAAAATATATCATAAGCGTGTAACATTTCATTACTAAAATACGAGGTTTTTTAAACAAATCTTTGCTCATTATTAAATCAAAAAGTTAAAATTTTTGTCACACCAAATAAACTGGTGTGATGTAATAAATATTAATTAAAAATTCTATTATTTACACATAACAGCCTCCTCTTTTACCAAAATATACCTGATAAAACTAGGGGTTGGGGGTGGGGGATGAAACTCCAATGATTTTATAACTTTAATTGTGGTATCATAATAAAGATCTTAAAGTGACATTTACAAATAAATAAATAAATAAATATATATATATATATATATATATATATATATATATATATATATATATATATATATATATATATATAGTTTCCCTACCAAAGCTCTTACCATTTCTAAGATATTTAAGAAAATTGAAAAAAACTCAAATTTTCAGGGGTGAATTTCACCCCCTTAAACCACTTATGGGCACGAACGAAATATGCCTCGAGACTACTTTTAGTAAGATCTACAATCCACCAAAGTTTCAAAAATTTTTGAGAGATACAGTTGGGATACCTTTCCTTGTAAGTCGCAAATAGTTCCTACTACCTTAAATCCATGGTCGTTTAGTCTTATAATAATTTTTTCTAAAATACTTTTAGATAAATTTGTATCGAAAGCGGCAAAAATTGGTTGCTTCTACTTGCTACGCGCCATATAAATTTGAATTTTTCAATGTTGTCCAACAACCCCATCATTTTTTTTTAATCATATTCAAGGATTTCTGCTACTTTCATTTCATCAAATGAAATCACAGTTATTTTTTCCATTTCTGATAAATTAATATCGGCAACTGACATCAACTGCAAAACACCATTGAAAATTCCTTTCGTAATTTGTAATTTGGAGCTCCATCTTTGTAAAATTCACAAGCCTTGAAAAAGAAAAAATTATGTAATTCGACTACTAAAACTTAAAAAAAAAATTAATTTTGATAGCAAAACATACCTGGTAGAAGATAATTTAGTTTAGTTCTCAGGTAATTATATGATTTTGAACTTAAATATAACAATGTAAAAGCTGAAGTTAACTCCTCACTAGTCCTTTCTTCTTATTTTTTTCTTCTTTAAAATAATATCCATTTGATTATTTGTGAAAATGCCTGTGAACAATTGTCTAGTTTGTTCTTCAGTGGTCTTTAAACTGAAGTTATTTCTTTTAGTTTCGTTTTTTAATTGATCTCGCAATAATTTATTTTTATTTTTCAAGTGTTCTATCTCAAATTTTAATTGTTTGATCTGTTTTTTGAGATCTCTTATTTCACTTGGTATTTTTGTTGTAGACGTTGCGAACATTGATGGAAAACCTTCTTTAAGTATTTTCTGTTCTTTACCATCGCTCATTATAAATGTTTATATTTCGTCAGATTGAAAATGTAAAGAGCAAATATACTTGTTTTGCCAGTTGAAATTTTCCTTATTTTCTTTACCACATATAGATATCCATTCGTCGCGAACATTTGCCAATTTTTTGGGGAATCTAAAATAATGAATTTCTTCATTCATTTTGACGATATTTCTCCTTTAATTAAGGCAATTGGGCATAGCACATCTCATTCCAGGCATCGTTTATCTAAAAAATACAACTAATTAATATCTAGTTTTAAAAAAAAAAATTAAGAAACATTATTACAAGTACGATCATATTTTAATATAGATTTATTTATTAATTTTAAGAGAAATCAATAAAAATATTTGTCAATAAAATTTTCAATAACAAAAGAATGCATGGCAAAATTATTTTTAACATAATATAAAAATCAATCAATGTTTCATAGTCCGTCCCTGATTATTATAAGTACCCCATTCGGATAATCAAATTTTTGGATAATTGGATTTTTATCGAAGTTTGGGGTATTTTAAAGAAAAGACTTCGTTTTCGGTACTGTATGCATTTTTAATTAATAGTAATAAAAAGAGAATATTTTTACAGATTATATTGCACATACTACAAGTGTTTTGTATAAGTTGTTTAAATAAAAGTCATTATTTGCTGAACATTTCAGTCCAAGTAATCTGTCTGACTGTCTTAATACGTTTTCGTGCAGCCAGGTCGCGCATCCGCTTCATTGTGAGAAGCTGCATGTGGTTACACTCAAGTTGGCGCTCCATCCACTTTAACGCTGTTTCAAGGCCGGCAAACGCTTCGCTAGGTGATGGTCCCATATCTGCTTCAACTTCCATATTAACGTCATCTTCTTCCTCAACACTTAACACTCTCGATAAGTTCATCATCACTTAAAATTTGATACCCAGGGTCTGATGAGTTACACATTACCCACTCTCCTACATCTTCAGCACTAACTTCTGAACATCCAGGAATTTTTAGAAGAATGTTTCTTAATTCCTCAAGTGACAAGTCATCTTCATCTGTATCCTTTTCCTTTCTTGGGCTTCTTTTCCCGTTTCTCCTTTTCCTTCTTCTCTTCAGTAGATGTGTCTTTCAACTTGTTCCACGCACGTCTTAATGTGACCATTTTAACCAGGCTCCAAGCTTCCGCCAACATTTACGTACAATCTTTCAAATTTATTTTCTTGTGATTATTCAACACACATTGTTCGTCTTCTCCCTCCACCAACAATTTCCTTAAAAGTTGTCTTCTGTAGTGGCGTTTCATTGTCTCCATAACAGACTGGTCCATTGATTACAACAAGCTTGTTACGTTTGGCGGTAAAAAGATTGTTGTAAACTGGCCATTCTCTCTTTCCATTTCTTCAGTGGGCTGAGTTGACGCATTGTCAACAATCAAAAGTACTTTACTGCCCTCTTTTCCAAGAGATTTTTGGTGCTTTTTTACTTCAGGAATGAAAACTTCATCGTACCACTCGGTGAACAATGCAGCAGTCGTCCAAGTCTTGGGTTGATTTTTATAATGGAGGGGAAGTTTTTTCACATTTTTAAATGCTGTAGGCTTTTGTGACTTGCCAATCAAAAGAAGAGGTATTCTATGGTTTCCCGTAGAGTTCGCACAGTTAAGCACCGTAACACGCTCTTTGCTAACCTTATGTCCAGGAGCACTACTCTCCCCTTTAGATGCTAACGTGGTTTTAGGTAAAGCTTTCAAACAAGACCGGTTTCATCAGCGTTGTATAAAAACTCTGGATCGTTGGAGTCTGCTACAACTTTAAATTTTTCAGTAAAATTTTTTGCAGCTTTGGGGTCCGCTGATAACTTCTCACCACTTAAATCTAGTTCACGGACACCGTGCCTGGACTTAAAATTTCTTAGCCACCCGTTACTTCCTTTAAAGAATGAATAACCAAGTTTCTCAGCAAATATCTTTGCTTTTTCACAAAGAATCGGACCGGAAATCGAGTTTCCCATAGAACGTTGCTGCAAAAACCACTTAAACACGGCATCCTCTAAATCTTTTTGTTTCTTTTTTGATTTTTTTAAACAACTTCCATCTTTGTTCTTTTTAATGTCTGAAATCGTTGCCTGTCCAACACCGTACATCTCAGCCAACTGCTTACTAGTAACTCCTTTATCGGATTGTTCTATAATTTTTAATTTATCCGCTGACGATAGCACGCGTTTTCTTTTAGAGGCCATGATAAACAATAAAACGCACTCACAAACAACAACGCAACGATACGAGAGTGTCATAGTAGCAAGTAAACAATAGACTAACTGAATCAGAAAAGAGTACTGAAGACAGTTACCAATAAAAGAACACCACTAGGAGACCATATATGTAGTATACCTATATTGCTAGCAATTTGAATTTTTGGTCGCAAACGTTAGGGTGCAGACGATATCACTCTCTCTTTCTATTTAGTGTACCTATTTTCATTGTCCGCATGCGCTGGCAATTTCAAAAATGCCTCCATTTTAGCCACTTAGGTTTTCATTATCAAGTACGAGTATAAATTACAAAGTAAATTTTAATAAGCGATAAATGTGTTTATTTATTATTTAAGTAAATAAAATTGTCATTCGTCAGTTAAAAATTCAAACAATAAAATATTAAAAATATGAATGAGTTTATTTATTATTTTTCATGTGAACCGCTAGACATGCGCAGAACAAAAATGGTACACTATTTTTGTATTGTCTGTCTCTCTTTGTTGGCGACCAATTCCTCTCATAGACTAGATACGTTGCTAGCAATATATGTGTACTACATATATGTAGGAGACACTGACTCATCATCCCCCGCGGAGGGCAGAACAGTAGCGCGCAAAGGCAGAATCGTTATTTTACAAATTTATTACTGTAGTTTTCGGTTTTAAAAGTCCTTTCTGTAAGCGATTCGGATAATTGGCGATTTGGATAGTCGGAGTTCTACTGTACATATATACAATGTTAGTTAGGAATAAAATAATTACTAATTTCGTACCTATTTCAGTTAAAATACACTTAAAAATAAAACTTTTGAATGTATAATCGCCTTTAAATATATTATCACTAAAATAATTGTCCATACACACTGATAAAATACAAAAAATCTCTAAAATGACGTTTCAGTACAGAAGAGAATAACGTATGGTTGCAGGTCTCCGGATGCCTCAAATAAATATTGGCGACGCAAAGATTACGCGAGCGCTCCTGGTTTTTTAAATTAGAAGCTGTATCAAGTAAAAAATTTTGTATACGTTCAATTGTCGATAGAAAAATGTATTATACAAATTATGCGCGAATTACTAGATTTTTTATTACCCATTAATCGTATACATATATTTTTACTTGATGCTAGTTCTAATTTTACCACCAGAGGCGCGAGTGAGAATCTTAGCGTCGCCAATATTAGCTTTATGAAGATGAGAGAACCTGTAGATATACCAATCTTGGTATGAATTAAGATACGGTATTAAGATTTTTATATATTGTGTGATTAAAATGAACATGGAAACTTCACAAGGAACACAAACTCCATGTATTTGCAATGGCTCTAAGAATAAGAGGGCATTTAGTGGTCCGTGTGTGCCAAAGCGGTAGGAGAGTGAAACGGCAGTTTGAAATAGAAATAATAATCTAAAATGACAAAATAAGTTATTTAGGTTGTTTAAATATAAATAATGGAAATAAAATCAATATAAAAAAAATAGTAAAAAATAAAAAAGTAAACGATATTATACAATTTCAAATCACAGTACAAGAGGAATATTAGCGCCACGAGTGGTGAAAAAAGAAAACGTAATATAACGATTTGCATGGACAATTCTGGCAATACCTCCGTTTGAGTTGGTTCTCCTTGTGTGTAGTGTCTATGATAGTGTGTAGTGTGTAGTGTGGACATATATGTATTACTACTATATAGCTAATTGTATAAAGAAATAGGCGAAAACACTACAGTACCGACGATCTGTTTGTTTCACTTCAGCAGTAAGTACATAGTACCTTATGCGCATATGTAAGATTCAAATTATTAAATATGTGGATATTCATTGGATACATGCAATTTGACAGAACCGTCGCACTTGCGCACAATAGGCTACGTCCCTCATTCTGTTTCACTCTTACCGTGGCCCTGCCACTTATAGGCATTAGCCATATAGAAGTATTACCATATATATATGTATTACTATATATATATATATAGTAGTAATACATATATATATGTATTACTACTATATAGCTAATTGTATAAAGAAATAGGCGAAAACACTACAGTACCGACGATCTGTTTGTTTCACTTCAGCAGTAAGTACATAGTACCTTATGCGCATATGTAAGATTCAAATTATTAAATATGTGGATATTCATTGGATACATGCAATTTGACAGAACCGTCGCACTTGCGCACAATAGGCTACGTCCCTCATTCTGTTTCACTCTTACCGTGGCCCTGCCACTTATAGGCATTAGCCATATAGAAGTATTACATATATGAGTATTACATATATGAGTGTGGATATCAGTTTTGATTGAACGGAGAAGATTAAGAGTTTAGTTGTTCTTGTTGAGTACTGTATTCAATGCAGGAATTCAGGTGATTATTTGTAATGATTATACTATTGATATTTTAGTTGTAATGCTGAAATTCGAAAGTTGAAACACAATTGATAAGAACAAATTTTCGGACCAAAAATATACATTTATTGTGAGTACAATACAAAATCAAATTATTTATTATAGTATTCTTGATAAGACTTAAGGTACAATTAAATTACAGTATAGTTTTAAATAATTTTAACATTTGTCATTTTATAACTACCAATTTCCGCCAGGATGGAACAATTGATTTGATACAATCAAAATGGCTGATTGCTACAATCGATTGCCTGTATAAAATATTATCTAAAAATATGAGATTGTTTTAATAAAATGTTCAAAGTTTTAAACGGATGAATTATTAAAAATCGAGGAATAACTACTGTACAATTGATCCCTAGGTATGAATTAGCAAATTTCGCGGGTATTTCCTCAGCGGTATTAGATTATGCCGCCACGTGTTTTCAACATGTGAGTGACAGCACAAAATTCAATTGCGAAAATTCAGGAGAAAACGTAAGTAAAATCGTTTAACAGAAATATAATTTGTTTATTTTGTTTGGAATGTGAACACTCTGTTTTGCAGAATAGAAAAAATGTGCAAAACAAAGAGAGAAATATGGTGTTTATATTCCAAACAAAATAAACAAATTATACTAACAGTGGAATATTGATCTAATCGGTTTGTAAATCTTAAAATTAATCGCGTACCTGATATTATGCGAATAATGATCAGCAACAAAGAATGTCAGTAGTAAAAAGAATTAGATTTAACACTGGAAATAAATAAATTCAAACTACGAGAGAAAATTTTTCAAGAGAAACGTACTCGACGAGTTATTGCAGAAAAAGAGAGCGATTCGAGGAATTTTGGCATTAAAGAAAATTATTTTCCCTACTATTCAATCAACATACGTCAGTCGCGCATCGCCGATCGCGTATCCGAACTGAACAATCAGCTGGGGTTGATGCGGGAATATTTTGAAATTTAAAACAGCCTGAGGAGATAAATCTTTTTTTTGACGGCTAGTTAATTTTTTTGATTAAAGTTTCGTTCCCTTTTTGTAATACCTGTAATTTTTGGTTAAATAAGAGTCATTATAAGACCACTATAATTTATGAGAACAAAAATGGTAAGTTAATATCAAATGAACACGGAATTCTAATTTGATGTTTCAGGTTGCAATTATTTTAATAGTATTTAAGACAAATAAAACAAATGTAAGATACAATTTTATAATTTTTTTTCTAATCGAATACGTAGAAAAATGTGACATTTTTAATCTTTGATTACAGAAAAATCATCAAAGCTTTTTTTTCTTTAAACAATGTTGTGTATTAAATCAAAATTCGTTTTAAAAGCTAAAGACCCATTATATACGACTTTAGCTTACAGAAAATGGTTTGTGAATTTTTACATATACTCACTTGAAAGTAACAATTATGATTATTTCTTAATTCTAAATCACCGCTGTCGTTTGTTTTTTTTTTTTTTTTTTTTTTTTTTTTTTTTTTTTTTTTTTTTGAATAGGAATGTAGACTTTTCGGTAGCTTCAGTTAAATTACTTTTTATTAAAGGTACACATTCTACCTACACTAAACTATCTTCTTCATCAATTACACCTGAAAAAATAATTTTTAATTTTTTGAAAATTTCTCAATTTGAAAAATTTTAAATTATTTGTAATACCATCAGGAGTTGCGGTCAAAAACCCGTATTGACAGTCTACAAAAAATCCACAAGGACGTACTAACAACTGATATTTCTCTTCAAATAATTTTATTGTCAAAGATTTGTTTTCAATTCCATAGTAAGTAAATATATTGGAAAATGTCTTTGGATATAATATTTCTCAAACGAGTGGTATACAGTTTGTTTTTACCATTCTTTTACATACTGATGCAAACACAGAAGCTGTCAGTCGGTATTCTTTTATTTTGCTATATTCTGCATTTCTATGTTGACCAATGGTTTTTATTTCTAATATTTTTTTTATCTTCTTTAGATATTTGAAAATTTTTTAACAGTTCATCGCAAAGAATATTTAAATTGTCTACATTTATATCTAAATCTGTTGCATCGGGTCCATATTCTAGGTGTGTATTTTTATTTTTTATATAGTCTGTAATATGTTTTTTGTCGTTCTCTATTTTTTATGTACCTTTTGAAAATTCGTCCAGAGTTGTGTGTAATCCTTTTCCAGCTATCAGAGTGCCAATTGTTACCTGACTCCTATGATAAGCATACAAAAACTTTTAGATACTAATTTTCCGGAGAGGGTTAGAGCGTACTGTGCTGTATATAAGTATGGGTAACTTTATTTATGTTCTGCTTTTTGACGAAGAGAGTTTTGGTACCTTTTTCAGCAAGAGTTCTAAATAGACTGATATTGACATCCTGTAAGAGAAGAGAAGATGACATTAGAGTCGCTGACGAAAATTATAAAAATTGAAGTAAAAAATTTTATAAAATTAACATACCTATTTGATCAGTATTTATTATGTAATCTTTATTGAAATTGGGTATTAGTCTTTTCGTTTATGTTCGAAACGTTGCTGCAGAAGCCATGATTTCATCTATAGTAGCTGTTCTTTTTGTGATACCAACTTCGTTATTTTTCTCTGTCGTATACCATGCTTATTTTTAAATTCCTTCACCCGCCGATCAGAAGCTTTAAATTCAACATCTTGAAATTGTGCAACTGCAGCTGAAGCCCACTGCTGTAAATTCCTGATGGTCACTTGTCGATAATTTTCTCTAGCTTCGACAAAACGGTCAAAAGTCCATGAATAATCAATAATTAAGTATTTATCAAAACGATAGCCTCCTTTTTTAATTTCTTCTTCCTACCTTGCTAAGTATTCTATTTTTTTAATCGATGACAACCGTTCTTTTGAAGAGTTTGAAAGCTCCACGTAGGATAAGCTTTTGCAATTTGTACGGCTATGATATTATAATCGAAGGGAATATGTTAAACTTCGTTCTTTTTTTTTTTAAATCTGGCTCATACTAGTCGTTTGTTGAGAAATCATCACAACTTTTTAAAAATTCACTTCTTCACACGTTTCATTAACGTGAACTGTATTTTGCCCATTGTAAAATGTCCATCGTATTTTGATAAATATCCTCCCCTATTAATATTACTTCTACAGAAATTGAAGCAGAAATTGTCGATGGATTCTGGATATCTATCTTTACTAGCGCGTTTCGATAACATGGAACCCGAAAAATTCCAATGGATAAACCATACACCAAATTTGGTAATCATTAACAATGGACCCGCTGGAAGAACATTTAAATTAGAATTTAAGCTACAAACATTACTCAAATATTATAACTCAATATAAAATTCACATAATTTTTGTATATATTTGTTATTATTAACATTGCATAATTTAAATAAACGACTATTAGTAGAAAAAAAGGCAATTTTATTCATGTGTAGATTTTTGTTACCTAAAAGTAATAAGTTTGAAATCTATTATTAATGTTATAAAAATATACTGGCCAGCGGTGCACGCCTGTTTAAGGATGTATGGCCAGTCAAATCGATCAGTATATCTATTTGTTTAAAATTAATTATAATGTTAAATTATTATTAAAAAAACTTATTTTATAAATTAAAATGTGTACTTTCTGAGAAATTATATCAATTAATAAAATTTTCCTATAAAGATTTAATTTGACTATGGTTGGCGTTGAATCAGTAGCCAATCAAAAATAACTATTCTGACAGTTGAGAAAACTGGCAGCGTTGTGCCAGCATGTATGAGTTACAGATCATACATATTATATGCAGAGTATGTTCCATTTAGGAAACACAGACCACACTGTCTAAAACTAATTTCTTTTAAAATTTTATTACAAAACTAACCTTTTAATTACATCGGAAAGCAATTCAAAGATTAGTTTTGCAATAAAAATTAAATAATAAATAATTTTTTGTAAAAAAAGAAAATGCACAATCCAGAAACGTGTATTATTTAACATATTTCAAACTCGTGGAATAAGTTGGAATTTCTTTTTCGAGCATACATCCTTAACATCTGACACTTGTCTCACCAGTACAAAGTGGTAGCACACCAGTACAACATGGCCTCGAAGTCATGACGTCATTAATACTGGTCAGTGTACAGGATGATATTTCGGGACATACCCATACCCATAACGTCTGAAATGGCTTACCTTTCTACCAGTGAAAAAATTTTCAAAATCGTTCCAGAACTTTTCGAGTTTACTTCGGACATACAGATTTTTTCTCTTTATTATATTAGTATAGAAAAACAAACTCTGAAATGGGCCATTTTACAAAAACTGAACACAGCTAGCAAATTTTGAAATTTATGAGAACCACGATGATTTCCAGCAAAAATTAAAGATCTAAATTATTGATTTTTATAATTTTTTTTTATAACCAGTAAATTTTCAGATATACATTTTGACCATCAAATTTTAACTTAATATTATGTGAATAAGTACTTGCTATTTTTGTTTTCTTTTATTGTAGGCCTGATAAAGGTATTAATATTTGACATTTAAGCAAACAGGAATTATTTTAAAATTATAGAACACTTGTTTTAGAATACACAAATTTGTGAATAACAATTTATAGTATTATTATTTTTTTACTGGTAAAAATAACGTATTTTTTGTGTAAAGACCGTTACAAGAAACATATAAAAAGTTTGTTTTTCTGCGTTATATTTATTCTAAAAACACTGAAATTCGAAATCATAAATTAAATTATGATATTGGTCTACGATACAAATTTCGTGAGGGAAACTAAACTTAAAAAAATAACATCGAATAACAATTTAAAAAAAAATTTTTTTTATTTGTGGGTCATTACACGCCACGTCATCCAGGTCATGTCACCCATGACCTTAGATTTAGCTGAAAATTTTTTTCTTTGTTTATTTAACAATCCTAATCGTCTGTACAAAATTTAAAAAAATTATCTCTAATTGTTTTCAAGTTATGAATTTTTGAAATTTAGCAAAATAGGGTTAAAATGATGTTTCTGTGGTATCACTTTCGGTGACGTTAATTATATTAAAAAATCCATAACTTCTGTAATATTTAACTTAAAGCAATAATTTTTTCAAATGTTCAGAAAAGTCAGGAGATTACAGGAGATTCAAGAGATTACAGTAATGCTTTGTTAGACTTAAATTTTGAGACATTTTTTAATCGATAAACAAAAAATCTTTAAAAGTGATTATTAACCAAAGGCATAGCAGGTACCGTAGAATTTTTTTTTTAAATTTATCCTAAAGATGTAAACTAAAATAATCTGGTACAGAAATAATGGTTTTTTACCCACTAATATTTTTTAGACACGTTCGACGTCTGGAAGCTCAAAAAACGAGCTTTTTGGAATAATTTGCCAAAATTCAAAAGTTTTGTTTACACTATTGGAAAGAGGAGAAAAAATTACATAAAAAGTAATACAAACTATTATTCTATGTCAACTAGTTTCCAAGAAAAACGAACTTTTATAAATGGTCGCCGTATATACCACTGTCGCAGCATCCTGTATAACATAGCGAATTTCCATTTATAAAAATTAGTTTTTCTTGGAAACTAGTTGACATTGAATAATAGTTTAAAGACCTTTTTATGTAATTTTTTCTCCTCTTTCCAATGGTGTAAACAAAAATTTTGAGTTTTGGGAAATTATTCCAAAAAGCTCGTTTTTTGAGCTTCCAGAGGTCGGACGTGTCTGAAAAATATTAGCGGGTAAAAAACCATTATTTTTGTTCCAGATTATTATAGTTTACATCTTTAGGGTAAATTAAAAAAAAAATTACAATGGTTACTGCTATGCCTTTGGTCAATAATCACTTTTAAAAATTTTTTGTTTATCTATTAAAAAATGTCTCAAAATTTAAGTCTAGCAAAGCATTACATAGAGACATGAAGTGATAATTAACCAAATTTATTTTCCCTGTAATCTCCTGACTTTTCTAAACATTTTGATGAGAAAATTATTGCTTTATGTTAAATATTACAGAAGTTATGGATTTTTTTAATATAATAACGTCACCGAAAGTGATACCACGGAAACATCGTTTTAACCCTATTTTGCGAAATTTCAAAAATTCATAACTTGAAAACTATTAGAGATAATTTTTTTAACTCTTATACAGATGATTAGTATGGTTAAATAAACAAATAAAAAAATTTTCAGTTAAATCTGAGGTCATGGGTGACATTTTATGTTTTTATTGGATGATTTAAAATGAAATGACCCTTGTGTTACAGTAGTAAAGCTAGTGTTTCATCTAACATCTAGATTTTATAAGATTATAATTTTATGGCGACGTGGCTTAAATTTTAGTATAATCGTAGGTGTAACATACTTGAAATCTAGGTTTTATAAAATCTAGATTTTATAAAATTATAACTTTAGTAGTTGAAATTTTTATACTTTTTCAATTATAAAAATTATAATTTTATAAAATGTAGATGCTATGTGAAACACTTAGCTTTAATAATATATGTAGATGATGATGTTACCACCATCCGTCCGCCAGCCCTTATACCCCCCTCTATTCCGTCCTCGAAGATTTCGCCCTCGAAGGCTTTGCCCTCGCAGGTTTTGCTCTCGCAGGTTTTGCCCTCGCAGGTTTTGCTCTCGCAAGTTTTTCCCTCGGAGGTGTCGCCCCCCCCCCCCACATATCACCCCGGCACGTACTGCCCCCGTAGATACCGTCCTCGCATGACCCATCCCACTATGTTTCAGACTCTTAGCTTTAATAATATATGTAGATGATGTTGCCATCATCCGCCCACCAGCCCTTATACCCACCTCTATTCCGTCCTCGGAGATTTCGCCCTCGCAGGTTTTGTTCTCGCAAGTTTTGCCCTCGGAGGTGTCGCCCCCCACATACCACCCCGGCACGTATTGCCCCCTCAGATACCGTCTCCGCATGACCCACCCCCTATGTTTCGGACTCTTAGCTTTAATAATATATGTAGATGATGTTGCCATCATCCGCCCGCCAGCCCTTATACCCCCCTCTGTTCCGTCATCGCAGGTTTTGCCCTCCCAGATTTTGCTCTCGCAGGTTTTTCCCTCGGAGGTGTCGCCCCCACATACCACCCTGGCACGTACTGCCCCGGCAGATACCGTCCCCGCATGACCCACCCCCTATGTTTCAGACTCTTAGCTTTAATAATATATGTAGATGATGTTGCCATCATCTGCCCGCTAGCCCTTATACCCCCCTCTATTTCGTCCTCGGAGGTTTCGCCCTCGCAGGTTTTGCCCTCGGAGGTGTCGCCCCCCACATACCACCCCAGCACGTATTGCTCCCTCAGATACCGTCCCCGCATGGCCCACCCCCCTATGTTTCTGACTCTCTCACGTTCTAAAAAAGAAGAAAAAGATATATTAAATGTTAAATATGTAAATAAAAAATAGATATTAACATTTAATTATAGCCTAAGACGCAGACTTAAATTCGACACGCGACACCTCTCCTTCCTTTTCAAATATATATATATATATATATATATATATATATATATATATATATATATATATATATATATATATATTTTTTATAATAAGTAGATAAAAAACCTAAGAGGACTGACATCATATCCGTGCAAGGGTAATTTTAATAAAAAATTATTAAATTTTTTTCTAAATTACGGTCTTTCTTTTTTTTTCTTTATAAATTTAGTATAAATTGAAAAAAAAAATGTAGAAAATGTCACAATGCGGTTGGCTACGTTTTTCATAGCAAGAATACCGGTATATCATGTGTAAATAGTAAAACTGGTATTAATAATTTTCCCTTGTTCTTTTTCCTAATCAATTAAATATGGAAATATAAATAATTTTGGTGTGTGCGGTTGACTTCTTAAATCGGGGCAAGTGTAAGGATTGATATGACTCAAAGTTTCAATAACTTTATTTGACAGTAGGCTGCGACAGAGAAAACTAGATATTACATGCGGTAGAGAAGAATGGAGCTACTAGTAGCTGTTCCAAAGACGCTTAACGGAAAGAAGGAGTTGCGTAGATGGTGATTTCTCTGAGTGATAGAGAAAGGTCAACCTACCTATTCTCCAGTTGAAAATCTGTTTTGGAGTTGTCTGAACGTTCGTTGTGGTCGCCAGCATCTGTTGAAATAATTCTTTTATTTTTTTTTATGTTTTTTGCTTATTTATTTTATATGTAACTATTTATAAATAAATAAAGGATAATTTATAATTCACCTATTCTCCCACTTAGAATTTCTTAACACAGTTGACGCATACACGTTATACAACTTAACAAAACGTAGATTTTTTGGCGCATCATTTTCTTTAAATTTAAAATATACTACTTTGTCCAAAAAATTAAACAAATTGAGAAAGTGGTTTAAAACCAATTTAGTTAAGAAAAAACAATCAACAAATCAACAATATATAATATTCAATAAATCAATAATATTTAAATTACGTATGCAGATC
The DNA here is from genome assembly GCA_035578155.1 of Brachynemurus nebulosus. Lineage (NCBI taxonomy): Eukaryota > Metazoa > Arthropoda > Insecta > Neuroptera > Myrmeleontidae > Brachynemurus > Brachynemurus nebulosus. Next base: position 491,087 of record JAPWDM010000072.1, on the reverse strand, counting down.
AGGGTTACTAACCGTCAAGTTTTCAGCCGAACAGTCTGGTTATGAAACGATTTGTTCGGGTCCGGCGCTGTACATCTGGCCAAACAGCAAATGTCCGGCCGTGGAGCTTTTGAGACTTTTTTTATTATACGCTTTAATATTATTTTTCCGTTAAGGTGGCGATACTTCACTGTTACGATTGGTACGTTAACTACTACTGCCACCTATTTACAATTTCACTTGTCAGTTCATGTGAACACTTTGTGTTTAGTGGCAAGTGCAAGTAGCGATTACTAATGCTTAGTACTAATCCCGTGTAAACAAGGCATAATGCAGATGTACATGGTATATTGTGTACACTAACAAACCGAGCACTGCCGTGCATTCACGACTAGTGCAATCAAAAAATGTCTCAAAAAAAAAATACTACCTATGCGTCCAATTGTTGCACGATTAGTGGCCGCAGAAATAGCAATAGCGGGGGGGGGGGGAGCTACGTTCGTTGTCGTCGCCAGCATCTGTTGAAATAATTATTTCCCTTATTTTTCTTTTTTATTTTTTTTCTCATTTATAAATAAATAAAATAAAGGAAAGTTTATAGTTCACCTATTCTCCCACTTAGAATTTCTTAACACAATTGGCGCATACACATTATAAAATTTTAAAAACAAACAGTGTAGATTTTTTGGCGCAGTATTTTTTTTTTTAAATTTAAAATATACTACACAAACCGGCATAATTAGCGGAACATAAAAAAATATAAAAACTTATTTATTAAACATATATTTTCATTTTTACTTAAAATAATATTGAAGTAACGAATCAATTGACTTTCCATAGAATTGTTTTTATTTATTATTGATGTAATTCTTTTTAAGAGGTCTGTCACTTTCGAATTCAAATGCCGTTTCTATTCAATGTGGTCGAGCTGGAAACTGCCGTAATTGAAGAATGGCAATGACTGTCCCAGGAAACTATAGATAACATCATTCTGAGTATAGAAAAACGGATGGAAGCTTTGATAAGAGCACGGGAGGAACCAGGCGGGATTAAAACGCTGTGTTTCATTTTCTATTTGTTAAATAATCTTTTACTTAAATTATTCTTAGACGACATAAGATTCCAAAAATTTGCCATTTTATATGGTTACTTGTTTTGCTACCGAAAATAAAGGTATATCGACTTGTGAACATGTAATTTTAAGTGAATAATTAAATAAGATTAATACTTTCTCGAAATTAAATGGTTTGTTTGATTTTTACAGATATTTTGTATGTTCCGCTAATTCTGCCGGTGTGTATACTTTGTCCAAAAAAATTAAACAAATTGAGAAAGTGATTTAAAACGACTTTAGTTAAAAAAAAAAAAAAAAAAAAAAAAAAAAAAACATCAACAAATCAACAAAATAGTATTTAAATTACGTATGTAGATAAGGGTTACTAACCGTCAAGTTTTCGGCCGGACAGTCTGGTTATGAAATGATTTGTCCGGGTCCAACGCTGTACGTCAGGTCAAACAGCAAATGTCCGGCCGTGGGACTTTTGAGACTTTTTTTTACATAACAATTTTTATATTTTAAACTGTTTCGTAGAATTTGTATTTTGGATTTTTTTTTTTAAAAATAATTTAGCATCCGTACTATAAAATTGTTTTTTAATGGGAAAATCAAAATGAAGGCAACGCATTCAGTTTTTCATTTTTTTGCTCGTCGACCCAAAATATTCCCCCATAAATGTTGATTCCCGGCCGTTGAAAATTAAAAAGTCGGTAAGCCTAATGCAGATGTACATGTAGGGATTGCAATCCGGCATCAATCCGACATCACCGAATGTGACCGATCCGGCCGGATAGATCACATTAAAAGAACTTTTCCTTTTTTTTTTTTCTAAAATCAACTATGTAAAAGATGATCAAGTGAATGTATTATAAAGTTTATAAAAAAAAAAACTTATTTTTTATTAAATCAAATTTATTTACATTGTTATAATCTTATAAAGTTTTAATTAAACAACAATTACAAATCAACTCAACAATAAAACTTCAGTATAATTCAATACAATAAGTTAATACAATACAATACAATAATTTGTTAATCTTTATATTAGTAATAATTAACTGTTAATAACGGGCGACTAAGGGTCCGTCCATACGCTCAAGCTTTACCACCGACTTACCTGCGCAAACCAGGTTTCTGCAAGTAAACATGTACGTATTTCCCCATCTATACGTACATGTTTACAAGTAAGTCGGTGGTAAAGCTTGCGCCGTGTGACGGACCTTAAGTTCAGTCTTACTCGATTTCAAAAACATCAATGATAATATTTTATAATTAACCTGTAACTTACAATACATTATGTAAATAACAAACTAAATCAACTTTAATCAATTGAGATCAGAATTTCACAATATTTAGGTAACTTAGGCACGCTAAGTAGTCTCATTTTTATATCACAAGAACGAGTTTAAAACTTCTTTTATTTTTAATATATATACTGTACCGAAAAAAAATTTTAATAAAAAATTTTAAAAAATTTTAAATGTGGGTTGTGATTTTGTTGGGGAGTTGGTTATAAAAATAGTGGTGGTGAAAATAGTAAAGGGGTTTGATATGTACGGTATGATCTCCAAGATTTCAAATTGAGGGCGCACTAAAGATAGAAAAGTTTCACAGAGCCGGCTCGAGGTGTTGATGAGCTTTTGAGCGTAGCAGTGGAAGTCGAAATTCGCCTGTGGATCTTTTCCCCCAAACCAAAGGATGTGCCTTCGGTCGCTACTTATGGGTGTGAGGTATAAAGTAAATAAAATCCAAAATTTTCCGGACCACAATGTACAATTTATTTACAAAAGATCTGGTGGTGTTTCCACGTATAATATTGAATCCTTTTACAAATCGTATTATATATGAAATACTTAATTAAAGTTCAGACATGTTTTCCCTTTTACTTACACTAAATTTTGAAAGGACGAGTGATTACAAACTTGACTCGATAAAATACCCCTACGAGGGAAAACAGTGTGCAATCATTTGCCCGCTTGTAATAAATCTTTTAAAACTTACAAAATACTAAAGTACCCCTTGCAGAAATTGTAAAACATAATTTGTATAGAAAATTTTTAGATTAAGTTTTTATTTATTATTTTTGACTAGACTTAAGTTTCTTTAAGAAAATAAAATTTACGTTGTAATTTTGATATACCTTTTCCTTTTTTTATTTATTTATATATTTATTTATTTTTCTATTAAAATAAACTATGTTTAAGCATATAAGAGTATATTTCAATTACTTGCGAGATCGCCTAACAATTTCCTTCCTCTCTTGTTTTTTATGTTATATTTTTTTTATTTTAATTTTTTTTTATTTTTTCTATTTTTTTGGATTTTTTCTAATAATGTTGGTATACTTTTTTTGGGTAAATTAAGGTGCTCCCTTTAGGGTGCACGAGGCTAACCGAATCCGTTGCGGCTTTTCTCTCGGATAGACCTCCTTCGTCCCCACCAAGAAAATGGGAAAACGGAAATTTAAAATTAAAGGAGAATATTTTTTTTTAACTATGGGAGAAAATTTTATGGTAAACGTGTTGGATAGTACACTGGGTACATAGGTCAAAGTCGAAACCACGGACTATCGCACTTAGCCTGGTCCAAACACGATTGAAGCGCTATGTTAATTTACTGAGAGAAAATTTTGCGAAATAAAAATATTGAAAGAAAGTTACGAAAGAAATACCGTAGATTAAACTGAAGGTCGGATACTAACTTACTTAAGATGGTTGTGATATTAAATGATGAATTACACGTGGTAAAAAATTTTACTATCTGATTATTGTATTGGAAATGAAAAGAAAATATAAACGTTACGTAACAACTTTGATAAACTAAACCTACCTACCGCATTATGAATTTATGATTGGGAAAATTTTTTAACATTAATTTTTGCACTAGAATTAAACTAGCAAAATATGACTAATTTTATATTAATATACTAAAGATTTTAGCCGCTGGCAAAATTTTTATTTTATTTTTCCCTTGACCAGTTTTCCAAACTGAGTCAACGATGAAAATATTATGCACAATGACGGCGTGTTTTAAAGAAAACAAGTACGTTTAAATCTACATTTAATAAATTCTAAAAATAATAACTAAATACATCAAATTTTGTCGAAAAATTTTCCCGTTACATAGCTAAATCATTTTCTAAATTTTTAAAACCTAAATACTTATCTTAATATGCGGTTTGAATAGAAAACCCATGCCTTCCCGAAATACATTTCAAGGTAGCGCAATTAAAATTATCGTCCCTTATTTTTTAACAATACATACTGAATTCAATTCTCCGGTGGTCTACCGATAAGAGAGCGAGTCCTCGACACGAATTTTTATTCAAACCCTTTGTTTTTTTATAAAAATGTTTATCAATTATTACATAATTATATCATTTAATTTTAAAATTAACGAAAATATTATTATCAAAAATTTAGCAAAGAGGCAAACCTGCCACATGCAGATGTAGATTGTGCATTCATAATCTGTACTTGCGAAAGACTGTGATAGGTGTCACCACGGAAATGATTTTAATCAAATTTGATACTTATAACTATACATTGATTTTATATATTAACATTATATGTACTGATTTTTGTTTCTTTTTAATAAAGAAGGATTTTTTTATTTGAAAATATTACTTATGAAAATATCGCATTTCATCATGTGTGGTTATTTCATAATCACGCTGCAATGCATACTTGAAATAATTAAGTAGGTGTAATTATAAAATAAAAAAAATCAATTTTGATTTTGAAAAAAGGATCTCAGGAAACAAATAGTGTTAATAGTGTCATCTGCCAATTGACTTCTTGGCGAATTGCAAATATATCCGGCGGCCGAAAAAGCCCTTTCCGCTTCGACACTTGTCGGTTTTATAGTTAGCAAATATTCATAAATAATACATAAGTATTTTCCTCGAACTCCTTCACTTTCATATGCAGTCATTTCTTTTTTCAATATTTTCTCAAAATTTTCCTCTTTTTTGGTATTTATGGCACAGCTTTTCGTTTCTTACTGGATTTGCATTTGTAATTCTTCGTGTAATGTTAAATTATTTTTCAGTAACGGTGAATCTAAGTTATTTTCTGCTATATTGTCTATGGTTTCGTTAGAACTATCATATTGAATAACTCTTTTTAAGATTTCCTTCATTTCTAGTCGCATAACTTTTTTCTTTTGCATACTAAACGTATCATCAACTCGTCTTGCATCGTCATCATATTTTTTTGGATTCTGTAAATATATTCACATTCCTGTTATTATTTTTGCACGCAGTGCCTGAGATAATTCAGCACTTAACACTGTATCTTGAATAAACAACTTCTCTAAAACAAACTTTAATGTTGTTTCAGAAGTTAACAAGGTCGAATCTCTTTTGCATAGTACCTCGACAGCCAACTTAAATGGCTGCAAACTGTCAACCAGATTTTTTATTTGCGACTATTCTAGGTCGCTGAATTTTATATCAGATCCTATATCAATCAAAGCTTTATCTATACACACTTTCAACTTATAAAATCTTTCTATCATAGCCAGAAGACTGTTCCAACGTGTGCGGCAGTCTAATATAAGGCTTAATTCCTTACCTTTATCTTCTTTGACATAGTAGGCGATCTTTTCAATAACTTCACCACTTTCCGCACTTTTTGAGGAAGATCATTGTATCTAGGAATTACTTCAGCCCCTGAAACATGAGGATGACAAAGATCCGTTGTTATTGTTACTGTCACTCCTTCTTCATGGGTATCATTTGTGCCTTCGTCGTATGTATCTGATCCATTAGATGTGATTTCTTGGGGTTCTTCTTTCCTTTCCATATTTTTTATATAATACGTCGACCACGGCTAATTGTAATCCATGTGCAAAGCACAGTTGTTGGTAGCAACTCATAAGTCTACCAACTTTGACCATTACGCTTGCGCCGCCAGTAGTCATGCCAGTAATATCAGTGTCAGAATCAAGACCAAAGCTTTCCAGGCGACTTTTTGTCAAACTGATAGTATGTTCCGCAGTACACGAGCCATGTATTCTAATCAAACCCAGATTAAAATGTTTTTCTTTGTGGTGTATGATCAGGTTCAAATATCGGTGATTTTTCTGGGAAGTCCATTCGTCAAAACTTAACGCGAATCTTTTTCCTTGTTTTTTAAGGTATTCGAACTCAATTATTAAGTCAGCTTTAACGGCATTTGCAAAATTTGTAACTATAAATCTTATTGTGTTTGGCGAATTAGGAAGTTGAAATCCACCTTTTGAAAATGAATATCTCAAATCTGACGATATACAAAATAAACTAAGAGCTACACCATCTTTACAGACCATTCTTGAGATCATCTTATCCATAGAGTTTTCCTTCTTAAAATAGTTGTCAATTGTTTTAGACTTTTTTCTGGGTATTTCTTCTTCACAAATAATATCAGCTGAATTCGTTTTTGGCGTGGATGCTTTAGGAGATAAATAAGAATTAGGAGCCGGACGTTTTAACTGGCTATTTTCAGAACTTAGATCAATGAAATGCTTTGTTCTCAAATGTGTTTTTAAACCTTTGTAAGAACCTTTATTGATTTTTAATATATTAGAGCATAGTGAGCATTTTGCGGAGTTGTCTTTGTCCATTTTTTTAAAATAATGCCATACATTTTTCTCATTATCCTCACCAATGTTCTTCTCATTTTGAATTGGTTTTGAATTGGTTTTGAAAGTGATATGTTTAGACGAAACTTAGACTAGTGCATGCAATGAAATAGGTACATAATTACAATTTAATACGTTCGGTCACTCACTAGTATGAAGAAAGTCTTATTATAAAAAAATAATTGAAATATGGATTGTTACTCAGTTAATTTCTAAGTCTAATTATCTGCTTAAAGGCTTTTACCCACAGCCGCCGATCTGATCTGGCGATACGATCTAGGAACTAGCACTAATCCGCAAAGCAATTCGTTCTAACTTTTTTTTTCCAATTGCCATAATTTTAGTTCCGTTTAACTGTTGAACTGTAGCTACCATCTTTCACGAGCTATTCTGAGAAATATCATTACTGACAATTTGAACGTTACAAAAAATATAAAGGTTTTTAAAGGAAATTTCAAATTGTTTCAAATCTTAATGACTTTTAAAGAGTAACGTAAATTTAATTGCTTAATTTTAAGATTTTAAGGAATTTTCTTAACGGTCAATCATGAAAATTCGTTGTGACTAATGGACACCGATCCACTGCTGGCAATTGAAAAAAAATATTATAAAATTTGATTGGAATTTTAACCGGTGTTTTTTCTTCTTTAACATGTAAAATATAAAAAAAATCTTTCAAATATTATGAATTCAATGCTATCTACCAATATCTGCCTTCTATAACAGCCTTAAAAATGATTGGTAGACGATCTCGTATCGCATTCATTCTAATGCAGCCAGTAGGAAGGCATGTATATAATTCTATTTGTTACAGTGATTGCATTCGATCCAAGATCGAATCGCTGGAATGGATCGGCGGCAGTGAGTAAATATCTTAAATTATTCTTGTACTCCCCTCAAAGTACAAAATTTACCCTCAATTTTATAGTCAAGGCCCCTCCAGTAGGCCCGATCCTGGATTTGAGTACATCAGTAGAAAGGTCTTTAAAAATGAAGTGTTGTGTCAATTTAAACTTTTTTTTCCCTTATAGTTTTCGAGTAATTTGACAAAATTAAATTTTTACCTCAACTTTGGGGGTGGATTTCATCCCTTAAATGCCGTTTTTGGCCGATAAGGAAAAATACGTGCCTGTTATTTTTTTGTGTTCTACATACCTACCAAGTTTCATCAAGATCGGGAATTATCACTTCAAGACCTTTACTTGTAAGAGTGATTTGTACATAAACGCGAAAAACGATTTTTCAATAAATCCGTAATAATGTATTTATTTTGAAACTTTATAAAAATCATTTCATTGTAAAAATTTAATTTAGACATGTTAGAATTTCATATTTATGATTAAAAATATTAATAATAGTACATTTAATATACGTATAGCAGGTTTCGAAATTCAGTTGATGTTATAGCGGATTTTGTTCCCAACCTTCTGAAGTATAGCGGGTTTTTGATACTCATTAAATAATAGTGACACAGGAGTGTATTGAGTACATGTTTATATACAAAAATAAATTACAAATTCTGTAAAAAAAGAGATCATATTTAAAAAATTTAGAAACATTACCATTTTTCATATAGTCTTTATATATTCTTTTTATATATCAAAATAATCTGAAATTTTTTGGACGTGCTATTAAATTAAATTTCTACTTTCCTCGGGTATACAACTTGAATCACCTAAATTACAACCTTCAAATGAATCGTTTTCATCTTGAACTACACGTTTATTATTTAGTTCCGTACAAAAAAATAACATGTCTAAGCTTTTCCAGTTTTGACCGAATGTTTAGAAAATAAATTTTCAATTTCCTTTAGTTTTTCCTTTTTAATATTTGTCACATTTGGTAAGACCGTAAGTTAAATCATATCTATAGGGGTCGCCTTTTTCATGATATATTTAGGGAAACCAATGTTATTCTTCTAATATATTTCTCCTTGTACCGTAACATTTCTTACTTTCCGAAATATCAAAAATCTTTTGGTTGGATTAAAAGGAAGATGTCATAACCCTGGTGGGTTAAGAATATCTTTGATACTATCTTTCCAGTTATACACAGTAACTTCCTTCCCCAAGTCAAAAATTGTGCCAAAGTCCTTTAACACATTAGAATGTTCGTTGAGACTTATCTTTATTTCTTTTTTGCGAAGTATTTTTTCGATTCTAGCGTATACTCTGTCCGGTGGTAAAAATGAATGTCCTACTATCGGAAATATAATTCCAATTTTATCAATATTTTGTGGTGCATTATTTTTTAGTTAGTAGCTACATATTCCAATAAACGTTGAATTCTTGGTTTAGCCGCCACAGCCGTCTGCGAATAAACGCGCAATTTTTTCCCCTCAAAATTTAAGCTACATAAAGTATGGTAAATCGCACCAGCAATTTCGTTGGAACTTTTTGGACGTTCCATCTCATTCCAAAAATAAATTCGGACATTATCCTTTTTAAGTGACGTCTTTGAACTACCTACTACTATTGTAAAATTATAGAAATTAAACTGTCTGCTAAAATATGCACTTTGATCTACTAATTTGGGGAGGGAGCATCATATATTTTTGACAATAAAAAGAAAGTGAAATTACAGCGACGATTCTTTTTATAATACACCCTGATCAAATAGAAATGCAATTATATTTCTGTCTCTTTTTAAATACAAATTCAGAATATACAGGTTGATAACTATGACTTGCGATTTCGATATGTATAGAATACAAATGTATGTGATAATTGTTTGCAATACATTTTAGTGCAAAATATTTAATAATTAGTTAAAAATTTATACTATTATAAAAAATAAATGTATTTCGTATTAAAAATACATTTCATATTTAATACATGAAATATCCTGTATACAAATTATATATTTGTGGTACATGCTTAAAAGGAATAAAAAATATATTTCTCTCTTTCTTAAAAAGATTACGAAATATGTTTCTTTTTTTTTCGCACGTGTATTATAAAAAGAATCCTTGGTGTATCTGATGTCTGTGAGAATAAATATACGACACCTAAGTTAATAATAGAACTTTTACCCTTTTCACCGCAAAACTTTAGTAAAATTTCATCAACTTATCAAAAAGCTACAATGAAATTGTTCTTTTAGTTGAAAATGAAATTTACATATTAACGTATCCGGATATGCAATTAGTTCCAGGATTTCCCAAGTCTGTAAAAACTCTGTTCCGCCTACCTCAAAAAGTATAATTAATGCAATATTGAATACATATACAGGTAGGACCTATATATTTTATAATAAATTTTATTATGTGGAATTGGATGATTGTGGACTAGTTGCTAAAAAGTATGGTATTATTTCACAAAAATTCCTCGAAACTCCGTTAGACATTCAGTCAGTATTTCGGTATACAAATGGTTTATTATACTTTTTCCTAAAAAATCAGCGAGTTTATTTATACAGCGAATTTTCTGCTAAAATCATTGAAATTAGAAAAACTAATTTGGCAATTTTTGAAATGAAATATCCAAAATTGTCTGTTTTAGAGCAAATTAAATCATATTTAGAACAATTTATCAGACAAATTGTTGATAACAATATTTCATGTTTGATTTAAAAATTCATTTTTTCCATCAAACACCATAAGAAATTTTTTTATAGTAGTTGATTTATGTAAGTTTTAATTATAAAAGCTGCATTTGAATATACAATTGAAAATAGATATCGTTTATCCAATTAAAAAACGTACTGTGATGTCTCCACCGCGGGAGATAGTTAATTAAAAAATAAAAAATTAATTTAAAATATAAAAAAATACCGATTCATAATTAGTTTTGTTTCTAATTAAAAAAAATATACTGATTGCGAGTCCTACATATATTTTATGAATATGGAGAGTGTAAAATAAATAAGTCTCGTCCGCGTGACAGATGATTTTTCTCGCTGTATAATTGCCAGGGACATAAGAATTTTTTCGGAATTCGCTATTTGAAAAAACTACATCCCAGCCACCTCGTCGTTTAATATAAATTTCTCCGAATACGCCTCTGACTAAACTACTGTCATTTACACCCTGTATAGCAACCATTTTTTTTATTTATTTATTTTTTTTTTTTGAATAAAAAAAATGAAAATTAGATCTTGTTTTTCTTACCAGGTTCTGTAAACATTCGTAGGTATTTACTCGTACAGCCCAACCAACCTAAGGTTGCCGGTCAGATGCGCAGATGAAGGAGTGCGACAATAAATTAGTAACAAGAATGAATACATAAAAGTACAATCCACAACAAAAATAAAAGATAACTATTTATTGATTTTAATTATGATAATTTCAAGTTATAATTTACTGAAAATTATTACCATTTTGGGTACATATGTATCAGATTAAAATATTTTTGTTGTAATAACGAAAAAATTGTGTCATTCATTGTATTACCATCTACAGAACAAAAAAAATTTTCGTGATTTGTGTGAATTATTCTTATAAATTTTTATTAATGTAATCATCATATGTATTAAAAATCATTGCCACATGATCTAAATTGAACAGCGAAATGTTAGAATTGAAAAACAATCTTTTACACCAAATGTGGTTATTTCAGATTGTAACAATCGTACTTAAAATGTGGTAAAAATATGAAAAAATGCACGAATGAGTTAATGAATATTGCAATTTACAGTGCTATAAAAGCGTCAAATTTAAATGGTTAACGTCATGAAACAACTGAGGAATTGTAAATGAATGGAAAGATTATATCAGTTGTATGTACAAGCGTGTCTAAAATATTTAACTCAAAAATAACATCAAATAGCATATTTTATAGCCAATTCAAATAGCATATTTTATATTACAATATACAAATTAAACAAGAAACAAAAACTTACTTTTTTCTTAACTTTATTTTTAAATTCCATTTTAAAATAATATTTAATTTAAATTTAAATTAATTATTCACTTTTTATATAAAAATTATGGGTATACGTTATATTTTATTTTTGTAAGGCACTATACCGATGTTTTTACTTTGAAAACAGAATACGTTCTAAAACACGTGGTGTTTGTCTACTTGGTATACAACCTTGACCGGCTAGCTTATGTTGGTTGAGCTGTAATTACTATCTATTGAATTAATATGTACCAGATCGTCCAAAGAAATGAGAACACAATTTTTCACAATTTCTGATTAACTCCTTATCGTATACAAAGCCATATATGGATTCTAAGTTTTACTATTTTTTTTCAACATATTAAAATATTTTTTTGTCGAAGCTGATGTTAAATCCTAACTTTATACTCTTTCGAGTAACGGAACGTAATTTTTGTTGTCTTTGGTAAGTGCGGGTTGTCAAACTATTTGAAGTTATGTTCAGAGTGTCCGACCGTTACAGTGCAATTTATTGGTGCTAATTTTATTTGTGAAAACTAAATAAAACGGTAAGTACTAAAATCAAAAATTTTCAAAACACATTCTTTGTATATTCAAGAACATGGAATAGTTGCGATTCGTGTATCTTTTCTTGTTTTCTTCGATTTTTGGGGCTTATTTTGAAGTTGCCATATTTGGCTTCGTATGCGTTTGATCCAAATTATTATTGGGCATATATGACTTCGTATCGCTTTTATAGTATATCCAAGCAAGTCAATTCTATTCCTGGTGATGGCTTCGTGAGTGACGATGATTTGGTTTCTGATTCTCCAGTACTTCCGCCAGCCCAGGCTATCCATCAACTTCGGTAGCCAAAAAACGTACTGCAACAAGCAGAGAAGGTACTCCATCTAGCTTATCCGACTCACTTATACCCATTAAAAAAGCACGAAAAACCCTAACTAGTCATCAAGACCTCCCTTTGAATTCGGTGCGATCAGATAAGGGGACCGTTTCCCCGAATGGACAAAACTAAATTGACAACAATTGACATTTTGACATAATTATTATGTCAAAACTGCTCAAGATTCCGTTCATTCGCCAAATGCGGAGTGTCAAGTTTATTTACGTTACAATAGCAAACAATAGCAACATAATTGTATTTTTATTTAACGCACACGAAGTCATATATCGATTTTATTATAATACTAGAATGCATACGAAGTTATATATGGCTTCGTTAAGTAATTTCTAAACAATAAGACTTAATTTTTTTTCTTAATTTGACTACTAAAATAAAAGAAATGAAACACATTTTCAGTAAAAAAAAATTTTTTCTTCACCTCCTTCATAATTCATGCAATAAGGGGTTAAAATTTGTTTATGAAATATTACTTTAGTTTTTGCACTTTTATAGTTTTTGATATCATAAAACATTACGACTGTTACAAAAAACATAACCCTGACAATATAAAAACAGCATTACACAATATTGATTTAGCGTGATGAAAATCACGAAAAATTTAACTAAATGGCCAACTGATACAGTGTTTTAACCACTTATACACTTATATAGAAAAGTTGACATGGTACATCGTGGAGCATGGTGTCACAATAATCCGGTTTTACTTGACATCCTCCATCAATCGGTTTAATAACCAGAGATGGGAAGAAAAGGTCCCTAACAGAGTTGCCATATAAAATATTTTGTACTGGGGGGCTATGAATAGAGCTGGAGGGCTGTCATAAAACGTAAAATATTATCAATCTTTTTAAAAATCAGTTTTACGACATTTTACTACTAATACCACATCGTTAATGTTGTTCTGTGTCTGTTTGTGTTTTTTAATTGCCAATATTATGAATCATTTTGCTTGTTATATGTACATACATATCTTATATTTTTCTAATGCAAAAACAAAACCATCTTCAGTCTTGTGAGCGACCTACTAGAGTGATACAATCGACTAATACAATCAATTTTGTTTACATTAAAGCAGGTATAAAGAATATGAGATATAGATATTATTTAAATAATCTTAAAGGAAATAGAGATAATAAGCGATATTCTAAAGGTTGCTCATGCTCATGCTCATGCTCATACTCATGCTCATGCTCATGCTAATGCTCATGCTCATGCTCATACTCATACTCATACTCATACTCTACTTGCTCATATTTACTTTGCTTCATTTGCTTACAATAATTTTCGTATACCTTTTTTCAAGCTTTTCCATAAATAACATTGGAAAATTTTTCGATAGTTAACAATCGACGATTATGCATTAGAAAAATTTCATACAAATATGCAATACAGTCAAACATACAAATTTCGATGTCTAAATTAATGCAATATTTTACAAAAATAAAACTTTAAAAATTAGGGTAAAATTTCTTAAACTCAAAATAATTAATACAGATAAAATAAAAATCTGTCCGTTCTTTGATATATTTTAATTTATAGGAAAAGTTATAAGTTATCCAAATATTTCCACACACATAATGATAGACCTTTCAACAAATGATTGAATGAATAATTATTATCATAATATTATATAACTTTAGTCTAACTAACTAAAAAATTTAGTCTGACATAGACTCTATATAAGGATTTTATATTTATATAAATTCATATTAAAAATAAGAAAATAACAATTATCATAAATATCTATTTAGAACAATTTCTTAAAAATTCACCTGTTTTTATTAAATAAAAGAAATTAATCTGTACAAATATGTACCTTCATTAGTCCAAGTTGTAAAAAATATAAGAAAAGATGACCCTTCATAAAATTATTGACAATAATTGTGAATACAATTCAACGCAGACTTTAAAAAAATGTAGGTATATAATTTATGTACGTAAGTATAGGTTTTCAATATTTAAATGAGATGACTTTTCAAGTACGGCAATAATCAGCAGTATTGTTCGCAGCATGTTACCTACTTATCTGTATGAATGCAAAAAGAAACCGTTGCTTGTGAAACAGGTAACAAATTTAAATACAATTGGAGTGAACATAGGGTGGTATTTGTTGTAAGCAATAAAATAATTTAACATCTTGAAAGTTTATGGTCACTAATAACACCCTCTCGAAGTCATCTCAAAAATTGTTGGAAAAGGTATACGAAAATTATTGTAAGCAAATGAAGCAAAGTAAGTATGAGCAAGTAGAGTATGAGTATGAGTATGAGCATGAGCATGAGCATGAGCATGAGTATGAGCATGAGCATGAGCATGAGCAACCTTTAGAATATCGCTCATTGTTTACATTATAAATGTTTTGAATTCGTCTAATTTAATTTCTATTACAGTCGACCACTTATTTATTCAATATTAATTTTTTTAAATTATTTTTAAAATTATATATTAAATTATGAAAAATGGGTAATTTTTGGTTTTTACTGATTTGTTCTCAAAAGCTTCCTTAGGCTAATCTTCAAATCCAGAGGAAAATCCTCAGCTTTGTAATAAAATTTATAGCCCCTAAATCCAAAATATTTTATATGGCGATGCTGTTAGGGATCACTGCTTTCCCAAGTTTGATAATAACAAACAAATTACATTAAAAACAAAATTTATAAACTGCTAAAAATTCAAAACACAAAAAGACAATTTCACAAAAGAAAATTCCTCTTGGTTGTAACTTTTTAACAACACAATACACATACATGCATACATAGTTTGCAAGCTATCAAATAAACACAATATGTATGTAAAAGACAACACTATCTTTTGAAAGCCATAAATAAATCTAATAATTTTGACATTTTTATTGAGGCACTATCTGAATTGTTCAAATTGAAAAATACTTTTCTTCAGTTCCATAATAACATTGTACGAATAAAATATAACAAAATATGAATTGCCTGCTTATTTTAAAGTCAGTATTATATTATAACAATTTATTAACTATTTAAATTTATAAGTAGGTACATCGGTAAATTCATGGTATGTAACTATACAATAACAGAAACTGAAATGTAAAAGATTTGTGATGGTATAATCAAATTGTGATATACATGATAACTAAAATCTGATTAGCACATTGACGGTTATAACTTATAATGACGAAACGCCCAGTTAGTACACTATTTTAACAATTAATTAATACATTTTATATGGAATTATTCACGCGGTACAGTGATGTGTGGCATTTAGTCAAGTTTCAAGTTTCATTTGACGCTTTACAGCATCCACTACTATTAAGGTGTTAATCATTACTATTCTGTTTTTCAAGAAAATTTTAAAATGCTAGTTTAATACTTACTTTATAATAAATACTTTTCAAAAAAAATTTTAATGTTTATTTTTGTTAGGTATATGGAGAACTAATAACAAGAAAATTTCAAAACTAAAAATATTAAAGGAGATCTGTATGCAACTATCTGATCGTTTTCTACTGGCTTTAAATGTTCCACGTTTCTTCTATAAAGTTTTTCGTCTACTTTGACAGTATATGATCTGTCTTTTAATTTGTCCGTTATCGTTCCTTTTGTCCACATATTATTTTCCGCATTTAGTTTTGTAAATACGGTTTGCCCAATATTTAAACATTCATATTTTTTACATTTTTTATCATAATAGTATTTACTCTTTCCTTTATTGACTATAATTTTATCTGGAAGATTTTCTTCGATTTTTGGTTTTCTATTTTCAGAAAAAATTGGGATACCTGTTCTAGTTCTTCTACAAAACATTCTTTGAACAGGACTTGAATTAATTTTATTTGGAATATTTCGCCAGTGTAGTAATCCGTACCAAAAGTCGGTTTTACTTTCATTAGATTTTTTGGTAGTATTTTTAACAATTTTTACAGCAGATTCCGCTTTTCCATTTCCTTGTTGATGGTGAGGCGATGACGTGTTGTGTTTGAAACCCCATTCTTTAGCGAATAGCTTCATTTCCTTGTTAACCATATTGGTACCATTATCAGTACAGATCAATTTAGGTACTCCATGTGTAGTAAAATTTCTTTTGCAGGCTTCAGTTATACTTTTTGGAGTTAAATCTCTCAAAAAATGGATTTTAAAAAAATCTGAAGAATGATCGTTACCAAAATAGTTTCCTTTTTACCATTTAATTTTCCATAACAGACATCGAGTGAAACATATTGGAATGGATAAATAGGTGCACTATGTGATTGCATAGTAGGTTTTCTTTGAGAATCAGCAAATTTGTTACAAATTTCGCAATTCTGAACAACTTTTATTTGAGAACTCATATTTGGCCAGAATATATTTTCTTTTGCTAATTTCATCGTAGCTTCAATGTCATGATTCACATGTACTTTTCTTATCATTTCTTTTCTTAGTTTAAATGGAATTAAAATCTGATTATCTCTAAGAATTAGTCCATTGTAAATAGACAATTCGTCTTTATATTTGAAATATAGTTTCACATCGTCGTCTAAATCATGAATATATCTAGGAAATCCATTTTTAATAATATTCATCAGTTTAGTCATTACAGAATCTCTGTTTGTTTCGAATTTAATATTTTGTAACTGTTCATCTGAGCAGTCGTTTTCATCTAACAATTTGGCATTTTCAATACTGCGAAAAATATTGACTTCTTCACAAAGTTTAAAAATATTAGCTTTAAAATCTTTCGTCAAATCAACATTATTTGTATCATTTACACGTGATCTACTTAATGTGTCTGCTATAATATTGTTTTTGCCACTGACAAATTGTATTTCAATATTATAACGTTGTAGGGCCATAAGCATTAATTGTAATCATTTAGGTAGGTGCCTTTAGTAATGGTTTTTTAAAATTTTTAATAACGGTTTATGGTCTGTTTTTATTATTGTTTTACTATTACCAACAACCATTTGTTCAAATCTAGTGCAAGCAAATAAAATTGAAAGTAATTCTTTTTCTATTTGCGCATAATTTTTTTCTGTTTTAGTAAGAGTTCGTGATGCATAAGCTACTATTTTATTTTCTTGAAAAACTGCTACACCCAAGCCTAAACTACTTGCATCGCATTCTGTTGTAATTGGTTTACGTATTTCGAAATAATGCTAATCACTTACTAAATTTTTTATTTTAACGAACTCATTTTCTTCATTTTGTCCCCAATTCCACGGAACATTATCTTTGATCAAATTTCTAAGCACTGTTAAATTTGAGCTGAGATTTTGTATATATCTACTCAAATAATTAACCACACCAATAAATCTTTTAATTGCATATACTTTAGAATTATCTGGTTTGAGACCTTCATCTGTCAAATAATGTCCAAAAAATTTAACTGATTTTTGACATAGAGTAAGTTTTTCGCGATTTAATTTGCAGTTATTTTTTCTTAATCGAATAAACAAGTTTTCTAAATTTTTATTAGGGTCCCTTATGGCTTCTTCTGTAGTGTCCCCTTTTCCAAAAATTAAAATATCATCAGCCATAGCTTCTACTCCACATAAATCATGTGTTAATTCATACATTTTTAATTGAAAAATTTCAGGTGATGATAAACCAAATGGTAATTTCAACCATCGATATCTACCAAAAGGAGTCCAAAATGTAGTTAATTTGCTACTTTCTTCTGATAGTTTTAATTGCCAAAATCCCTTTTTGGTATCGACTACGGAGAATACTTTAGCTTTACCTAATTCAGGTAAAATTTCGTTAAGTGTAGTAAACTGATAATGTGGTCTTTTAAGAGCTTTATTAAGTGGGATTGGATCTAAACAAATTCTAAAAGAATCCTTTTTGAGCTAATAAAATGTTGCTTACCCACTCTGTATTTCCTCTTCTTTAGTAATAATACCGTTTTTAACTAGGTTTTCCAATTCTTTTTTCAATTTACCACGTAATGGCATAGGTATGCGTCTTGCAGTTTGAACAACTGGTTTGACTTCTGGAATATGCTTGCTCATAGATGATTCGGTCCATAGAGAATATGTATCATAGATAATACAACACTAGATATATTAAAAATGTAGGTTAACAAAATTTCGAGCCACACCCATAAATTTTATTTTAACATGTCTTATTACTGAAATATAATTTTATCTTATAAACTGAAATATAATTTTATTTAACACTTGAGAGCGTTACTTTATGATATTCCATATTTGTTTTATTTATTTAATTTTAGTGAAAATATGAATGATATGAGTGACATGAGGAAATAACTCTGATTTTCACTATCTGTCTCTGTTGAAACAGGAAACGGAATAATTCGATTATTATTTCATTACCAAAAAGAAGACATTATGCATTAAGGGGGAGTTCACGCCAGAAACGGCTAATAAACTAATTTTTTTCGAATCTCGTTTTTTGTTTTTATTTTGTTCTGTGGTTCTTTATAAACACGGTGATATATAAAACATGGTCAAAAAATTTTTTTCAAGTAGAAAAATATTTATTTGTGAGCCGCTGCGCAGCCAAGTTAGTGGTACATACATTATATGATAGTAGGTATGTACCTAAAATACAGACACAGTTGATACTGGGTTTGTTCCAGCGTCTATTTTTTGACAATTACTGGGCATGTTTATGAAATTATGATTTATTTATGCACATACTCGACAGTGAAGTTATAAACATGATTGTAATGTACCTAGTTCTGGAATATTTAAAAACAATTGTTGGCATTTAAGGGGCGAGTTCAAATCAAAAAGCAACTTTTTTATTTGTGATTATTTTGCTTGTTGAAATTTTTTTTTCAAATTAGGGAGGGTTTCAGATAGAAAATTTTGTTTCTGAAACATTCGTTACTCTTTCCTGTGGGGGGGAGCGGACCCTTTTTCACAAGTTTCTAAGCGCTACAAGGAACACCATATCTCAAAAAGTAATGAAATTTTTTAAATATTTTTTCATTATTTTATTCCTAAAGGACCTGTCCATAAAGTTGAGTATGGGTTTTAGGTAATTTTAAAAATTAACTATAAAATTGTAATCCCAAACTTCTAAAAATTATAAAACCCAATTTTTTATTTAAAAAAAATGTTTAACAATAGTTACAATTGTTCAAATGGAAAAAGTATACTCCACTTTATGCGCAATATGTTTCTGAACAAAATTTTAAAAAATTAAGTCTTTATCTTTTCTAGAATTTGAGATATGATTTTCTTTGTCGGGAAAAACACAACTTTCGGGAAACGGTAAAAAACAAAAATAATAACAAAAGAAGTGGTTTACTCACTGTTTATTAAAACGTCTATAAAGGCATACAAATAAAAGAACATTATCTCAGTGCATACTATAACTCATGTACACACCAAAACTAAATATTACTGATCAAATCGCGAGGGGAAGGGCGAGCGTTGTCTGCAAAGTAGTCATGAGACTTTTTACATATCATTTTTTGCAAACAATCTTTGTAACCAACTATTGGGTCGTTCGATTTGGCGGTAAGTTTTTCAATATTAATGGAATCTAAGAGAAGCTTACAGTTTTCATGGATAGTGTAAACACAAACAAAATGAGTTCCACTAGTACCTGCGAGAATACAATATTTCGGCCATAATTGGTCAAATTTACTGAAACTGACAGATAATTCTGGGTGACTTTCTGTAAAAGTCATATGAAGTCCTTTCAAGTTTTCATCTAACAATTTGGCATTTTCAATACTGCGAAAAATATTGACTTCTTCACAAAGTTTAAAAATATTAGCTTTAAAATCTTTCGTCAAATCAACATTATTTGTATCATTTACACGTGATCTACTTAATGTGTCTGCTATAATATTGTTTTTGCCACTGACAAATTGTATTTCAATATTATAACGTTGTAGGGCCATAAGCATTAATTGTAATCATTTAGGTAGGTGCCTTTAGTAATGGTTTTTTAAAATTTTTAATAACGGTTTATGGTCTGAGAAGTAAGCGTTTCTCTGTTAAACAGCGACCATCATCTGTTTTACTGACACAACACCTTTAACACTAGGCATTATTCTACTATCTTCATAGAAATCGATAATTTTTCGTACTAAAACGTCCTTCAATGCTCTACCTTTCTTTGCTGTTGTATCTGCTATGCCTTGGGACACTTTTAACTCTTTAGCTTTTTTTGCAAATTGCCAGCTACAATTAAACTCGTTGGCTAATTTTTGACACTCCATGTTTCTGCGGCGATTGTAAGGATACGCAATTTCAAAGGGTCAGTAACTTCTAGCATCGAGAATTTTTTTTCAAACCATTCAGCATATTTTCTAGTTCAACTTCTCTCGATGAAGGAGTGTTTGTTAGATTATTGGCTATTGAGTTATCTGCATCCATATTATAATCGACTGATTGTGATAAATCACTACCTGCCGAGTTCAGAGAAGATAAATATATGCCCTTTTTAAGAGCATTTCGTTTTCTACAATCACCGCATATTTTAGAATAATAAGGTAAATTAGGAAATAGATCGCGTAAGTTTCTGGAAAATGTTCTCAAATTATTTCCCTTATGAGTGGAAAGGCTGTAGGGATTAATGCATCTGTCTGAATGAAGAATATTGTTATTGAATGAAGAATATTATAATAAGTTACTTATAATATTTCTTGAATTTCAGCTGTAAACAGTTGAAAAAATTAGTTTCCAGTCTTAAAAAAGAATGGCTGTAGAATATTGAAAAGACTTATTGTATAAACTTGAGTACTGAATAGTTAGTTATACGATATATGGCATTTGTGTTTGCCGCTAAAATGTATGCGCGGACAATCAATGATGTACGAAGTGCAAGAATAGATACGAGTATGTTTCGGACATTTCGGCTTCGGGTGTGCTTATTGTAAGCGAACTTTAAAAGAATTTCTTTCAACAGATGTTGTTGTGTCAACACGTAAAGCAACAGTACACCCAACGTCGTGGATCTCTTTATTTATTGATTCTTATATTTTGGTAAGAATCAATAAATATTCATTCTACTAATTTGTAAAACTGTATACTGTAATTGGTTGTTTTAATTTATACAATACAAAATAAAGTTGTTTGTATGTATTTTTATCAATTGGAAAATTATTTACACCGTACACACAAAATTGAGACGGAGTGATGATGTGTTGACGGTGAAATGTATCAACAAGAGCTAATTATAAAACTTTTCATTTACAATATTGCTACGTTTTGTACGTTTTCAAAATTTAAAAAAAAAAAATTGATAATTTTCAAAGTTAGGTTTATTGTACTTCTTTTGTTGCCGCCCAGTGTACCTTCGCTGCTGGCGCGGACTGTACTTTAAGTTGTGTCAAGTTTATTACATTTTCTTAAGTTGGTATTAATGCGCGCGTAATGGGTGGATGGTTTTGGAGGTAATCTACGCTATATAAGTCAGTTGAATGATAATGTCACTTTCATTTTTTATTTTTACTTTCTCTGTAATCGCGACCGGACTTTGTGTATAACAGGTATGCTTAAATTACTTTTTTTAATATATTTTTCTATTATTGTAATAATGTAATTAGTTTTAACATGTAAAATTTTGGTCACATGTAATTTAAAGGTTATATGTTGGATTCAAACTTTTTTTTTTAATTTCAATTTTGACAATGGTTAATTTAATTAAATTTACATTTTATTTATTTAATTTCTTAAATATACTTTGTGTATAACAGGAATTTTTGTAACAAAAGTATGTGATAATTTGGTATAAACTTTGTAATATGGAAACATTGAGTGGCGTATATGACAACTGTGGAAAGGGCATAGCCGGGTAAGATAGGGAAAACGGCCCTTGACGCAAAATTGATTGTTTTTATAGGAAATAATACTTCTTAGCCCCAGATACATTCCTGCCAAATTTTAACCCTCCGAGGCTAATAGTTTATGAATACACAAACAGACAAAAATTTTCAGAAAAATTTTTTTTTTACGGAATTACTGAGCCGATTTATTTGAGTTTAATATATATTGTATACCCACCTTAGGCGAAGTAATGAAAAAAAAATTAACGTTATATCCCTTTATTATACTAATTTTTTTAAATTTTTAAATTTAAGAAAAATTTTTTTTGGCACTTAGGCGTTAGCGACACCCACCATTTTTTGTTCAATAATTTGTCTCTTAGTACTCTATAACATATATTTTTATGGAAAAATTTTAGTTGGTAGAACATAGTAATATTTCAATACAAATGCATGCCATGTTCGGTACTACATATATTACTTATGTATAAAAAGGACCATAAAGTAAAGCATCTCCCTTATTTCTAAAGCACAGTGGAACTCTAAGCAGTGCAATAAAATGTTCTTTTCCCCCCTGAGTTGCAGTTCTTGGAGTTCCTGTGACGGTCTAAAAAAATATATATTTTGAGCTGTTATAAAAAATATGTTTTAACTTGCTAAAAAATAATTTTCAAGGTTAATTTTACCATGAATCTGAATATTTGAATGAAATCAATAAAATTATCTCAGCATACTTACTAATTAAATTGTATCTAACTCAACAAAAATTATAAGTTTTAGAAACTTTATTCAAATAAAGATACTAATAATAATAATAATACGTCTTAAATGTTATATTGCTTTAATAATAATAAACATTAATAAAATGGAACAAAAGACTTCAACAACAATCCGGCTAAAACCTATTGTAGTTATTACATGTACATATAACTAACTTGAAGAAAGTTGTGTACAATTGTACGCAATATGTAGCTTGTCCCTCTCACTTGATGTTTTTGTTGCACTTCTTAAGTAGGTGCAGAAAGTGGATTTTTTCTGTAATAAAATTACATACGTTCATAATTACGACAAACAAACTTAGACAAACGTCTAGCTTTATCTGCCGTCTGTCTTATTTTGTTAACACGATGACGGGTCGTGGGGAATTATAACGAAATGACCAACTGGTATACTATTTTGATAGCTAATTAACTTTGTATGAAATTGTTGACATCGTAAGACGTGGTGTATGAGCTAACAAAGTTTCACTTGACGTCTTACAAAGGAAAAAACTATTTTGTTTTATTGATAAAAAAAGACAAACGGTAGATAGTGTTCGACTTTTGTAAATTTAAACTAGTTTATCGTAGTTATGAACGTATGTAATTATATTATTTTAGAAATAGGGTAGATATTTTACTTTATAGTCCTTTTTATACATAAGTAATATATGTAGTACCGAACATGGCATGCATTTGTACTGAAATATTACTATGTTCTACCAACTAAAATTTTTCCATAAAAATATATGTTCTAGAGTACTAAGAGACAAATTATTGAACAAAAAATGGTGGGTGTCGCTAACGCCTAAATGCCAAAAAAAAACTTTCTTAAATTTAAAAATTTAAAAAAATTAGTATAATAAAGGGATATAACGTTAATTGTTTTTTCGTTACTCCGTCTAAGGTGGGTACACAATATATATTAAACTCAAATAAATCGGTTCAGTAATTTCATCAAAAAAAATTTTTTTTGAAAATTTTTGTCTGTTTGTGTATTCATAAACTATTAGCCTCGGAGGGTTGAAATTTGGCAGAAATGTATCTGGGGCGAAGAAGTATTATTTCCTATAAAAACAATCAATTTTGCGTCAAGGGCCGTTTTCCTTATCTTACCCGGCTATGCCCTTTGTTAGCTTGAAATCATGTGTTACTTTTAAATGGACTGATTCCTGGATCAATCAACTCGCTGTGGTTCAAATTTGGAGTTTACGTTTTTTCATGTGAATTACGTCTGCCTGCCATGAGTTCGCTTCAACACTGGACAGCCACCATACTTTCAGCGTACTAAAGCCCAGTTAATACCATCTTTAAAGTGGAAGTCTTTAGTCAAGTAATCTTTTTGGCATATTCTATTACCTTCTTTGCAACTTGGTTTTGGTGCTTACTTTAGTTAACAAATTAACATTGATTAGTGAACCTAATAAAGTGTAAAACAGTTGAATTCTATCAACTTTTCTGCAATTCAATTTTCTATTACTTCCTTGTAATGTATTAGTTTTCATATTAACGTAAAACAGTTGAATTTCTATTAACTTTTCTGTCACTCAACCTTTTGTTAATTCTTTATAATGTTTTAAAGTTTTCATACTAATTGTAATTTAAGGCTACCTACCTAACCTAACTGTAATTTTAATTTTATAGCATACCTATTGGTCAGTAGATATTTGTATCTCGTAAATTTTCTATATTTTCCTACGTCTTTTTTTGTATCTTATTAAAATTATTGTATTTCGTAATTTCTCTGTATTTTCTTGCGTTACGCTCATTTTTTAGTTTACTAAAATATTTACTGACTGACTAAACTTTTAGTATTATGTAATTTATTTCTAAACTAAACTGTTACTATTTTACATTTTCCTAAATTTTAATAATTTATTTATATTGTTAATTGTTATTGAAACAAGAAATTGTTATTAATTATTTATTCGTTCAAAATAATTTTATTACTCAATTACCTAATTTTTTTTGTATAAAACTTTATATTGGGAACAATCTGAATAAACCTTCACGACCCTGACATTGTACTAAAAATTGTACAATTAAAACAAAAACATTTACATGTAAGACTGAACTAGCTAAGGCAAAAATAAATTTTAATTTCAAACTGAACAATATCTATTATTTAAAATTTTCCTAATTTTTTTTTTCAGTGCAATAAGAAATTTTCTTAATACAAACATTGAAAATTTTATTTTAAATAAAGGGCATAGCCGGGTAAGATAGGGAAAACGGCCCTTGACGCAAAATTGATTGTTCTTATAGGAAATAATACTTCTTAGCCCCAGATACATTCCTGCCAAATTTCAACCCTCTGAGGCTAATAGTTTATCAATACACAAACAGATAAAAATTTAAAAAAAAAATTTTTTACGAAATTACTGAGCCGATTTATTTGACTTTAATATATACTACTCAAAAGAAAATAAGGGCCACTCATGTTTTGCTGCATAAGTTTACTTTTATATAAGTTACAGTATAAGGTATGCTTACATTTAATTAAGGAACTAATTTTTTACTAAATAAAATTAATTTTAATAAGATTAAATAAAAAATTAATCCATAATTAAATTTTTTAGGATTTTATCATTTTTATAGTCATCAACAAACGTTCACGCTTTGAGTAAAAGCACACATTATGCAACTTTTCGGTGATTTAATATCGAGTATGCCCTCCCCTTTTTAAAACACATTCTTGAAGCTTCCTCGGCATGCTTTCAATAAGATGGCTAACGGTTTCATCAGGAATCTCCTCCCAACATCTTCTCAAAGCATCAATCAGTTGTTGTTGGGTGTGCACATCCTCTCCGGCTGCTCTGACTCGCGGTTTTAATTGATCCCAAATGTGTTCTATTGGGTTCAAGTCAGGGCTATTTGTAGGCCACGGTAAAACCTGTATATTAGCCTCCCTAAGGACAGTTGTCGTCGCTCGAGCGGTATGCGCTCGGGCATTATCCTGCATCAGGATAAATCCGTCGGCCGCTCGTTGTGCAAAGGGGATCACATGGGGTCTGACAACCTGTTCGATGTAACTTTGAGCCGTTACAGTACCCTCGTTCAGGAAAACAAGCTCAGTTTTGCCTTGCAAACTAATTCCACCCCAGACCATGACATTAGGACCGCCAAATCTGTCGCGTTCATGAATGTGACGATCAGAAAACCTTTCCCCACTTCTTCTCCACACTCTTACACGTCGATCATCACTAAAAAACTTCACCTTGCACTCATTCGTGAAGAGTACGTGAAGCCATTCCTCCAAGCCCCATTTAAGGTGTTCACGTGCAAATCTTAAACGGTTTGCACGATGCGCTCCGGTCAGTTTGGTACGGATTACTGGTCTTCTTGAACGTTGCTGGTCTTCGTGCAAACGATTTCGTATGGTCTGATTACTGACAACAGTACCAGTAGATCGATGTAAGCGATTTTGCAGAGTACCTGCGGTAACAGTCGGCTCACGTCGTGCACACAGTCGAATGTAATAGTCTTCACGAGCAGTGGTAGCACGAACTCTTCCTGAGCCACGGCGCCGGGTTACACTACCGGTCTGCTGATACCGATTTCAAACATTTTGAATAGCCCTTCGTGAACAACCCAACTGCAGAGCCACGGAACGTTGAGACTGACCACCCTCAATCATCGTTACGGCTCTGGTAGCAGTAGCTTCGTCCATATGGTGTCGAATTCTCGGCATTGTAAAAATAAATGATTGAATAACAACCAAACTTCAAAAAACAACCTCAGCAATAACAAGCCAAACTTCAAAAAACAACCTCAGCAATCAATAATCTAGCGCAAACTGATTTAAAATCAAATTCAAAAAAATAAGTAAAACTAATCATTTGACACTGTGCGAGACAAAAAAACGTTTAAATCTTCCCCTCAACAATAATATCACTTAAACCTAACTGTTATCATTTACTCAACCACTTAATATCATAACAACAGTCATTTAGAAGTTATTTTGACGTGGATCGACATAAATCAGTTTTAAAATACAAACTTTCAAGTGGCCCTTATTTTGTTTTGAGGAGTATATATTGTGTAACCACCTTAGGAAAAGTAATAAAAAAAAAAAATTAACGTTATATCCCTTTATTATACTAATTTTTTTAAATTTTTTAAATTTAAGTAAATTTCTTTTTGGCACTTACGCGTTAGCGACACCCACCACTTTTTGTTCAATATTATGTCTCTTAGTACTCTATAACATATATTTTTATGGAAAAATTTTGGTTGGTAGAACATAGCAATATTCCAATACAAATGCATACCATGTTAGGTACTACATATATTACTTATGTATAAAAAGGGCTATAAAGTAAAATATCTACCCTATTTCTAAAATAATACAATTACATACGTTCATAACTACGATAAACTAGTTCAAATTAATTACTCAAGCCCAACATTATCTGCCGTTTGTCTTTTTTTATTAATAAAACAAAATAGATATTGATTTCTCTTTGTTAGAGTTGTTTTCTTTGTAAGACGTCAAGTGAAACTTTATTAGCTCACACACCACGTATTACGACGTCAACAATTTCATACAAAGTTTATTAGCTGTCAAAATAGTATACCAGTTGGTCATTTCGTTATAATTCTCCATGACCCGTCATCGTGTTAACAAAAGAAGACAAACAGCAGATAAAGCTAGACGTTTGTATAAGCTTGTTTGTCGTTTTTATGATTGTACGTAATTTTATTACAGAAAAAAAACCACTTTCTGCACCTTAAGAAGTGCAAAAAAAACATAAATTCAGAGGGTCTGTTCCAGTTCGTTATATGTACCTACATGTAATTTACCTACATATTTTTATAATTACAACAAGTTTTAGCCGGACTGTTGTTATTACTATACTTTGTTGAAGTTTTTTGTTCCAATCTATTAAGTTAATGTTTATTATTATTAAAACAATATAACATTTAAGACGTATTATTGTTATTATTATTATTATCTTTACTTAAATAACGTTTCTAAAACTTATAATTTTTGTTGGTTAGATGTAATTTTTATTAGTCAGTATGCTGACAAGGAAAAGGCAAGAAGTCGAAAATTCGAAAAAATCTGAAACTTTGTCAGTATGTAGAGAGTGGCTAAGTTAATGTTTATTATTATTAAAACAATATAACATTTAAGACGTATTATTGTTCTTATTAACTTTATTTAAATAAAGTTAATAAGAATTTATTATCTTTATTTAAATAAAGTTTCTAAAACTTATAATTTTTGTTGAGTTAGATGTAATTTTATTTAGTGCATATGCTGAGATAATTTTATTGATTTCATTCAAATATTCAGATTCATGGTAAAATTAACCGTGAAAATTATTTTTTAACAAGTCAAAACCTATTTTTTATGACAAATCAAAATATAAATTTTTTTAGACCGTCACAGGAACTCCAAGAACTACAACTCAGGGGGGAAGAGAACATTTTACTGCACTCCTCAGAGTTCTACTGTGTTTTAGAAATCAGGCAGATGCTTTACTTTATGGTCCTTTTTATACATAAGTAATATATGTAGCAATATATGACATGCATTTATATTGAAATATTACTATGTTCTACCAACTAAAATTTTTCCGTAAAAATATATGTTATAGAGTACTAAGAGACATAATATTGAACAAAAAATGGTGGGTGTCGCTAACGCGTAAGTGCCAAAAAAAAATTTACTTAAATTTAAAAATTTAAAAAAATTAGTATAATAAAGGGATGTAACGTTAATTTTTTTTTTATTACTTTGTTTAAGGTGGGTACACAATATATATTAAACTTAAATAAATCTGCTCAGTAATTTCGTAAAAAAAAAATTATTTTGAAAATTTTTGTCTGTGTATTCATAAACTATTAGCCTCAGAGGGTTGAAATTTGGCAGGAATGTATTTGGGGCTAAGAAGTATTATTTCCTATAAAAACAATTTTGCGTCAAGGGCCGTTTTGCCTATCTTACCTGATTATCACTTTGCGCGTGCGCGCATGTATACATACATACATCCATACATACATATATACATACATATATATATACACACACACACATACATATATATATATATATGTATGTGTGTGTGTGTATGTGTATTTGATTTTCATGAATCAAAATTTTCATTGTTATGTCTTTTCAACTGTGTATTTTTAATGCTGTATTAATTTTTTAATTTGTTGTGTGGGTTACGTGCATTAATTTTAAGTACATAATTATATATATTAATTTTATTCCGATATAATAATTGTATACAAACACTCGTTTACTTGAGTGAGTGTTTCACATGTAACTACTATATGAGTGTATTTATTGTGTTGATTCGTATTTGAAGTTATCTATTATAGTATAGTACGTAAAATTTTACATGTATGATAATGTCCATGCAATTTTGATAACAGAGTTTAATGAAGTTTAATGTCATGAGAAGTTTAATGTCATGAGTTTATATCACGTATGTCCTGTGGAAGTTTCCGTTTCAGACATTGAGTAAGGACTTCATTGAGGTGGTATTCTTTAGCTCCTGTACATTCTTCCAATTTATCGATAAAGTTAACGGCGAGTTTTCTAATGAATTGTTCGATAGGTTCAATATTGAATTCCTTATGTAATTGTGTATTTCTTATATACCATGGAGCGTTGACTGCTATGCGGAGGATTTTATTTTGAAAAGTCTGTAGCTTTTTTTTATTTTTCGCTGAAATATTTCTCCAAATCGGGCAGGCATATGTAATAACTGGTCGGATTATCGATTTGTAAAATAAAATTGTGCATTTCGGTTTTAAAGATGTTTTTCTGTTAATGAGTGGATACAGTGCCATTAAACGTTGATTAGCTTGTTGAAGTTTCGTGTTTATATGATCATTCCATCTTAGTTTTGTATCTAGATGTACTCCCAAATATTTAACTGAATTTAAGTTCCATTTTATTGTTTCACTGGCCAGCGTTAAATTTTCTGTGCGAGGATACTTTCTTAATGTGAAAATTTTGGCTTCACATTTGTTAGGATTGACGTTTAACTTCCATTTATTGAACCAGTTGGTAAGCTCATTAAGCATGAATTGGTTTTGTGCTATAGCAGTCTCGACTTTAACATTTTGGGTGATTACAGCAGTATCGTCAGCGAACATTCGTATAATCATTTCATTGTAACATGGTATATCGTACATGTAAATGTTAAAGAGCGTGGGACCTAGTATCGATCCTTGAGCTATGCCAGCTTTTATATCTCTAAGACTTGATAAAGTTCCATTCATACTTACAGCAAATTTTCGATTGCTTAAAAAGGATTTGATTATATCAAGTACGTATGGTGGTATTTTGATATTTTTCAGTTTTTTTACTAGTCCCGTGTGCCAGACTCGGTTGGAAGCATTTTGAATGTCGAGAAAGGTTACAACGGTAAATTTTTTTTCTTCATAACCACGTTCGATTATGTTTACAAGCCTTAGAAGTTGATGGTTAGTCGAGTGATTAGTTTTAAAACCGAACTGAAAATGCGGGATGATATTATTTTCTTCGAGATGTCTGTCCAGCCGTTTTTTAATAATTTTTTCGAATAATTTGGACATTGTTGGCAACAAACTTATTGGTCGATAACTTTCAGTAGATAGGCTATAAGAGCACGAGCACACCTAGTGTCTCAAAAGTTTGGGTACATGCTGATGCAACATGTACCCACTACATCCTGACGCAAGATGTACCCAAATGTTTGAGACACTCTGTACCTTGTGTATGGATTGATCTTTGACCCAGCACGTACCAAGTACATGTATCAAAATTTGTTGTTGACATTTAACCCCAACACTCGCTCATACTGCTGGCCTTGAAATTCCTAAGAGGTGAGTCATCGCCAGCAACCGAATTAATTTATGTTAACCCATTATGCGTTATCACAATTTACTTATAACAATTTCATTTTGTGTTAACCCATTACCAGCCAAACCTAACGCATGCGCAGACTGAATTTAAGTACACGACGCATGCGCAGACTGAATTTTAGGTTACAATTTGATAGATGGGGTACACTACCGCGTCAAAAATGTGGGGTTACCCTAACTCGGGGTGGCTCCAAACTTTTGACACGGCAGTGTACTTAAATTTTTGGTACACTGCCGTGTCAAAAGTGCGGGCCCCCCTGACCAAAAAGGTATCCTATCACTTTTTGAAGCGTACTGTACGTGCAAACCTTGGCCCCAACACACGCTTGCCTTAATTGCGTCATCTTAAACGAACTATCACGTCAAAAAATGTGGGGAATACCCTAACTCGGGGGTGGCCCCAAATTTTTGACGCCGTACTGTACTTAAATTTTTGGTACACTACCGTGTCAAAAGTGCGGGCCCCCTGAGTAAAAAGGTATCCGATCACTTTTTGAAGCGTACTGTACGTGCAAACCTTAACCCCAACACGCGCTTACCTTAATTGCATCATTTTAAACGAACTACCAAGTCAAAAATGTGGGGAATACCCTAACCCAAGGGGTGGCCGCTAAATTTTGTGGGGGGCACTATACCAAGCGCTAGCCGCAATCATGACTTCAGACTCCAGATTCCAGACTCCAGATTTCTGACCGCTACTGTACTGCCGGAAATTTGGGTGTCAATTGTACTTGAGGTTTTTTTTTTTTTGTATATGAGTCAGCACTTTATAAGAACGTTGGCTGTATGTAGTTGTAATGAAAATCGTAGACACATGTTTTCGAAATATCCAGAATTGCTTGCCCGACGTATATTGGTTTGTTCATAAACACTTCCGTTTTTCGTAGTTCGACTGCAATAAGATTCTCGTCAAATATGGTGCGGCTGTGGAAATTCGGTTTTGCTATCATAACTTCCGCACCATATCGTCCATACCATTTCGTTAACAGTTTCACAATCGAGTGTTTCCGTACGTTTTCCATCGTTTTTCCGAAGACCGCGTTGTTGAGTAGCTTGTAGAGATTTTTCTCGAATTCGTTTCCCGACGTTTGTCTTAGAGCTGTGTTTAAATCTATGTAGGATTTAAGCCATGGTGATTGATCGAATTGTAGCACTCTATGTATTTTCTTTAATTTCATCCCGTGTTGTAGACATTGTTTCAGGTTCCGATAGTGTATCACGTATTTCTGTTTGTTGTATAGCGTTGCCAGTAACATTTCCTGTTTAGTACCGGGTGCACACATTCTCTCTGGACATAATGGTAAATCGTTGTGTTTATCATGCAGTTCTCTCGGGTATTCCAAATCCACTTCCAGTAAATATCCTATTGGTGAATCATCAGGTATTTGTTGAACATCTATTTCGGTATTATCCATCCATTTGAAATTTCCCGTTGGTAAGTATTGTGACATTGCCCATCCATATAAGTTGTTCACGTCATAGTACATCAGGTATTTTGATTCCTCGTCCGGATCGTAGGTGTTCATATATTTATTGTTTGCTGTCGCATATCGGTTACTACACTGGCTCAATCCACCTCGAATACCACGTTCAATGAATAATAATTGGTCCACATCAGATATCAGTTCTAACTCTACTTTTGTATATTTTAAGGCTGCATCCCACGTAAGTCCCGGCGTCGTGTAGTAATGAGCAGGATCCAATCCGTGTGTGCGCATGCACGTATCCCGAAAATTCTCGAAAACATCCGCGAGTAGTAGTATGTCCGTTTTCATATATAAATCCGAGTATTCTCCAAGCGTCTGTATGTTGAATGTATCCCAAACTTTTTGTGCGTGTGTATAGTCATCCATGGTAATATCGTTATCGTTCAGTTGATTGTAGAATTTCTCCCGTGATGGTAAACATGTTTCTTCCAATTTATCCCAGCTAGATATGTAGTCGTATGGAAAAACACCTTTGCGCGTAAGTAATTTGTAGTCGGTATCCGGAAATTGTGATTTAACTATGTTGAACTCGTTGAGATATGAAGATAATTTATCCAAACTTGATGCCATAAATCGGAAAGAGTCGATGAATCTAAATGTAATTTCGCTGCCCGTAACATGTTTAGTGAATGCAATATATCGTTCCTTGTTGATTGGTAGTAAGTCGACACGTCCCTCGAATGCTGTTGCTATATCCTTTATTACGAAATGTGCATCATAACCACTCAAGTTGTGGAATACAACAGGAATCATATGAAAATCCTTATAATTCAAGTTGCATCCCTTGTGCGCAGGTCCATTGTATTCGCCGGTGAAGTGGTTATGATCACGAACCACAATATCCTCAAGTTTGAATGGTTTCTCGCAGATGTGGCACCCGGTACTTCGTTGTTTAAGTTGCTGTTGTTCCTCTGGTGTTAACTCGTTCATTGGTATTATGTTGTCATATATGGGTTCCAAGATATTTTCACGTAACGTTGCCAGTTCTTTCGCGAACCATTTTTCGCAATTCGGCCCGCGGTATGATCTATAGTAGCTTAACTGGTTGTTGTAGGAGCAGTGAAAGTAGTAACCGATACTGTATGCCCGATGTTGTTGATACGTTGTAGTGTTTTTCCGATTTTCGTTATCCGTCACAGGTTGCAAGAATGATTCGACGTCCGCGTAAATTATAAATGGAACACGTTTTTTGTTGCTATAATTCTTGAACGATATGTATTTGCTTTTCCCTTCTGGCATTATCACCCGACAGTTGTTCATGTTGACGCAGTCTTCGGTATGTTTGATCAGCTTGTCTTCCGTATAAAAGTAATTCAGGCATCGATCGCAGATGTATTTTTTTCCATTACAATTTGATAGTTGTCTTGACACGAGTCGCGATAAGTCCTTAATCCAGCAGAAATGGTAGCGTAAATCTTGATCGTTGTCCTGTTCGTTGTCCTCATCCTCGTAATACTCGTTCTGGATCATTAAAAGGTTTATGTGATGTTCTTTCTTCTCTCTCGTTAGCGCAGCAGGTACGGTTTCGAAATGTCCATTTTGTTTTTTTAGCATAAACACGTTGACTGATATTGTTGGGTTCTGTTTCTCGAATTTGCTCAGTTGTTGGATCGTCATTGGAAATTGTATCCCGTCCAAGTTTAGTATCGTTGAGTAGTGTGGGTACGCTGATGTTCTTTGAGGATTTCGATCTGCTGGATAAAGTGCTGATACCACTGCCCACGCGAAACAGGCGTCATCGTTGAAGTTTTGGATGTTGATACATGCTTGTTTTCGTTTTATTTCCTGCGGTAATTCGATGTAGCTTGATCCACGGAAAGGTGTATATTTGTTCACGTTCACTGCTAGGTTGATTATGCTTGATAAAGTCCACCCGCTCCCCGACTCGGCAAATTCGCTCAATTTTCTCAAAATTGGTTCCCGTACATGTTCCACGAAGCATTGTTTTAGGTTTGTTCCACGATCTATTATGATATTCGGTGTATTGAAATGTTTCATGTCGTATTTATCCTCGTCACCATCAGTTTTCACAAATAACCCGCAAAACGTTGTGTCGACTTTTATCGTTAAGTATTTTTTTAATATATTTTGTATTCGCCGAGTGAACATCGATGTAGCGTCGTCTAAAAAGTCCTTTGGCTCTATGTGTGTTATGTTGGTAACCACTCCCGTTCGTATTCGACTTGCAAATGCGGATTCCACGTCAGCCCATTGAATTCTATCAGATCTTTTACGTTGATTTCGATTCATGCCAGCACCTGAAACAATCAACATAAAAAAAAATTATTTATCAAATTTATAAAAAATCATTAAAAAAAAAAAAATTTATATTTAAAAAACTTACCATGTTGATATATCAAAATTATAAAAAAAATCATTAAAAAATAAATTTATATTTGAAAAAACTTACCATGTTTTCGTAGCGCCTTCATTCTGATTCGAAATCCTTTCATTTTTCCCGCACATGACTCGAAGTGTTTCCGTTGTCCCAAATTTTCCGCTCCACGTATAGCCTTGTTGATTAGTCGTATGTTGGTATTTGTATGTTTCATCCATTTTTCCAATTCATCTGCATCCCGGGTATCCATTTCCAGTAATGATAGCGCGTTTCGTACATTTTCCACCATTCTAGTTGCCACGTCGTTTAATGAAGCCATCGTTGTATTTTAATTTAAAAAAATCTCGATACAAATTCTTGCAACAATAACAATATTAACTGCTTGAAGTTTGCTGAAGAAGTGATTTGAGGGGGCACGCAGACCTCAATTTATACGATTTTAACTGCTCGAAAAATTCTGGAGGGGAATCACAAAAATGCTGGCTCAGAATTTTTACAACGCAAATAACCGAAGGTCAAATGTCAAATTCCGAGAAATTTATTTCACATTTGAAACCTAATAAAAGAATTGCTGACTAATTTTAAATAAACAAAAATTAAAACTTATATAAACAAATTGAAAAAACCCCTGATTATTATCAGGCCATAAATTAAAAATTCCGAGAAAACTATTTCATATTTGAAATCAAACAAAGAAATTGCTGTGTTGTCAAAATCCTAAATAAACATTTTTTAAATTAAAACTTATATAAATAAACAAATTAAAAAAATATCTGAATATGAGTCAGCAAAATCTTAAATAAACATAGCTAAATTTATGATTTACGATGACATTAATGTAAACAAATTCCTGGAACTGACAAGTTGTAACTTGCTTTTAAATAAAATTCCCCTCTGGCTATGATGCAAACATATTATGAAATTACATCATCCTAAGTCAGCTAAAAAATCTTAAATAAACAAACACAAACCGTATAAAGTCACGAGTTTTTATTAAATAAACATCTTATAAAGTGCTGACTCATATACAAAAAAAAAAAACCTCAAGTACAATTGACACCCAAATTTCCGGCAGTACAGTAGCGGTCAGAAATCTGGAGTCTGAAGTCATGATTGCGGCTAGCGCTTGGTATAGTGCCCCCACAAAATTTAGCGGCCACCCCTTGGGTTAGGGTATTCCCCACATTTTTGACTTGGTAGTTCGTTTAAAATGATGCAATTAAGGTAAGCGCGTGTTGGGGTTAAGGTTTGCACGTACAGTACGCTTCAAAAAGTGATCGGATACCTTTTTACTCAGGGGGCCCGCACTTTTGACACGGTAGTGTACCAAAAATTTAAGTACAGTACGGCGTCAAAAATTTGGGGCCACCCCCGAGTTAGGGTATTCCCCACATTTTTTGACGTGATAGTTCGTTTAAGATGACGCAATTAAGGCAAGCGTGTGTTGGGGCCAAGGTTTGCACGTACAGTACGCTTCAAAAAGTGATAGGATACCTTTTTGGTCAGGGGGGCCCGCACTTTTGACACGGCAGTGTACCAAAAATTTAAGTACACTGCCGTGTCAAAAGTTTGGAGCCACCCCCGAGTTAGGGTAACCCCACATTTTTGACGCGGTAGTGTACCCCATCTATCAAATTGTAACCTAAAATTCAGTCTGCGCATGCGTCGTGTACTTAAATTCAGTCTGCGCATGCGTTAGGTTTGGCTGGTAATGGGTTAACACAAAATGAAATTGTTATAAGTAAATTGTGATAACGCATAATGGGTTAACATAAATTAATTCGGTTGCTGGCGATGACTCACCTCTTAGGAATTTCAAGGCCAGCAGTATGAGCGAGTGTTGGGGTTAAATGTCAACAACAAATTTTGATACATGTACTTGGTACGTGCTGGGTCAAAGATCAATCCATACACAAGGTACAGAGTGTCTCAAACATTTGGGTACATCTTGCGTCAGGATGTAGTGGGTACATGTTGCATCAGCATGTACCCAAACTTTTGAGACACTAGGTGTGCTCGTGCTCTTATAGCCTATCTACTACTTTCTGGTTTGTTCTTTTCTTTCTGGAGTTTGTGAACTAAGAAAATGTGAGCAATTTTTCAAGTATCTGGAAAATATCCTATGGCCAAACATCTATTAAAGATTGGAGTTAGAAAAGCAATTATGGGCCGATTTAGATGTTTTAATATTACATTTGAGATGCCATTATGACCAGGGGATTTTTTGTTTTGAAAGTATTGTAGTGTTGTTACAACCTCGCTAGGAGTGGTAAATTCAATATTGTTATTTAAAGTATTTAGAGTTGTTGTGTTTTCGATAGCTGTATTATTCGTTGTAACAGAAGTATTGAACGTGTTTTCAAGATGATTGGGCATGGCTTCACATTTTTCTTTATCGCTATTGTAGGTTAGTGTACCGATCGTTAAAGGTGGAATATTTGTCGGTATACGTAGAATTCGGCGTGTGCTTTTCCATATATTAGGATCGCGAGGATCTAGATCTGCGAGGTATTGCTGATATTGTGAGTATCGGTATTTATCTAGTAATTTATTTAGTTGGTGTGTTAGATTATTGAGTTCTTTCTTACTATTTATGCTCTTTTTTGCCAAATTCTACGTAATTTGTTTTTTTCTTTGATTAAATTGACGATATAACGGGGCAATAATTCTTTATTTTGGACGACATTCAAATTAGAATTTGGTGTTGAGGAATTTTTTGCGGCCAAAATTATTCCTTTAATAAGATTTTCAACTGCTGTATCAATATTACCTTTGGAGTGAAGATTTCTGTTCAACTGAACTGTGGTTTCAAGCTCCTGATTAAATTTTTCCCAGTTTATTTTTCCGTAAAGAAATGTTTTTGTGGGAAACTTATTTTGAATGGTTTCGTTGAATGATACTATTACAGGAAGATGATCAGAAATTAAGTCGGGAATTACTTCTTGATATATTGGTAAGGAAAAGTTTTTATGTAGGACGATATCTAATATGTCAGGTTGATGATTTTGATTGTATGGGTAATGAGTGGGATCGGAAGGAGTTTGTAAGATAACACTGTATTTATTTAGTATTGATTCTAATTTGATTCCATTAGGATTATTTTTAAAGCAACCCCAGATAGTGTTTTTACAATTTATGTCACCAAGCAATAATGTTGGGTCGTTACTATCAAATATTTTATGGATATCCTGTTCTATTATGCGGAGATTTGGACGTTTGTATGCTGAGATAATTCGAAGTTTGCCATTGTTAATTGAGCTAATTTCAATGGCAACAGCCTCTACATTTTGCAATGGAGGTAATTTTATTTCATGACTGGCAATTCTTCGTTTTACTAGCAACATTACTCCTCCCGATGCTACAGGAGAAGATCGATCGGTTCTGTAAATGTTATAACCAGGTATTCTTATGACTTCATTAGGAGCTAAATGACTTTCTGAGATAGCTGCTATATAAATGTTATGCACAGAGAGAAGATGTGTGAGTATCGCTCTTTTATCTCGAACACCATCTACGTTCCAGTTTAGTATTTTGGTGTTATTTATTGTTTTCATGGACTCCATTATTAAAAATAAATGAGAATAGCGTTACGAGAAATGACTTGATAGCAGGTATGAAGGGCTTGATTAATTCGATAATCATATGTGTTAAATTATCACTTACCATTTCTGGATTGTCTTGCTGTTGGTGATTACTAGCGGGTGGATTTTGATTACAGGAGCTATACGTATTCCTTAGGACAGATGCGTAAGAGCGTCGAGTTTGTTCGTGATTAGAAGTACGGGTTTGTGTAGAACGGGGTTGATTAGGTTGTTGTTCCGTTGAAAACTGTGGTAGTGGTGTTGTTGTGGCACGAAACTGTCTTCTCTGATTGTTAGGGTTTAACTTAGTTTTTATTTCTGTGTAGTGTGGACAGCCCCTGTAGTTGGCCGGATGATTAGAACCACAATTAACACATTTCGGAGGTTGTGTTTTTGATTTTTTGCATTCCGAATAGTGGTGTTTTTCAGTGCACTTAACGCAACGTGGATCCAATTTACAAAAATTTTTGGTATGACCAAACCTTTGACACTTAGTGCATTGCGGAATTTCGTTCCTTTTTCTCCTCGGCTCTACTGATATTTCTGCTCTGTATAAGTGGCGAAGGTTGTAGATGTCTTTATAGTTATCGATTTTATACAGTTCGACAACACATAGGGGAGTCGGATCTTTGTTTTTATTTTTTAATCGGGTTACGTTCTTAATAGGATATTTTTCGGACAATTCTTCTTTGATGTCTAATTCAGTGAGAGAATATGGCACATTCCGAAGTACTACAGAAAAAACTTTTTCATCTGGTGGGCAGAAAGTATGATATTTTACTTTGTTTTCGTCATAATATTTGGTGACAGTTCGAAAGTCCGATGCTTTTTGGCGCAAACATAATATTAATATTTTTATGTACTTTTTTCTTAATAATTTTGCTTGCGTTTGAAACCATATATTTTTATTGATAACATGTTTTTAGTTAATATTATTAAATGCTGTGCCTCTCTCTCACAGAGAGGCCAACCGAGCTTTGCTACTATGTATAAGTACTTCTACTGATGAGTGTTGTTATCGACAAGGATAAATTATTTAAATATATTAATAGATGTTTTTATAATTATTACGTGAATTAATTAGTTATTACAACAAACAATATTACACAACAATACTATGATGTACACTCGACAAATACATCGCGATCAATGATATCTTTTATCTTAACCCTCACATACGTCAATCAAATCCATTTAAGCGATTTTATTGTCACTTTTTTGCAGAAAAATCAATATTACGTTACTTCAACTACCAAATTCGGGCCGCCATAGTGTAAAATCAGCTTTACCACACATGTACGGAAAGTAGAGTTCAAGACCTTTTATTTGAGGCTACATAGACCTTTATCAGATTTATTTTAGTGATATTGTAGTAATATCTTCAAAAAAAAAAACCAACGACACGTAATTTCAGCCGCCATATTGAAGCCAATATTGGGTAAGGTCAATCATGCCACTCATATTTGAAAAATAGAGGTCATAACCTTTAATTTGAGCTATCTTAGACCTCTTTTAAGTAGCCTCAATTTTGGCCAGCAGGGGGTCTTCCGTTCAGAAAGAATGCCCCATATATATATATATATATATATATATATATATATATATATATATATATATATATATATATATATATATAGGGTGCTAGTGAATAAGTG
The DNA here is from genome assembly GCA_035578155.1 of Brachynemurus nebulosus. Classification (NCBI taxonomy): domain Eukaryota; kingdom Metazoa; phylum Arthropoda; class Insecta; order Neuroptera; family Myrmeleontidae; genus Brachynemurus; species Brachynemurus nebulosus. Next base: position 451,303 of record JAPWDM010000072.1, on the reverse strand, counting down.
CGAAATATTTTAATGGGTGATACAGTGTTCAGTTTCTCGTGTTTTTAAATATTTTCTTAAATATTTCAAAAACGTTTTGAGATATTCACATTAAATTTGGGATACGCTACGACAGGATAAATACCCATATTCTGAAGTAGACAGAATATTTCCATTCAAACCAGTGGCGTCCGTACGGCCATATGATGATATATTTTTGAAGAAAAAAAAGGGACGCCAATGATTTTTCCAATTTGAAAATCTTTTTTTAGATGTTCTATAAATTGTTGACAAAAATGATCTCTTAGTATTTTGTCGTTCATGTGTCCGTTTTCAAGATAAAAAACAATTTTCAATTACTGTTTTTTTTTTCCGGTTTCGATTCTCGTATTAACTGCTGAGGTCACTTTATGAAAAAGTCTTACCAACAAAAAGGTGAAGACGCTTCATTTCTACAGTATGACCACATAATTTGTTTTTAATTTAATGTAGAAAAATATTTTTAAAAAACCAGAAACGGGACATTCTGTATCTTGGAAACTAAGCGTTTTCGAACCTGGGTTTATATAAACTTTTTTACATAAAAAAACCTCAGCAATCACCCATTAAAATTTTTCGCACTTATTCACTAACATCCTGTATATATTGTATATATATGTCTGTGCTATAACTCTCGAAGGAAGCCTTCAATTTTTACAAAATTTGGTGAGCTCAAAAGTCAGAAAAACTAGTATGAGTTCGTCAGCCAATTATATCCGATTTTTGGAAACCAAAATTTTGGCCATTTTTCGCCATTTTTAGTGCTTTTTTTCAAAAATTGGCCAAATTTCAAAAATGTTTCAATTTTTTTTACACCATCAAAAAGAGCATAAAAAATTACATGAGATAAGATTTTACGCTCTTTTCGATTGTGTAAAAAAAAATTGAAAAATTTTTGAAATTTGGCCAATTTTTGCAAAAAAGCACTAAAAATGGCGAAAAATGACCAAAATTTTGGCTTCTCTGGAGAAAAATAAGTAAAACAAGTTTTGAGGGTCTGTCACTTTGTAACTAGTTGTAATACGAAAAATTTGTAAGGAACTTTTTTGTAAAGCGTCAGTTGGACTACAAAACTGTCATTTAACTTTTTGTCCTATCTTTAATAGTTTAGCTTAAAAATGTAAAAAAAGTAAAATTTTAAGAAATTTAAATTTTAATGTTCTGTAGAAAGTGAAATATTGGTGATAGAAATTTGACTCAATGAAATTTGTACAAAATTTAATGCTTAATAAGGTGCTCTGATTCATTTTATGGAAAAATAATTTCTTCATAGTTTGCAGGAGTAAATAATATAAAAAATCGTTTTTCCAGTGTTATTTAAATGGGAAAATTTTAGGTTCGATGATGCACCTCTAAAAATTGGAATTTTGAGCTGCGCTTTGGTGAGGATGTTTGTTTAAACATATCCTACGATATTTTGAGCGGAGAGCGATTTTTTTTTTTGGCACACCCTAATGCACATAATAATAATAATAATAATAATAATAATTTATTTGTATAAAGACCTTTCCAGGTATACAAAACGTCAGAAGTATAATTATTACAATAAGTATTAACGGCGGAGTCCACGGACAAACTTATAAGAATATTCACAAGTTAGCAGCACAATCGATTTGTAGTTAATTTCATAATTTTTATTTTTTTTATAGTCGCAAATATTTAATTAACAAAAGAAAAATCTTCTATAAAATATTTAAAAACCAGGTAATTTTAATTGAAATTTTTTATAATTTTCCAACTTCATATAAACTTGAAAGTGTGTCAATTAAATAAATCAAGAAATTGCCGCTTACGTTCAAAATAAAATGTATTTAAGGATGATCGTGAATTATTTACGCAAACTAATTCCGCCCAGAGGTCTCCGGTTCTATCTTTTTGAAAAAATTTATAACCAAATATATTTGAAACTGAATTCTGTCAACACTTTTATATTTGACTAACGTATTGTAAATATACCTACATTTATACATATATGTATATTTATGTACTATTCCAAGAATGTATTTTTTGTCATCGTAGAGGCTACCCATATTAAAACACTCGAAAATAATATAACAATTTTTATGAATAGATAAACGAAATAGTAAAATAAAAACAACTGAAAAAGGAGATACACTGAAAAAAACATAAATATACTTCCTATGTAAAATGCTTTAGGTACTTACCTAATAATAAGTTGTATATATGTATATCTACCCATAAATAAATCTTTTATAATACGTATTATGCGTATATGTATCAATTATCCTTTAGTATTTTTAGCAAAATTACATGCATTTATATATTGGATAGGTAGACTCTATGTGTGTGGTTATAAGGTTTGCCACTTTTATGGTCTACTGACACACTTATATAATCGATTATCTTTACTTGTTCCGATGGTATGTAAAGATATATAATTATTTACCGTAATTCATAAAATCGTAAATTAAACTTCCATTGTCAAGGGTTTTAGGTATGTATATTCTGGTAGTGTAAAGATTTTAAATATATAATTATAGAGTTTGTATAGCTATACCTACTATTAAAAAAAGTTCATTTATTTATAAAATTATTTTCCAAAGAGATGTACCTATCTCAAAATTATAGAATTGGTGGTACAGGTCTCTGCGAGCACATTAAAAAAAGTACAACAAAAGTGTAAGCACCTATAGATGTAATATATAGATAAAAATTTGTAACTGGTGACCTCTTGGCTAATAAAGTAAAAAAAATTCATATTTTAGGATAATTAGGTTTAGGAGGTAAAAAAATAAATAAATAAATTTACAATGTAATCACAGTTTATATTTTAATAAAATACTTTTTTGAATTTTTTAAAAATTTATATAATTATATGTATATTTGATTATATTATGTATATACGGTATTATAACCGTCATTTTAAAAATATTAATAATTGGAGACATTTATATACAAATTATGCAAAAATGAATAATTTTATTGTCTACCAATGACAATTTTCTATATAAAATTATTGTTCTTTTTTTTTTTTTTTTTTTATTATTGTTCCGTATCAAAACTGTCAAAACACTTCGGTGTCCATCCGCCTGTCACACGCGATTTTTTCGGAAACTACTGACGAAAATTTGAAATTTGCCAGAAAGATAGAGTGTGATTAGATATAGACTAAAATTAAGATTATCTTTTCCTCATGCGAAATTACAAAATTTTAATTCGTCCAAGATGACAAAGGAATTGCCAGATCAATTTCTTCTTCTGATACCAAATTTTTAATGTTAACAGCTTTTAATCCTTTAGGAATTTTTGGATCGATTATTTCAGGTAGTAAACAATCCATATAAAAATCTTTTAATTTAAGCAGCATTACTGTTTCCCAGAAATTAATATCTTTAAATATTCTCTCCACTGAAAAATTATTTTCGGTAAAAATTACAAAATCGCAGTAATCTTTGTCGCAGATATTTAACTGGCCTTGAATTTGATAATAATAAATGTGTTTTCTTTTTAACCTGTAAAGATAAAAATATCATACATGACAAATTAACAGAAGGTTATAAGAGTAGAATCACTTCTGCTAAAATTTAAATATCGTATAATGATTAATACCTGGGTAGTAATTTTTTTAATTTTAGCAAAAACTGATATGATATTGTATTTATTTGCCGTTAGTAATTCGAGACATAAAATATCTAGAAATTAGTGATCGACCGAACATTCGGTTTTGGTTTTGGCCAGTTTCAGTCAAAAATTAACCGAAACATCGGCCGCACCGGAACTTAATGTTCGTGAATTGTCGTGTTTTGTTCGGGCGAGTTCTGTATATTTAATAAAAAATGTCTATAAAATATTCCTGTATGAAATGTAACTTACTTAATTTGGTTGTCTATTATTTCAAAACATGATGTTTTTAGTTGACAGTCCACTAATTTTCTGTCTTTTACAGATGGTGAGCACTTAACTTCTATTAGGCCGTTATCACCAATAATACCGTCTGGGTTTGCTCCTAAAAATGGATCCTGTATATCCACCCATAAGCCAGATTTTGATACCTGAACTCCAAACTGATTTTCGTATTTTTCTATGGCAATAGGCTCGTAGGTACGACCATAAGTTATTGGCTTGGTATAAAGTTCTCGGCCATAAAGAATTTTTTTGACCAAATTATGACAAGGTGTGGTCAATTTCCGTTTAACAACCTCACCAAAATTTGAAGCAGTCAATCTGTTTTTTCTCTCTTCTTTCAATTTATCATTTTCGTGTTGGCCTTTAGTCAAACTTTCTAAATTTATTTGATCCATTTTTGTATTATTTTCTAATTTGAGTTTCGTTAAATACTCATTACGCTTTTCTCTTAGTTCACCAACGGGTAAACTATATAGATGTTGGCTTGCATCTGAACCATAGAAAATATCAGGTCCTGTGGTTCTAAATTTTTTTTCTCAAATATTTTTTTTTTCATTTGCGTACGTTAACCTCCGTCTTGTTAATTTCTTTTTTTATCCATTGAAAGTGAAAAATACTTGCCTCCCAATTTACCTTTCAAACGCTTGAAGGGACTTGAATGCCAACTTGCACCAGAAAAGTGTGAAAGAGCTGCTCCGTATTGTTGAGAAGCGAATCGCCTGTATATAGGCGTCGCATTTATACACAATGATTTTGTAGGGCAAATTTCGAAATTATTGTGGAATTTGCGAACTTTGCTGAAATTGATTGCCAATCAATTAAATAATTGACGCGGTGGGGACAGGTTTTCTGACCCACGCGTGGCTAAATGAGGTGGCTATCAATTTTAGTATCATCAGAAGTATTCGCGACGAGACACGGGCAACACTGGGGTAGTGTTCGGGTTTTCTATTTCTAGTGCAAGTAACATTGTTCAATAAAACATTTATTTATATGACTTATAAAATTTTTCAAATATTAAGTTTCGTCGTTAGCCGATTAAATACAGTGTTAATTAAGTGTAGCAGGTGAGTCCGTTGTATGTTTTATTATACTGGGTTAAGGGTTTCATATATTTCTTTGTTATTTGTAGTCAATTTGTTATTATTATTTCAATTTTATTTTATTATATATATATATATATATATATATATATATATATATATATATATATATATATATATATATATATATATATATATATATATTATTTATTTAAACTTTTATTTTATTTCATTATTTAAATAAATTCATTTTCTTTTCGAAAAACATCTTTCATTTATTTCCACGTATTGAGATCCCTCAACACACGGCACGGGACTTGAACCCTCCCGACACGCTACGATAGTCCTGGTCCTTTAAAGGAATTCCAGGACGTCGACAATGGTGGCAGCAATGAGGTGCTTCTTGAGCCTTTCATAATGTGGGGATAAATGGAGGTTGTGGCGAAAAACTGAAATTTACGTAGGGAAATTAGTAATCTAATACATAAAATTCTATCATAATAGCATTTAAAATAAATTTAAACAACTGGGTAATTGAACTAGGAAATTAAGTAGGTCAGTTAAAGACGAGTCAGCAGAAAGAAAAAATATTCCATTATTAAATATTAATTCGATTTTTTTCTACATAATTTAAAAAAAGAAATGTCAGCAGTAATATTTCCGTATTATATATTAGGTAGATTTTTAGAAATAATAAAATTTCATGCTGGGCTGGGTATAACAAGAGAAAATGGAATTAGTAATATTACAGTACTTGTAGTTAGTAAATAATCGTTAAATTTCAATTTTTTTTTTATGCTATTTCATATTTTACATTTAAAAGAAAAAAAAAAGAAATTGAATCTCTCCTATAATTAATTACACCTTTCGAATTACCTATTACACATACCGAAAAAAATACGTAAGCAAAATGCGCTGATATGTACTTATTTTTTTTCGTTCACGACATAATTCACGTAAACGTAAGATATATTAGATACACGCATATATTCAAGCAGTCATCGCTCATAAATGTATGTAAATTGTACACTCGATATGTGATAAAAAGAATAATATGCATATATATTATACACATCTGTTGCAATACTATACACATCATATAGATATGTACTGAATACACGGAAAATACTATCGCTACACATTAAAACATTACATACTCATATTACACAGATAATCGCAACACATACGAAGATACAAAATGTATTTTAGTAGTTTTATTAATTATTATTATTGAAAAATAATTGACAAAATACCAGGGGTTCCAAAACATTTTGCGATAGGGAAGAAATAATCAGTTAATAGAGCTATAGGATGTTCCATAAAAATATTGGGGATAATAACTGTAGGGAAGACTTAGGGATTAATTACCTATAAATTATTATATCCATTGACTATTGTTTTATCATTTATTGAAGAAAAATACGAATTTTTTTTCTTGGCTACTATTGTTTTTTTTATTATTGTTATTATATATATATATATATATATATATATATATATATATATATATATATATATATATATATATATATATATATATATATATATATATCATTTTTATTTTTTTTAATTGGTTTTTTTTTCTACATTACACAAATATTATTTTTATTTATTTATTTATTTATTTTTTTTTAAGAAGGAAAAAGAAAGAGAAAGACAGAATTGTGTGTAAACTGATCTCTTTTCTCTTTCCTTTTGTCTCGGTTGTTACAATACGTTAATTTTGATTGGATAAATAATATCACTACATATAAAATTGTTTATCCTTTCAAATATATACATCTTTTTTTTTGGATACTTCATTTTTTTTATTTGGGTATTTTTTTTTTTACATTACAGGAATATTATTTTTATTTATTTACCTTTTTTTTTTATAAGGAAAAAGAAGGAGAGAAAGACAGAATTGTCTGTAAACTGATCTCTTTTCTCTTTCCTTTCGTCTTGGTCGTTACAGTGCGTTAATTTTGATTGAATAAATGATATCATTATATATATAATTATTTATCCTTTCAAATATATACATTTTTTTTTTTTTTGGGTACTTTATTTTTTGTTAATATTTGGGTATTTTCTTTGATTAAACAAAATGACGCAAGACGCACCGCAGGCAACGACAAGTAGGTCAGTCGATTTTAAACCTACAATCAAAGTGGAAGTTCCTCGAGCTAGTTTAGGGGCTTTCGTTCAGCCTATTGACGATTTCTCGGGAAAGGGGGATGTAAAAGAGTACTTTGACCGTCTCGAGCAGAGGGCTGCTCTAGAACAACTTACTGAATCACAGTTACTCAGCGTTGTCAAATGTAAGTTGGTGGGAGAAGCGTATCAATTTTTTTGATACATCACCCCCCCCCCCCTTTACAGGGGGGGTGATGTTGTCTACAAAGCTTTCAAAGCTAAATTAATTTCGAGATTTACGCCGCAAAGGATACCGGGTGCCGCACAATTCAAACTCAGCCAAACGTTTCAGCGTTCCAATGAATCCGTTAGCCAATTTGTTACTCGCCTCAAGGTTATCGCCCAAGAAGTTCTCGAGGAGGACCTAAATCAAGCAACCGCCGCCGAAAGACCGGGAATAATCAAAAAACATGAAAATTTGGTACTTGCACAGTTTCGACAAGGACTACGACGGGATCTACTACGAGTCGTCGGCATTCTCATTAGGGAATCAAACCTAACCATCGACACAGCTACCGAAATAGCCACACAAGAAGAATTGAACCAAAGCATCCTTAATACGTCACGTCATATGACACAAACGTTGTATGTGTCTAACAACCAGGGCCGGAGTAACTTCAAACTAAGGGGGTTTCCAAACAGAAATAAGCCGTGGAATCAGTCAAACAGGGGAGTAGCATCATCGAGCGCCAACGACAGGAACACTCAATCACGAAATCGTCCAAATTCAACCAACCAGCACGGGGGACCTGAATGTTACAACTATTTTCAAAAAGGACATTATGCTGCCGAGTGCCGCTCTACACTTGTATGTCGGAAGTGCAGAACGACGGGGCATAGGGAAAGGGACTGCACACGCAACAACGAGTCACGGAACCGTTCAGGGAACAGAATTTCAAATTCTTCTGGTGGGAATTCGAGACAAAATGGACCGCCGTCACACGAAATCAATAATACTAAAAATCGGTCTCTAAGGCCAACTACAGGGATGGAAAATTCGAACCAAGCAAACTGGCGTTCTGGATGGACACCAACAAATCAAAGGCCTGCAACTAATTTAAACTACGGCGGACCTTCGAGTCTGTCCCGCCTCGAGGGCCCAACCAATCAATAATATCACACACCTCCACTATAAGGGACGCACCAAGTATCGTGACTGCCTATTTTAATAACAAACCATTAAAACTAATTCTGGATACAGGGAGTGCAGTAACCACACTAAAAGAAGATATACTCAATTTTGACCAATATTACTCTGCAAGCGACTTAAAACTTACTGGAATTACAGGAGACGAACTGGAATGCATGGGGCATGTACCACTCCAACTTTCAATAGGAACACAACTGTTTACATTACATTACTGTTTACATTACACAACTGTTTACATTACACACAATACATTAATTTGTCAAGATCTACCAATAATAGCTGATGGCCTATTGGGGCGTGATTTTTTCGAATCACAAGGGGCAATAATTGACTACAGCAAAAATATATTAAACATAAATGGCGAACCAGTACTTATGAATAAATTTAACCAGGATGGAAGTGATATTGACAACAGGGATATTCAGGAATTACGGGAATTTAAAACAAATATTTTAAAAAGGGAACGTCAGACGGGGCACACCATCAAGTCGGGGACTAAGAAAACTAAAAACAGCTCGCCGGTCATCAATTACAAAAAGACGAAGGATACTAAGATATCTTTAGGGAAAAGCAAGGCACGCCAGAAACAAAACGAAGCTACTGATTATGGTGTTCAATCAAAAACGGGGTGGAAAAAGATAGTTAAGACTAGCAATGGAAGAAGCGATGGAGATACTGGATCACCCTTAATTCGGCCAAAGTTAGGGGACGATCAGAAACAAGTAGTTGGCCGCTACTTTGTTTCGCTGGTGAAAAGAGTTAGTATTCCTGCTAGAAGCGAATGTGTTTGCAGAGCTAGTTCAACTAATTTATTATCCGGAACCACTGTACTGATTGAACCAACAGAAGTACTCATGCACGGCATCAATTCCGCAAGAGTTTTAACGGAAGTTAAGTCAAACCAAGAAGTTCAAGTGTGCCTAATTAATGCTTCTAGTCAAGTAATTGAATTGAATACTGGGACCATCGTCGGAGAAGCTGAAGAAGTTCTGGAAAATGGGTTAAACAAAAAATATTTCAACACACTGTACGGGAATAACAGTGATAATGGGAAAACGTATGAAACCAAGGGACATAACGGGGAAATAATGCAAAATGGAAATATTTTTAATAATAAAACGGGAATCTACAAATAAATTACAAGTTAAGGAATAGTACTATTTACAAGGGAGTACCAGGGACAACAAAACAAACTACTTCAGAGGGTACAAGAAGGTTTTGCTATAACGTATCTGAACACAGGGGTTACGTGGAAAATTCAGAAACTTGGACTAAACTACGGGATAGCGTGCAACTTGACCACTTGGATGAAGAAACCCAAACTAAAATTTTACAGGTGTTAGTAGAATTTCGGGACATCATTTTATTGGAAGGCGACAAACTTGGTGAAGCTGTTGGGGTGAAACACAAAATCGTTACCGAAAATGTAACGCCTATTGCGAAACGACCATACCGTGTACCACATGCACAAAGGGAAATATTGAAGAATAATATTCAAGAAATGTTGGATGAAGGGGTCATCAAACATTCTCAGTCACCGTGGTCAGCACCCGTGGTAATGGTGCCCAAGAAGGCTACAACCGGGGAAGTGAAAATGAGGGTATGCATCGACTTTAGGGGATTAAACCAAGTAACTAAAAGGGACTACTATCCACTTCCAAACATCAGTGAACCGATCGATATGTTGGGACAAGCTAAACTTTTCACTACTCTAGACTTGGTGTGGGGTTATTGGCAGATTGCTATAGCAGAGGAGGATTGGGAGAAGACAGCCATCTCCACACCAGATGGGCATTATGAGTGCCAAAGAATGCCTTTTGGATTATCTAATGCGCCTAGCACCTTCCAAAGATTGATGGACGTGACCTTGGCAGGGCTAAAAGGGATCAAATGTCTAGCCTATTTGGATGATATCATCGTTTTCAATGGAGGAGAAGTCAATGAATACATAAAACGTATAAGTCTTTACCTGTATTCGAAAAGCAAATCTGAAATTAAAGCCTTCTAAATGTCAGTTCCTTCAATCAGAAATAAAGTACTTAGGGCACATAATAGGCCGGGATGGCGTAAAACCCGAGGAAAATAAGGTATCTGCAGTTAAAAATTATCCTAAACCAAGAAATATACGGGATATTCGATCATTTTTGGGACTAGCCAATTTTTACCGGAGATTCATTCCGCAGTTCGCACGTATTGCAAAACCACTAACAGAATTAAGGAAAAAGGATGTTCCTTTTAAATGGACAGAAGAAACCGATAAAGCGTTCAAGTTGTTGAAAGAAGCATTATGTAAGGAACCAGTACTGCAGTATCCGGACTTTCACAAAAGTTTTACGTTAACTACGGACGCATCCGGAAGTGCTATAGGGGCTGTACTTAGCCAGGAGTACAGTGGGCGTGAGAAACCAGTTGTGTATGCAAGCTGTCAAAACCCGAGAGGAATTATTCTGTAACAGAACGTGAGTGTCTTGCGGTTGTATGGGCAACAAAACACTTCAGATGCTACTTGTACGGGAAACGATTCAAAATTATGACCGACCATCGACCGTTACGATGGCTTTTAACCATACGGGACCCAAGTTCAAGGTTAGCTAGATGGGCTCTCACTCTGGGAGAATACGACTTTGAGATTGAACATCGAGCCGGAAGTAAAAATGGAAATGCGGACGCACTATCGAGGATTCCGGTACAACTGGTTAACTTGGAAGAAGGTTACGAACCATTCTGGGACCGTCATTGGATCAAGGGGGAACAACGACAAGATCCATTATTAAAACCAGTATTCGACAGATTAAATACCGATCCAAATTATCACGAGTACTACATAGATGATGATAGAGTACTATACAAAGCACGAGGCATCACGGATCGACACGACAAGATGGTTGTTCCGAGAACTATGGTTAAAACGGTAATTAGGGACTACCACGACACACCATTTTGTTCTCACTTGGGATATTTGAAAACTTTAAATCTTATTCGTAACAAAATGCATTGGACAAACATGTGCGCTGATGTGAAACAATACTGTGAAGAATGTGTCCCCGGTATGCAACGAAAAACTTCACCACATAGGAAACCAGCACCGCTACAAAAACTCCCTTCTGTGAGCGAACCATTTGAACGAATTTCCATGGATATCGTAGCGCCTATGGTTACAACATTACAAGGGAATAAGTTCATTCTAACCGTGCAAGATTATTTTACGCAATATCTGGAGGCTATCCCGCTTCCCGACCAAAAAGCAGACACTGTGGCCAGAGCATTCGTGGAGCATATTGTAACAAGGCATGGGACTCCGAAGGTATTAATAGTCGATCAGGGAACGAATTTTTTGTCGAAACTTATGAAGGAGATATGCCAACTGTTGAAGATTCAGAAAATTCATACTACCGCCTATCATCCGCAAGCTAATGGAATGATAGAGCGTAGTCATAGGGTCATCAAGGATATGTTATCCCAATTTGTACGAGATGACCAACGGGATTGGGACTTGTGGTTATATATTCTCATGGCATACCGAGGGACCATACACAGCACCACCGGGGATACTCCATTTTTCTGTTACATGGCCGAGATATTTCACTACCGTACGACGACATTCTTAAACCCAGAAGAATGCGTTACGATGTGAGTGAAAACTACGCGGCTGAACTTATAAGAAGATTGCAAATGGCTTATGAAAGGGTATACCAACACACGAGAGAAACCACCGAAAAGCAAGTACAAAACTACAATAAACGTGCCAAGCCAGTAAACTTTGAGGTAGGGGATCTAGTATGGCTTTACAATCCAGCTAGTAAAACCGACCGTAGCAAGAAGCTGCTTAAACAGTGGACAGGGCCGTACCGAATTATCGCTGTCAAGGGACCTGTCAACTTCAAGATTAAGGAAATTTACGGACCTAAAACTGAGCTGGTACACGCCAATCGATTAAAGGTGTAGAAGGGGGAACTAAGTCAGCCAGTAGAAGATGTTGGTGGACTTGAACCACCAGAGCAACCTGAATGTGGTAAACAGGAGCATCATTTTGATATCTATGATTCACCCGTAACCATTGAAGTAGGGCAGCCAACCATATCAGGACACCAGGAAGAAATCGACAATCTGGAAGCCGAGACCCAAAATGCATTAGACGGGAATGAGCGCCGTACGAACGAAATTGGAGACCAGTCAATCGAGGCTATCAATGTTCCAGTCGACATTCACCCGCCACCACCGGAAGAGCGTCAAATACCGATCGAAGAACCGCACGAAGCTATACAAGAGTCCATTGACCGTCAAAATTTGGAAGTAGAAAACCAACATGGGGGCGAGAACGAGGGTAACTCATCAGATAGTTACGCGAGTGCAGACGACGTCGAGGAAGCTGCACCCGTCAATGACACGAGACAGGCTGGAAATTACCGCACCAGAAGTCGGGGTAGAGTTTCAGACCATCCGTGGGTCCTACCCAAACGAATTTAACTTACCTAACAAAGAATTTGGGTAGTGCGGATGCCCAGAAAAAAAAATGTTTCCTTTTATAATTAGTGTAGTTGTGATAACAACCGTCGTCGACATTAACAGACTCAAAGAGGGGGAGAAGGAACAAATAATAGTATTTAAATAGCAATAATAACAGTAAATAATCATAAATAATAAATAAGTGGTTAAATTAACATTAAGACTTGTAATTAAAAGTGAAATGCGATTCTGTTTCAGAACATAAATATGTGGTTCGTGTGTTTTGTGTGGTCAGTCATGATGCAAAGTGGCTTCGCGTTGATAGCGTACGATTGTCGTGGAGCGAGTTCGAACATTACAGTGATATCCATTAAGGATGTAGGGCAGTGTCCAGATCCGCAGGTGGATTATCAGCAGACAATCAAACCATTAGAGATAATCCAACGGAATGAATTCGCCACTCTACATAAGTAAAAACGTGTCTCGTCGAGGTGACGCGAATTGTGCAGAAGTGCGGTATGTTCAGTCACACGTCAATGGTGCCGCAGGGTCTTCATAAATATGTGCATCAACTTGGGGCGTCGGAGTGTAACAACCTGCATCGGTTTCGGACACTCCAACCATTTCCCGGAAAAGTCATAACTGGCGCCAAACCCAATGCTACCATTACAGCAACCATTACGGTGGCCGGTAGCGTCAACCTAGATGGGAAGTGCGTCGGAGCGACATACACTGAAGGGGATGTCACATGGGAAAACGTAGTAGTCATCGCAACTTTCAAAATTGCACTTAGAGACTACTCTGCCAGGGTAAAACTAGAAGAGGATGAACTTCATTTGCTCGGGGGATTATTTGTCCTTATACGGAGGGGTACTGTATGGACTCGGAGGCTGGGGAAACAATATGGGATCGACGTGTAACCGATGGATGCAGTACAAGTGAATATAGCGTCGTATATCGGGGACCAGGTAGTGTCGTAACTACCAGTAGTACTTATATGGGTCATAAATCTACGTATATCGTAGTGGAACAAGAAGACCGCGTATTCGCCATAACACTGAAAGAAAAATCATCGGTGTGTGGAGAAAATGCCTGGTTAACCGAACATCCGAGAATTCTGGTTATAGACTGGGACCAGCCCATGGGTTGATTCATAACGTATCCCAATCCAACTACTTCAAATGTCAACCTTATGACATACATGAACAGCAAATTTTTATACGTGGAACAGTCGTTTAAACGGAGTTTAAGCGAGTACAGCGCTATGATGATACACCGAAGATGCCTCCTACAGCGAGAAATTCTAAAAAAATCGATTAGTAATGACACTATTATCAACAAACGTGGTGTCAATGTTGCTGAAGAAGTCACAGGGCTACATCGAAAGAGTGCTGGGGGAAGACTGTACCTGATGCAATGCACACCCAAGGTGGTCGAAATCCGTCGTACCCAGAATTGTTTTAATGAATTGCCTGTCAAACTCGAAGATGAAGAATTATATATGGCTCCTGTCACGAGAATACTACAGAGTCATGCCGAACAAATTGAATGTTCCCACCTCACACCGCCATTATACCAAATTGTAGGGGAATGGTTAGGTTTTAACCCTCTACCACAAACCAGGGTAAAACCGGAAACAATCGAGGTCCAGAGCGAACCGAGCCCAACGTTCTTAACTGTTAAGCAATTAAGCTCTGGGGGTATCTACACCAATAAGGAGTTAGAAAACGCGCAGAGAACCCTTACGTTTGGTAACGAACGACAAGCCGTAGCGTCAATACTAACAAGAAAAATGGTGGGATTACCGACAGATGACCAAGGATTTTCCACTACTCGTTTGTTCAACCGGCAAGAAATGGTCTCCATGGCAAGACACGCTATTTCGGAAATATGGGGCTGGTTTAGTGAAGTTGGTATAGTCACTTCCAGCTTCTTGGGGATTTATGTTGTCTTCCGCCTTGTCAAGTACATCTTGGGGGTTGTTTTGCACGGATTCGCATTGTACGAAATGTTTGGATGTGGGGCTGCCGTTCTAGCTAGCTTTTGGAACACCCTAGCAGTGTGGATTTTACAGCGGCACACAACTAAAGTGACCAAGGGAACTGCAAAACAAACAACACCCACCGATCCGGATAGTGTCAACGAAGTCGAGGTTGGAACTGGCGGGGAACCACAACGGGACGTCACCATACAGTTCGAAACAGTGTGATCTTGAACTAATGGGTATGAAAAAAAGTAACAGACAGTAAATCAAAACATTAAATAATTTACACCAGGTTCAAATTCCATCTTTGTTTTTTTCAATCATTTTTTCTTTGTATTTCTAATTAAGTTAATTTTGTAATTTAAGTACGGGGGAATTAAAATGCTCTAATGGGAATAAGGGGGATTTTAGTGTATATTCATTTATGTTTGTACATATGTCTTTATTGTATACTAGGGTAACCTGATATTGTTTGTTGATTCCAAAACTCTCACGATGGAGACTGATATTTTAGTATGGAATGATAAAACTTTTCCTTCAAAAAGGACAAGTATTCTACCTTGGGATCACTAAACAATTTCAGAAAAAGTATAGATAACTTAGATTTAATTTTGATATTGTGGGGGCAAACTCACCATGCAACGGGTAATACGTAGAAAAGGCTGGTCACTCGAGAGAGTGACCATCTTTTTCAAAGGGGGCAGCAATGTTGAGAAGCGAATCGCCTGTATATAGGCGTCGCATTTATACACAATGATTTTGTAGGGCAAATTTCGAAATTATTGTGGAATTTGCGAACTTTGCTGAAATTGATTGCCAATCAATTAAATAATTGACGCGGTGGGGACAGGTTTTCTGACCCACGCGTGGCTAAATGAGGTGGCTATCAATTTTAGTATCATCAGAAGTATTCGCGAGGAGACACGGGCAACACTGGGGTAGTGTTCGGGTTTTCTATTTCTAGTGCAAGTAACATTGTTCAATAAAACATTTATTTATATGACTTATAAAATTTTTCAAATATTAAGTTTCGTCGTTAGCCGATTAAATACAGTGTTAATTAAGTGTAGCAGGTGAGTCTGTTCTATGTTTTATTATACTGGGTTAAGGGTTTCATATATTTCTTTGTTATTTGTAGTCAATTTGTTATTATTATTTCAATTTTATTTTATTATATATATATATATATATATATATATATATATATATATATATATATATATATATATATATATATATATATATATATATATACATATATATGTATATATATATATATTATTTTTTTTTTATCTATTTTAAAATATAATACCACTTTTTATTTTAAAATAAAAAGTGGTATTACACTTGATTATTGTAATTATTGATTAATAATCAATTTTAATTAGTCATTAAAATAAAAGGCATATCTTATCCTGAATACTATTATCATAGTTTAATAAAAATTAAAGTGATATTGATAATCAATTTTTAATTTATCATTAAAAATCAATGTTGGAATATTTAATCCTTAACTTATCAAACATTTTTTAAAATGATTTTATGATCAATTGGGGTAGCTCTAATCTCAATTAATTTATACAGCAATATTTCATTTTCGTAACTGTACCTGTGTCATAATCAATGTTTAGATATTTTAATGTAATATTATCCATGAATGTACATCCAATTATGTATAGAACCAGTTTTATGACTTTTTGTACAAAAATCATGTATTTAATTGCACCATGTACCTGTTTACCCACAAAATCTTAATTACATTTGTAACAATAAATCTATTTTAAATTGTGAATAATATAAATACTCGGATGTAACTGAAATAATTTCACTTGTTCAGATGATGTTCATATAGAACGAAACATGTCAACTTTGTAACAAGTTTTGTCAAAATAAAATAGTGATATTTTGCAAAGTAATAAAATTTGTTTTATTTTACAAATGTATAATTATCTTATGTATATTATTATTCTGTATAGCTATGAATTGTGTAGATCATTTTCCGTTGATCAAGTACCTCAAAACAAATTTGCCATAGCCCCGGACAGAAGTCGTCTTATGAAAGTAGTTGTAATAGCTAAATTTCCAATTCGGAAATTCGGTAAAACACAATTATATTTCAGATCAAAACAATTTCACATTTTAAAAGTGTGAACATGTGTACCTATAAAATGAATAACGGATGTGCTAAAATTTTAGAAATTATTTTCTTTGGCTATAGCAATCATCTATCTGATTTTGTGGTAACGTTATTGCTTATTTTTATTATTTTGTTATTTATAATGACCTACCAGAAAACAATTCCTTTCACACAGCGTTTTACTTTTCCATTATTTTAATAGGCTGTCTTTTATATGACATAGTCAATATGATGTCATACGAAAATTTTCTATTCTTAGCCCTAAACTAATGTTATTTGTACTTTAACTCTAGTTTGGCATACAAAATACACGCAAGTGACTGGAGATATATGTACAGTGTAAACTCCATATAACGAAATTGAAGGGACCGGGTATATTATTGCGTTATAAAGAGTTTTCGTTATATGGAGAATAAGAGAAAACAATATAATTTTACGAATACAACTTACGAATTTAGTAAGTGGTTTTAATTTTGACTGAATTAAATGGCACTTTTTTGTCAGTACACAAACTCTTTCTTTTACTCGCCATGTTTATAGTTAAAAAATTTGAAAGCAACTAAGAATATGATAACGTAAAGACAGCAATGACACCAGGGCTAGTAGGTATGGGGGCACCTGGCGATGAGAATTTTGTATGCAAATGAGCTAATTAATTATTCAAATTTTTGGCAATTGGCCCGGGCCAAATTTTGAGGGTTTTTGGCCTCTAATTTTGGCTTTGACCGATTTTGGTGGTTTTTCAAGTTTTGGCAGTTGGCCCGTTGACCTTGAGGTCATTGATCTTTGGTTTTTACAATTGGCCCTATGGACCCCAATTTTGGTATTTTTTGACTTTTAATTTTGGTGGTTATTCAAACTTTTGGAAATGACCCACCCACGCCTAATTTTGATGATTACATCATGATCATTTTAAAATTTTGCTGATATATGGTCCGACGACGATTGAATTTTTGTGTCGTGTAAATTGCCTATATTTTTCAGTAATGGTGTTCAGATTAAATAAAATGCTGTCAGTTGATGGACTCGATCTCGGGTCTATTTGCTTACGACGCGGTGATGTTAACCGTTGCTCTACGGCACGTGTTAACTATGTATGCATTAAATGTGGTAGGTATTCTACATACGAGCGCATGATAGTTGGTTACTAATTATAAAGACTACTAATTATAAATTGATATATGTATGAATGATTTCATATTATATTGTTTTCTTACTCACACAGAGCAAAATGTGACTTTCTAAAAAATTTCCATGGCAATTTGGTCATATGTAGGAAATAAATTTTCCAATTGCATTTATGTAACTGAACAATTAATAAAATTATTTTCATGTATAAAAATTTAGTGGTTTATTGTTGTAAAATTTTTTGCATGTTATAGTCTATTGTTATAAAATATAAAAGCAGTTCAAAATTTAAATATTTTAAATATACTTTACAAAAGAATATTACTATTAATATAAGAAAACACATTTTTTCAAAAATTATTTTTATTAAAATTATATACGTATATATAACAATAATGACAGCACATAAGGATAGCGTTTTGCAATACACAATATTCAGTTACACTGTCAACTAAAATCCGACAACAATTGAAATTCAATTCAGTACATATTATATATTATACAGCTATAGATCCAATCGTCGTGGTATTCACAACAGCAATACTAGCTACCTTTCACCATGCGAAGTGTATATAATTTCCAGTATGCTTGATAAATGATTGTGTGTTGTCTTGTTGCACTTTTTAGCGAATTTCGAAAACTCGAAATTCAGCTATTACGGTAGGTCTCATGCCGCAATCTGAGTCCGGGACTATGGCAGAAATATGTTTTGAGGTCCCTAGAATACGAAAATGATATTCACTAAAGTTTATATATATATATATATATATATATATATATATATATATATATATATATATATATATATATATATATATATAGATGGATAGATGGATTTAGCTTATATGTTGTATGAGGTCGGTCAGAGTCCTGGGATCTTTTAAGCGCCAAGAATAAACTAACCGACAGATTTTGAAAATTTTTTCGCTGTTAGAGAGCTAAACTATTTTAGATAGTTATAGATTACGTTATGTAAGGTCCGTCAAAGCCCATGGGACCCAGAAATATCAAAAATAAAATAACTGACCGATTTTGAAAATTTTTTCACTATTGCAGAGGTAAACTATTTTAGATAAGTACAGTATGTTATCTGAGATCCACAACTGTCCTGCGGATGCAAATGCGGCATAGAAAACTACACAACAGGTTTTAAAAATAGTTTTACTGTTAGAAAGATAAAATATCCTATATTATATAGGGTAGAAATAAGCTACCAAACCGATTCTCAATATTTTCTCATTGCTAGAGAATTAACTTATTTTAGGTAGATAGCACTATGCTGTACAAAGTCCGTTCGGGGTCTTGGGTCCCAAATATACCAAAAATAAATTACCTAGCCTTGCTGCTGTGCTCCCGTGTAAATACTTTCCCAATGGCTCGATTATGATCTCCGTCCCTGGCTGGAATCTCCGCTGTACTCCAATGGTAACACACTCGGATCGTGGAGGCATCTCCACGTCATATTTCAATTGGATAAGGAGTCGGCCAGACTCCGTTTCCTTGTTATCGGTCGACTGTGGCCGCAGCGACCGTAACGTTGAGTTGTCCCTTATTGAAGCCTCCTGTGAAGTTCCAGACGCTGAAGACCGAAGATAGCTTTTCGAGGATTCTTCAGAAGTTTTATTTGTGTTCCCTAACACACTTGTAAAAATATTCCCATTTTTGGCAGCTTCCCAATTTGAATTGTTTCGTCTATTATTATTCTTTTCCCCCGCTGCAGTGTATACCCTAACGTCACCCTTGTTGGCCCATATTTTGCTGTCCGCCCCTGTGGTGCGGCTCCCCATATTTTCTTCTCCGTCGCTGTAGAGGGACTCCCGTATTTTTGTTGTCTGCTTTTGTGGTGCGGCCCCCCCATATATTTCTTGTCCGCCTCTGTAGTGCGCACCCCGATACATTTGTTGTCCGCCTCTGTAGTGCGGTTCCCCATAACATTTGTCGTCCGCTTCTGTAGTGCGGCTCCCCGATACATTTGTTGTCCACCTCTGTAGTGTGGCTCCCCATAAATTTGTTGTCCACCTTTGTAGTGCGGCTCCCCATACATTTGTTTTCCGCCTCTGTAGTGCGGTTCCCCATAACATTTGTCGTCCGCTTCTGTAGTGCGGCTCCCCGATACATTTGTTGTCCACCTCTGTAGTGTGGCTCCCCATAAATTTGTTGCCCGCCTCTGTAGTGCGGCTCCCCATACATTTGTTGTCCGCCTCTGTAGTGCGGCTCCCGATAAATTTGTTGTCCGCCTCTGTAGTGCGGCTCCCCATAAATTTGTTGTCCGTCTCTGCAGAACGGCCCCCGTATCTTTGTTGTCCGTCGCTGTAGAACGGCCCCCCGTATATTTGTTGTCCGTTGCTGTAAAACGGCCCCCCCTCCCATATTTTGTTGCCCGCTTCTGTGGTGCGGTCCCCCGTAAAATTGTTGTCCCCTGCAGCTTCATAATTTTGGTAGGTATCCTCTACATCGCACACATAGTCCATTTGTCCCGATAATGGTATTCGCAGATTGTATCTCGGCAAATACATGTCTTTACCCATTAAGTCGATGCTGGTTTGATTCCCCTACGTAAATTTCCTTCCCAGTAGCTCGTCGATAGCAAGTGGCAAATCATACATGACAAGAATAGTATGTAACTTCAGGCTTTCCATCTCCAAATCAACGTCAGAAGTCCCATAAATTTGAAATTTGAGTCCCGTAACTCCATTTAGATTGGAAGTGGGTAATTCCAGTTGCAATTGTAGTCCCATCCCCCTTAGTGCATTATATTCCAATATTATAATGGATCCAGTATCCTCTACTTGCAAAGGCCCCTAAACGAAACTTTGGCATTTCAACAACTATGTTTGGTATTGTTGAACCTGGTGTGGTTGAAAGTTGTGGCGACGCCCCTGAACGCTGTTGTCCTCCTGTGGTTGCTGATGATTCTTCCTTTAGATTTTCCGGCTGATCCTCTTCTTGATTTTCCCCGATTGATTCGCCCTCGAATCTATTTTGTTTTTCCCGATTGATTCACCCTTTTTTCCGTAGATTAACCCTTATTGATATTGTTTCTCTTTTTCCCAGTTCCCACATGATTTAATTTCCCGATATTTATTCCCAATACTAGTCCAATTTATTTTCCCAATGATTCCCATTACTTGTTATAATTCTTGTTTATCCCGTTTATTTTTCCACTATATTTCCATTTTCGTTCCTCCGAACATTGTTATTCTTATATTCTCCCAATTAAACGCTATTTGATTTGTCAATCCCTCTCATACTTGACTTGCCTTCTCCCCGACTACTCTACTTTGACTACATCGCTTTGACTACTTCTTCACTTCTCCACTCTGACTACTTCTTTTTGACTACTCTCTTGACATCTCCCCGACTACCCGACTTCGACTACTCTTTTTTGATTATCATTTTACAATTCTTTTTATATTAATCGTTTAACCTACATAATCACGTCATTTTTATCAGTCAGCAGAAAGTATGAATTAGTAAATCGTCGATATTTTTTTGGTTGTTTGTTTTGGTTTACTGGCCTTGTTAACAACTTGTGTCCAAACAAATGGCCCGATTGCAACACCTCGTTTTGGGTGATGTTCTTCGAATATTGTCAGGTACTTAGAAATGTGTCGAGAATTCGATTCTTCAAAATTTAATTCACTATTTAAAAACACTATTGGTTTCACTATGAATTATAACAATTTCACTAAGAAAAGGTTCAAATTTTACATGTGCTTTATATGCATGTTTAAACTGGTTAAACTAACAATTAGGCAATTACACACGAAAACAAAATACCTTTTTGGCTTGGCGATTAACAATGAACTACTGCTGATTAACTTTTAATTCAAAATGATGGACATGCGCGGCGCTGCGCACGCCTATTCAAATGTTAAAATTAGGAAAACTATATTCAAACAAAGGCGCGTAAACATCCTGGGGCCGGGCGGATATGAATGTAAATTCATAGCGAAAATTAAATTCCATTGGCAACACATAATACAAAATTGGCAAATTAAACAAATATTTTAACTCTATTCGTACCATATATTGCATGGTTAGGCAACTTACACTTTACTTCCACTTATATCTCTCTCAGTTATTTCATCTTTCCCTCCCGCGGCAGGTATTGAGAACACACAAACATGCGTCGTTGTGTATGTATTAATAAAATTTGAAGAAACAGGTAAACAATCAGAGGCGTCGATAAAAAATTAATTTAAAAATAATTAATTAGTATCAAATACCTATGTCAATTTTAAAAAAAATATGAATACCGGTGATAAAAATTAACTTTAATTTACTATTTATTTTATGCGCTTAACAATTACATATTCTATTATGTGTCGTATTCATACCCATCATTTCATCAATTCATCACATCATATTAAATATCTTCGTAAGCTTAAAACGAAAAGAGCTGTTATGTTTATCTTATATGCTTGCATTTGTCACATATAATAATATAATATTATTTATGATATAATTTACGTTATTTGTGTTAGTATGCATATACAAGCATGCATTAAGTTGTGCACTACCACAGATGCACTACTATAGGTACTTGAGCATATAGAATCAATTAACACAACCAATTTTAACAAAACTGATTATGTAAATATTTTTTTTTTAACCCGTAAGTAGATAATATCACCAAATCACAAATTCAGCAAAGCATGTAATAATTAGACCCCGGACAAACTTGCTCTTTTTATTCAGTTGTTATAGAGTTGCTACATTTCTCTTGTTAGAAACCAAAAAAGAAACCACCAAGGAATGTATATTCTCTAAAAATAAAATTCAGTAAGTACATTTCAAAATTCTATAGATATATTATGATAGTATGAGACAGATATTATATTTTTATTTGAAGTATTAAAAATTCGTTTGTCACTTTGTTCTGGAAATCTGGAAGGCAGAAGCTAGAACAATAGGTCTCATTAGTACATAACGATAAAACAGGCACATATGCGATCCAGAATGAATGTATCCCAATTCAAAAGGAAGGTTAAAATTATCTGTTAAAATAATTGATAAAAGTAATAAACATTTCGACAAAAAGAACATGGTCTCCAAAATTTTAGACACACTTACTGTTAGTCTATTAATGTATTCACGTTCGGTGTTACAATTCTGTGTTGTATTTTTGTTTGTTGTGTTCTGTGTGATTTTATTGTTGGAAGCATTAAAAGAAAAATATGGAAGTGCGTGTGGAATATGTGCCTGTTTAAACGATCGTGTTTGTGTCTAATAGTGGTATAAGATGTTTTGTGAGTTATGATTATAATTTTTTTTTTTTTACTTTATAAAACATTTTCATTTATTTTACAATTATATAACACATTTTACTTAAGTAACATTAGCAAATATGACAACAACTGTTATATAAAAATTTCATTTTTTTTTAATTTAATAAATAAGGGACGACGCTGAACTTCCACTTATTTCATCTTCCCCTATATAGTCCCAAGCAGATGAAATAAGTGGAAGTCACATGTACTATAAACTAAACTTACAACTATACTTAAGAACTAATTAATTACGGGCTATTGGTTTGGAAGAGGGCATAACTTTAAAACAGGTCGTACATATAGACCGCTTTTAGTTTTAATTGTAACCACACGAACGATTCCGTCTGGTCCAGGGTGCAATTTTTCAATTATAGCCATTGGCCACTGCAATGAAGGGAGGTTTTGTTGCATGACTATCATTCCTATTTGAGGAGGATTACTTGGAGTATTCCACTTCTACCTGACTTGCAGAGTGGATAGGTATTTCGATCACCAGCGCTTCCAGAAATGAGAAACCATGGCATCGAGCATTTTATAACGGGATAACCTGTTATAGGGTTCATCTGGTAAGTCCGGAGCCGGAAATGAATTCAGAGGCGAACTACAAAGGAAATGAGCTGGCGTTAAGAGAGCCAGATCATTCAGGTTAAAGGGTAGGTGGACTTGGGTCGAAAACGAAAACACAAATTACAACTCCAAATTCTTTTGCGAATGGTATTCCTGCCCAACAAAATCCAAAATTTTTGGTTTAGTAAAGAATGCAACAATTGAGCTCCGGTATGGCAATACAATCGGTGATAATAATCAATAAGAAGATTGACCAATTTATCTGATTTCGGCAATAAAATTGGATGACGCTGATCGAAATTAACCTTTGCTTTGGATATTCGACCACCAACTCTGATGATTCCATTTTCAATAAAAGGCTTCAAACGGCCCAAGTTTGAAGTTAAGGTTTGATTCTTCATAAGCTGGCTATATTCGTTTTGGAAATGTTTCTATTGAACTGCATGAATTAAATAGGTTTCTGCCACATCTAAATCAGATTTCGAAATTCGTTCTTTTCTAGGGAGAATTCGGCCAAATCTCAATACATATACTACGGAATGAAGTAGCTTAGTCCAAGAAGAAAAATAATCTATTAACTGGTAAAAGGCGATTCTAAATCTTGAGTTACTACGTGAATTAATAATTCATTGGATATTAGGTTTTGATTGATATTCTCATCAAGTGATTTGATAGGTCATTCGTTTCGAGGCAAGCCCAACCAGGAGGGGCCTTTACACCAGGAGGAATGATTGATTAAAGCAGAGGGTGTAAGACCCCTACTTGCACAATCAGCTACATTCGATTTCCCAGGTACAAAGTACCAATGAGAGGCTGGCAAGCAATTATGAATTTCGGCAATTCTATTGGGTATAAAGGTTTTCCAACCCTTTGGTGCGGAATTTATTCAGTTTAAAGTGATCATTGAATCAGTGATAGGGCGTAAATATTTTCAATCGGTTTTCTAGGACAATAAGTACCTCGAACATGCGCCATCAATTTGGCTAATTGGACGGCTGCACATAATTCAAGTCTCGGCAACATAATTTTGGTCACTGGAGATACTCGTGCTTGGGCACAAAGAAATCTAACGCTTACATAACCGGCAATATCAATACTACGAATGTATATGACTGACGCATAGCCTACTTGACTAGCGCCCCAAAACCCAATAATGCTTGTGACGAATCAATTCGACACATTATTGTATTCTATTTACTTTGGAAAACAGTAACAAAAAACATTAAATTAATTAATAAAAAATCAATTTGCAAAAATGTCTAAACACTGACATCTAACATTTTAGGTTTGAAGTTAATATCAATTCAATATATCAAATCATAGAATTCAATAAAAATCAAATCTATACTAACGCCATCTAGTGTTATGGTTTCAAGCTGACATTTACATTCGAGTCACAACCACTTACTCCTTTACAGAAAACTGAAATTTAATTAACGCTATGTACATTGTTTAATCAAACATTTTATTTCAAAAAATAATTAATAAACAAATGATATAACAGATAATTAAAAGAGGTAACTTATATTAATTAAAGAAAGGAGACACACACTTCTCTTCTTCAAGTGACCGTGCTGGTATTAACATCAAAATGTAAAAAAAGGGGACAAGATGTGTTTAAAATTGTAACGTTATTATTTAATATTTTATTGTAATCAAAATTTGGAAATTTATTTAAACAATATGAAAATAATTTATATTTGAAAGATGAAATGTACATAAGCAAAAAATAATAATAAAAAAAAAATAATATAACTAAATGGAATAATAGTGTGTAAGTTAAATTTATTTTAAATATTTAACGTCGTTTTGTACTTTAGCATTCATTCGGATTTCCAAAAATTTCCGGGGATTTAGCAAAAAAGTCTACGACTAAAATTTAGATAATTTTGTATATATTTTATATTTTGATTTATATTTTAGATTATCATTAAGTAAATTTCCAAATATATATATATATATATATATATATATATATATATATATATATATAGATATATATATATATATATATATATATATATATATATATATATATATATATTGTGTTTACAGTTTAATCATTATTAGATCACATAACAATTTCGGGTTTTAGATAAACAAAATTTTAGAACATGTGCGACCTTTACGATTATTTCGATATCTGCTCAAATCTTTTAAATCAAACAGCTCTTTAGTAAAATTTAACTTGTAACGTAGCTTTTTAGAACATTTCAATTTAAATCTGATTATATTTTTGCCATATGTAATTTCTGTAATTTTCAAAAAGCGTTCAATTGTGTCTGGACAGGGGTAAACGCTGGCAGGCTAAATTTAATTTAATTTGTTCCCTTATATGAAATCCGACACGTGTATCACAATTAAAAAATTTGCAATAGTTTCTCGTCGTGAATTTTTCTTTCCGATTTCTCTTCAAGAAATCGAAGGAGCACGTTTGGGTAAAAAGAAGCCGTATTTTAGGCCCCACTCGTCTCGTGTTTAAGCGTGACTTAGACACTTTAATTATAGCCAAAAAACAATTAAAAATAAAAAATAAAAAATCGGTAAAACAAATACAAAAAGGAAAAAAAACATTTTTATTAAGAAATTTTAATAAAGGAAAAATAAAAAAAAAATAAAAATAAAAATAATAATATAGACTAAGCTACAATTTCATAAAACTTGATATTAATAAAAACACATACACATGTTATTCTAGTCATAAATTTAAAGAGTTAAAATCGGTACAATACTAAAATTTGAAGCTAGCGATATTAATTTAAATCTTAAATTCATTATTTGGTACTGTATTTTCACGAAATATATTTTGTAACGATATTTAAAATTATTCCATAAATTCGGAACTTTAATTTTATATTTAATTCAAAAGTGTATATTTTTACCAATAGTAAATATTGTACATCTCGTTAGAAAAGTATGGCCACACCAAAAGGCTAAGATGCAAATTCTATTTTAAAAAGGTATTATGTAAATTAATTTAAAATTGGATATATCAGTCATTCAAATTAGCAAAGAAATACTTATACAAAATCTCAAAAGTTGTAATTATTTATTGTCGAAATTTCTAATGTTTCAAATATTTTAACCCAAAAAATTGTTTCGAATCACCCTTTTATTGTAATAAATTTGTAATTTATAGACTTCCGTATTTCTAATTTAACATCACCCTTTCGATAGTTAAAAAGAAATTTTTAGTTTATTTGGGGATCTTGTGGTTTTGGGAAAACGATCCGCGACCATAGCTTTCCACTGCCATACACTCTCTCATCTCCGCAACACCTGGAGAACGCTCTGCTGATCGAAACCCCAACCAAACCCGAAAACGAATAACCGAAATCAATCCTAATTATAATATTATATTGTTCACCCCAACCCAACTAATACCAACTAATAACAAATAAATTTTTTATTTTTTATTTTTGCTACATGCTATAGAAACTGGTTTCAAAAACTAATATATGCCTCGGAACAATTAGTTTATTCAATAGGAAAAATTCATTTCGTAATTTTTCCCAAATCAATTGGATTTCTGGTGCAGCGATTTCATCCCAATCGGATTTAATTTGCGATAATCTTTTAATCAATAATTTTATATAAAGCGTCAAGGGGGATAGAAATCCCAAAGGATCGAAAATTCTACTGATTAAACTTAACATTGATCGTTTAGTGCATGAGGCGGCTATTTCCTGCACTCGAAAACTAAATTCATCATTCGACGGGGTATATTGTAATCCTAAAACCTTGTAATAACCCTTATCAAACTCGACTATACTCGGAGATTGGGGGTCAACTGGAATTTGTGATAAAACATCCGTCGAATTGGAAGTCCATTTGACCATCGGGAATCCACCACTGCGGAAAAATTGAACTAGTTGTGATTGTAGTCGAACTGCTATCTCCACATTTGGTACGCTACTTATAAAATTGTCCATGAACATATCGCGTTCTACATATTCCACCACTTCCGGAAAAGATTCACCTTCATCTTGAATCAACTGTTTCACTGTGCGCAAGCTCAAATATGGGGAGGAGGATACCCCAAAAGTCATCGTATTCAACTCATACACCGAAATTGGATCATCCTTGCTGAAACGCCAAAGGATTCTTTGTAATGGACGATGTGCAGGAGTAATATTATTTGTCGGTACATGGCCTTTATGTCAGCACCGAAACAAATAGGAAACAAACGAAAGTTTAAGAGGATTGTCACGATACAATTTTGTAGTTTCGGGCCCTTATGGAGTATATCGTTTAAGGAAATACCATTGTTGGATTTTATACTGAAATCAAACACAATTCTGCAAGGAGTGGATGTACTTTCGGGTTTCCATACACAATGGTGGGCAGCATAGTACGCCTTTTCTCTAAAATCGGGATTTTTGATCAATGTCATATGGCCTTGGTTTAGGTAATCTTGGCCAATATCGGAATAAATTAATCGAAGGTCGGGTGATTTGTCTAAATGACGTTCTAAAGAGACTAAACGAGCCTTGGCTAAACTATAGAAATTTCCCAATTGAGAAGGATCCTCTTTTAGAGGAAGACTAACGGTATATCGACCAGAGTCATCCCTGGTAACCGACTCAGCAAACAATCTTTCACGTACTTCACCATCGGAGGATTTAGGTTCTGTACCAAACTTTTCAATTTCGAACATTTTCTGTACCAAAGTATCTAAGGTCAAAAAGTGCAGTGACTTTCTGTCCGTACTGATGGTTCGAAAGAAATAATGGGACCAATGACTAAATACCCCAAAGTTGTCTGGATCGCAATTGGTGTACCCCTTTTACCAACAACCTTGTGGGAACCTAAAATTTCGGCAAAAACAGAAGCTTCTAGTATACCATCAATTTTACCCGGAATATAAAAAGATGGATCTGCTAACGGTATATTTTTCAAATGGCGAAAAGATCTCCTATCGATCGGCACATCCGGCAATAAGTTGGTAACGCGATCTATCAACAAAGTTTCAATGGAGAGTTTAATGTTCGGGTCAACAACAGAAAAAATATTTAAATTGGTACGACCTTTAAATGGTTTCACTGTACCACCTATTCCTAAAACATTGTTCGCTAATTTGGAATATGTTAATCCTAATTGCCTACAACAATCAAAAGTTAAAAGATTAGATGCGGAGGCGTTATCTACCAATATACGAAGTATATGTTCCTTACCCCATCTATCATAAACTTTAACTAAGGCGGTACTCAATAAGATTCGCTCTCGATTGGGTTGATTTGATGTTTGAGAACATAAAGTTTGAGTATTTTCCCATGAACTGGAGTCAAAATTCACTATGGGATTGTTATTGTTTCGACTAGGACTCGCTAAAGTAGTATTATTTGGATTATTGGATGTTGGGTGGTTGGCATTTAAGTCCTTATGTAAGTATGTGTGATGTTTACCTTTACACTTTAAACAACAAAATTTGGAGGGACATACGTTGACCTTATGCAATTTAAGCACAGGTTTTTGTCTTTTATCAATTTAAATTTTGTTTCGAAGTTGCTCGACTTAAAGGGGTTACAATCTTTCAATAAATGATTACCGTTACTACAAAAAATGCAATTTCTATCGAAACTATTCGAACTATGGGCTACAAATGATTTTGTGGATTTGGAATGAGGATCAATCTTACCACGATTAGATGATTGATACGATTGGGCTTTATTTCTTTCCGATCTAAATGCTATCTTGCTCTGATTTTGTATGAAAATAACAAGTTCATCATATTTAGGCAGTTCCGCGGTATTTCGAATTAATTCGAACGAATTTATCACCACTGGAGGTAATTTTATTATAGCTAAATAGGTTAGGATATAATCGTCTAAATTTTCGATATTTAAACGTTTCAAAGCACTACCGTTGGTATTAAATCTCTCTAGAAACATTTGCAAACTATTCGAATTATCGTTAGGGAGCGCCCGAAAATTAACTAAACGGTCCAGTTACATATTTGCCAAAAACCGCTTATCCTGGTATGTATCTTCTAATAATTTGAAAATTATATCGTAATTACTGGGTATTGGTTGAACAGACGAACAAATTTTTAATGCCTTTCCCGATAAACTACCTAAAAAGCATTGCCATTTTTCGGCTTTCGAAAATTCCAGTCTGATATGTACCAACTGCTTAAAATTATCGTAAAATAAAGACCAAATCGAAACATCATCACCACTAAACTTTATTAAATCAAATTTTGGTAATCTAATATGGGTTTTATTGGCTTCAACGTTACTGGAAACATTTGTCACATTTGAGTCATCGGATTTCACTAAATATTTTAAGGCATAATATTGAACAGTATCGTTTAATTCTTCAAACGAATCTAAAAGATTATACGACTGTGGCTCATTGGGTTCTAAATTTTGTTTCATAGTGACTATTTCTTCAATAACTTCTCGGTAATTAACAATGATTTTTTCGATAGTACCATATCGAATTTCAAAATTTCGGAATTTTTCTTGATTATTGGGGTTACTATCTAGATTTAGGGCGGCATCATAACACAGTTGCATTCGACGAAAAATGTTTTCTCGTCGTGCAATGGCTCTGTCCAATTTTGCTTTTGACATTTTGTAAACACAATAGGCAAGTTCGCTTTAAGTTTTATTCTGAGGAAAATAAAACAAAATTAAATCATAAATACGTTTTAATGTAGTATTAACAGATAAATAAATATTAAATTCAAATCCCAAATATCAAATTTAACTTCAACAATTAAATTTTAAATTTACTTTTCAATTCGGTAAGGTTATAATTTTGTAAACAAATGTATTTTTATAAACATACGTCATGTATCAACAATAATCCGTGACAGATCGATAATGCAGTGACAAATTCTATCGGTTATACATACAATGGTAGAAATTGGTAACTAAGTTCAAACAGATATATACGCAAAGGATCCATGTATGTATGTTACATTCATATCCACCGCTTCGAATTATGCATAGAACACCTTTATGCATATAATATAACGGCGCGCAAAATATTCTTAAATACAAACAAAGATTTTGGTTATTAATTTATTAAATTTAGGTTTTTTATTACGAATAAATTTAGTTTGAACACCACAATAAAACACAATGGATTATTTATCAATTTATGAGCAAATCAATATTGCTAAACAAACAAATAGGCAAATTTAGTTAACGAAAACGATTTTATAAAACGAATCGACAATTTTAATATTAAACCGGTATATAAACGACAAAAAATGGTTCAATATTAACAATAGGCACTACTTCAAGCAAGACACACCATTATCCTGGCTCGAAGGATCAACAATATGGTGTGAATCCTAAATGATTCGCAAACCTTAGATTTAAGCAGGTACTGTATGGCAAAACGAAATGTAGAAAATTGAGTTTTCGCTTACCTGAGTTGTCGTGATTTTCATTAGTAGAAAAAATAACCAATCCAAAATGATGGTTCGAGGAAAAGGGTTAGGATAGGATTACCTCGTTTTGGGTGATGTTCTTTGAATATTGTCAGGTACTTAGAAATGTGTCGAGAATTGAATTCTTCAAAATTTAATTCACTATTTAAAAACACTATTGGTTTTCGCTACGAATTATAACAATTTCACTAAGACAAGGTTCAAATTTTACATGTGCTTTATATGAGTGTTTAAACTGGTTAAGCTAACAATTAGGCAATTATACACGAAAACAAAACATCTTTTTGGCTTGGCGATTAGCAACAACCTACTGCTGATTAACTTTTAATTCAAAATGATGGACATGCGCGGCGCTGCGCACGCCTATTCAAATATTAAAATTAGGAAAAATATATTCAAACAAAGGCGCGTAAACACTCGGCACTTGCTGTGCTATCGAATTTTTTACTCACAACTTTTATACACTCATGAAATTCGGTGGGGGTTTTCTAAAAATAGTTTTGATCTCACAATTCCGAAGTCGGGAAGTCGGGGGCACCGAAGGGGAGTTATCAGCACTAATTATTTTTTTAATGAGCTCAAAATTCAAAACAGCTACCCAATTAACATTAATGAGGTCAAAGTGCAAAATAATTATCCAATTAATTTTAAAGAAATCCAAGTTCATTTAATTTTAATGAGCATAAAACACCTACGCACAGACCAATTAACTAATATGACTCAACAAACAGGAAAGGCCAACGGGATTATCGCACGCAGATGTCTAAAAGTAGCTACATATCAATTAATCGCCGGAAATCTGATAAGCCAAGTACAATGCGGCACAAAATTAGCCGGTCATCCATTATGGGGGTCCACACTTTTGACGCGCAATGTGCTTCAGTACGTACATGTCCCCGTAACGACCCAGCCTATCTACTAATTCATTTACTTAAATCTTCGTTCAGTCCAGTTATAGAGGAAGTCCTTTCATAATTGTCAAAAAAGCGTTTCGCTGTAACCCCGTCATTAGTTGTCAATGGTTGTTCCGTAGCCAACTTTAACCTTGTCTATAATCAAACCAATTTCTTTAAATTTCCTTTTTACTTCTGTCTTTCTTTCATTAAATTTCTTTTTATTTTATTCACCTCGAACTTGTCATGTTTCAATTTCAGCTTAGTAGCATATATTATGAAGAAAACACTCCATAGACCGAATAAAACAATGTAGTGGAGAAATCCCAAATTGATACATATTTACATCAGGTTCAAATATTTTATCTGTGTTCATATCATTAGCACCAGTTTTGCAGATAAAGCATTTCTGTGTACGTTTTGTTTCGGATATTGCATTGCAAATTTTACCATCGATCGAACACAATATCATATTATGTTTAATCGAAAACAGACGATCATTAATATTAATCATAGTTGGAGTTAGTAGGTCGATTTTTTATTTAATCAATCTAGTTCTTCTTTGATTAATCGGTCACTTTTTCTTATAAACAAATTTAATTATCCTACATAATCTTGGTGTGGATGGTTGTGAATTCTGCCATAAAACTTGTCCATCTTCCGTTATTATCCTAATTGGCACAAGAGATATAACAGACAGGAATTCATCTGTTTCCTCAGGATCATCAAACTCTTGTTTATATATACTGTGGCCAGATGACCCATCACACCCCCATTTATATACAAGTGTACAATTTGAATGAGTTATGTCTAAGCGCTCAAATACTTCTGGGATAACTTTACAACAAAGCCTTAATGATGTATGGTCGAGTAATGACTGAAGATTTATGTACTTCTGCTTATATGTCTGTAACTACTATTTTCTTACCAGAAGGGTAACACTTTTTCTTTTCTTTAAAAAGTAACTCATAACATGGATATAGATTAAATCCCCTCTCGCGTGCTTCTTGCTGAACGTTTTTATATTGATTTACCGTCATTTTTTTACTAATAAATAGTGCTAACGCTTCTTCAGGCTTATATGGTCTTTGTTTTAATTGTGGACGTTCTATTTCTTTTTTTTTAAATTTTGAAACAGTTTTCGGCGACAATGTTGCAATGTTTCTCTTACCACTAGCCCTTAATTTTACCGCTGCCGCAAACGACAATTCCTCACTAGTCAAGCTTTTAAATAAATAATTCCCCTTTCTGAGTTTCGTTTTACGAGAACTGTCTTTGAAACTTTTCTGAGGACGACCTACTAGCGCATTACAATTTTTATTAGATATAACACCATAATTGATCTCTTCCTGAATCCACTCTTTGTACGATTTTATAAAATTATCATATCTCCGACCTCTTTTATCCCGCTTTAACCTAAAATTTTCAGTTTCTGCCTTTAGTATACGTCTTATTTTTACTAAATCCCGGTCACTAATATTTGTTATGTTCAACTGCTGTTGCACGAATTTAATCAAAGACAATAAACGATCTAGGGGCTTTGTTGATCGTCATATCGTCAGCTGAGTGTTAGTTTGTAACAAGTCAATTTTTTTAAAAATTTTTTCTGGTATTGGTTTCAGCTTCCCCAATGCCCAAAACTAACAAAACAACCTATCTTGAAAAAATGTTTAAAAAGTTGACTTGGTACAAACCAATACTCAGCTGACGATATGTTAAACAGCTCTTCTCTGACTATTTGATGATCTGTAAAAACAAATACATTAGTTACCAAAGTCCGCACGACTTCGCACTTTAAGTACATTAATTGTACAGTACAATAATTACTAAAGTAAGATTTATAAAATAGTTTTACAAATCTTGCGACATCTAGCAGTATAACTTTTTTTAATTACAAACTGGTATTTTAATAGTAATTTAACATACTTTAGTTTAAAGGAGCTAATTAGTTGACTATACAATTGAATCAGTTATTTCAGAAACAACACATGTTACGTTTTTCAAATTTTAAGTAAACAACAAAAAACTGTGCAGTTCACAAAATTTGTGTATTAGAAATCTGAAAAAAATGTACGTTGTAAATAAACTATATTTACGTCAATTGACAAGTTTTTGCTGAAAAAATTTCATCAGAAATCAAAATATGACATTTCGAAGAAATTTCACATGGGTTGTTTCTGCAGGAAATCGTTTTCTATAACAAAAGTAACGCATTAACTTCTTTTTTTTAACTTTTATTGCTTTTAAAAGAAGGAATGACGAAAAAATTGATTAACAGGAACATTAACATCGACCTATTTCGAAAAAAGGACATTTATTAAATAAAGCGTAATCGACTCATTAAACTTCATGTACGATTGTGGTCACATCAGCCTCAGTCATTTTCATAGTCAATACAATACAACTTAGTGGTGGAGAACTATCGAAAGCACTATCGATAGTGTTTTTTAGCCATTTCGTTTACTTATAAATATTATAAAGATAATAAAAATAATAGCCAGAGATATAAAGTCAACCATTTTAAGCGAATTTCCGGCGACGTTTTTCTTTTTTTCTGCTCGCCGGCTATCCAAATGCCGCCTAAGTCAAAAAACTTGAGCAACAAAAACTATCGATAGTCGGGACTATTGATAGTTCTCCATCACTAATACAACTGATTCACATGTGTTGTTTCTGTTCTAAACGAAAACTTCAAGATTAGATTTCAACGGGTTGGGTTGATGTTGTGTGTTTTTTATGCACCAAACGATGCGTCTTGGTAAACTGTATACAAATCCACTTCTAACTGTGTTTAAGCCAGGTATTAAACGTCAGCCATTCTTTAATTAATTATTTAATTAATTAAAGGATGGCAGCTCATGTATTAAAATTGAATGCCGGTCATAAATAATAAAAAGCTATTTATGATTTGTTTATTCCTGTTAAAAGAATATATATTCGATAAAAATCACACGGATAAATTGTGAACTTTTCAATAATAACAGTCGATATGTGATCGCTGGTGAATTACACAAACGGGTTGCGTAATTAATTATTATTCATACATATTTAAAAGGCAGTGTGTCATTTTTATTAATTTTTTTTGTGTTTGAATTAATTTTAAATTAAGCAAAGGGCAGTGTACCGTTAATATTTTACAATTTACAAGAGCGGTATGCCGTTGTGAGTTTATATTTTCTTTTGATCTACATATTTTCATCCATTCCTTATACCTTTCCTTATTGGGTGAAATTTCTGCAAGTGAAGAATAAATGTGAAGACTATCAGGTCAGTGTTATTTATCACTATTTTTTTTTTATTTTATTTGTTATACTACTTGGCAAAATAATATTTCGCCTAAGAGTTACATCCATTAGCCAATCCCAAGTATTTTCTAGTTCTTCGAGCCGGATATGAATATTCCAGATATTATTTTGCTTGCAGGTTGCAAGTAAGTTATATAAAATATCAAAATATCGTGTATTTTCTAGAAAAAACGACTGTAAAAAGAGCGCGAAATCATCTGTTAGCACCATAGAGCATCTAGAGAGAAAATACATATTTTTATACTACTGGAACCTGTGTAACCACTTGAGATAGAAAATATGTTGTATACGTGCACGGTGTTTACTTTGTATTTGTGCGGTAAACTCTGTTTGTGTGAGTGGTGATAGCCGTCACGTGACCTTTGGTTCGCATACATGTATGTGATGTGTGTGATACCACAACGCTACTTGTGCCGGTTCAACAATCAAATTTATTGTTGTTTGACTGACTTACACTGAGCGACGGGTACTGACCAACTGACACCTAAGCAGCCTAAGATGCACATACTTCCACATAAGTGATTGCAGAAAAGAGACAGTTATATTCGTTCTATTTGTTCTGTGGTTAGCACAGGGCTTGGCTTTGATTATTGCGCATGAGTTACTGCCCGGAGGTTGTTTGTGTGACATACCATTAACTCTAAAACATTGTTACCCTTTTTCCTTTTTCCTTTTTCGTGATTGATTAATTTTTGCTTAATGTGTATTAAATTCATGAAGATTAATGAAACTTATGTAACACAGTGCAAAATACATTCATATTATTTATTTTGAGTGCTAATAAAGTAATAAATACAATTTATTTAATTACTTTTTATTTTTTAAAAACAAATAAATACGTGCTCAAAATTTAAATCAGCTGGTTGTTTATATTTTTATGTTTTGGTATTTTGATATTTATTCAATAGAATTAATTGTTGACAGCAATGCCTGAAGTTAAATTACAATCGAAATTAAAGATTTTAAATTCAAAAAAAGAAACTTTGTTTCAACGTTTGCAGATACTCTATGATAAGAGTAAAAATGTTTCCGATAAAAAGGTTTTAAAAGATTTTCTTATTAGATATTCAACTTTAAAGGAAACATGTGATGAATTTAAAACTTCAATTGATGAAATAAATCTAATTAATTTAGAATTAGATGTAAATTTTAACCAAAATACCAAGATTTAAATACGGTGGATGAAATGTTTTGTCACATTAAATCAGTACTTGACTCAATTAATAAAAACGCCGTGAGCAGCGGGGCCCCATCACGGTAGTCGAATTTTCCCCTTCATCTTCGGTATTGAATGTCTACAAGCGAAATGTGATTGAAAGTCCCCAAGCGATTTGTAATTTTGGTGGTTTCAAAACTGATGATGAGTGTCCGGTTGATCGGGGCTTTAAAAAAAGGTTTTAAGTTTTTAAGGGCTGAATCTCAGTAAATTTCAATTTTGTGCCGATAGCAGTTAACAGGGAAAAAGCCAACACAATTCGTACGAGGGCATTTCTATCCATGCTTATCCGCCAATTGCCTTTGTGTTTTATTTTTAAATATTAAAAAAGGAACTTAAATAGACCGGTGTGAACCTGGCGCCCGGCTTTCGAAAATTTAAAAATAAATAATACAGCTCATTTGTACTTCGTTTGTACCCGTTTGTACCGCATTTTATTTTGTTTGTACCTCGAAGGGTAAACATCTAGAAAAAATCTAAAAAATGACCAGCGCCCAACTTTTAGACATTTTAATTTTATTAGTGTCATTCGACAGGGGTTCGTTTGTACCCGTTTGTACCTTTTTTCTTTTCGTTTGTACCTCAAAGGGTTCGGAGATACATGATATTCGAAACATTTTAGGTCGCATTAAGTTTGTGTTTTTAGAGACATTGAAAATATGACGACGGCATTTAAGAGAGCTCTATTTCCACATGTTTGTACCTTTTTCCTTTTCGTTTGTACCTCAAAGGGTTCGGAGATACATGGCATTCGAAACATTCTAGATCGAATTAAACACTGAAAATATGAAGACGGCATTTTATAGAGGTTCGTTTGTACACGTTTGTACCTTTTTTCTTTTCGTTTGTACCTCAAAGGGTTCGGAGATACTTCGTATTCGAAACATTCCAGGTCGAATTAAATTTGTGTTTTTAGAGACATTGGAAATATGACGACGGCATTTTATAGAGTTTCGTTTGTACACGTTTGTACCTTTTTTCTTTTCGTTTGTTTGTTTTCGGAGATACATGTTATTCGAAACATTCTAGGTCGAATGAATGTTTGACATCCTAGAATGTTTTCGTACGAGGGCAATTTCTATCCATGCTTATCCGCCAATTGCCTTTGTGTTTTATTTTTAAATATTAAAAAAGGAACTTAAATAGTAAACTGGAAGGCTTTTATGAAGATATTTTTTCTTTCCAAAAAAATCCAAAATTTCTATTTTATAAATAATAAAAATCCACAATTCCTAATTTATAAATAAACAGTGACTTTAATAACATTTTCAAATTACTTAATATGTATGTATTTCATTTGTTAAAAAATTGTATTCACTTTTTTTTAAATTTTTTAAAATTACTATTCGCCTACTTGTATTTAGAACATTTAAAACACATTTAACAATAGCATTCAATTCCGATGTAAAAATGGAAGAAGTGGGGGGAAAAGTAATGTGGACTCCCTAAAAGGTACTAGCTGGATACTAACTGAATACACGTACAAAATTTCAGCCCTCTAGGTTTCCTTAGATAGTCTCTAGACGTGTTAGAAAACAAGCAAAAAAATTAAGGAAATATTGGCGTAAAAATCGTGGGGGTAAGGGTTAAAAGTTGAAACCCCCAAAAAACAGTGTCTGGCTATTAGCTTAACTTGTACACAAAATTTCAGCCCTCTAGGTTTATTTGGGGAGATTTTGACCCGAACGAAACTGTTAAAAAACAAGAAAAATCATGTTCTTTTGGGTATAAAAATGGTGGGGGTAGGGGTTAAAAGTCGAGACCCCCAAAAGGCACCCCCTTGATACTAACTCAATCCGAATACAAAATTTCAGCCCTCTAGGTTCATTTGGGTGACCTGTGCGAGTGGTACAAACTTCGAAAACGTCGAAAATGCATGAAATTGTAGCTTACAAATGAGGGGGTGGGGGTAAAATATTAAAACCTCCAAAAAGCACAACCTAGGTACGAACTTTATCAACACATCAAATTTCAACCCTCTACGTTAATTCTGGGGGGCTGGGGGCCTGTTAGATCCAGCGAAAATCGTTTTTTCCCCCTCCACTCCCACCAAATCATCCTAGGAAGCTGAATTTTGGATATGTTGTAGATAATTGAGCGAAACATTATTTAAAACCGGTTTGGAAAAGTTTTATTGCTTTTCCGCCCCCCCCCCCCCACCACCCCCTTAAAGGTCGGGTCAGAAAAAAAATTTGCCCAAAATTTGACCCCACTTTGATAGTGAGGTGCCTCAAAAATGAGCCCTATTTACCAAATTTCATCTCTTAACTTCCATAGGGGGGCCCTACACAAATTAAAAGGTGGCGGGAATATATATATATATATATATATATATATATATATATATATATATATATATATATATATATATATTATATATATGTCGTGACCGAACTTTAATGAAATTTATTAAACCCGGACGACACCGGAGATCCCGTTTGGAATGTTGAGGATCGCCACTTTGTTTTATCGAAAACGAAAGAAACGGAGCTTTGGCTTGAATTAAAGTCCTTATTGATTTACTTGTTCACTTTCTTTAAATTTTATTTATTTTTATTAAGTTTTATTTACTTCAAAGATTTTATTTATTTATTTTTCGTTAACTTATAATTGTCTTGTTTGATGTGATTTGGTATTGATTAATAAAACGAAGTTCAAATTAAATTAATTTTATTAAAGTAAAATTATTATTACAACAATTAAAATAATTAAATAAAAAGATCTGAACATAACGACGAAAAGACTGTCAAAATTTATTAAAATGGCCAAAACTGAAAATAATGAATTTGCATCGAATTTATAATAATTTTTATGTTTAGTTAGCAAAATTTATTTAACAAAGATAGAATTTATTTTTATATTCAAATACATTTTATGAAATAGAAAATATATTTTATTTTAATATGTCTAGGGAACATCCGGTAGTTGGCTCGTGGATTATACTGTTTTCTGCATTTTCACATCCTGTGTGTAGTTATATTGCGTTGATCTCACGGTGATAGATTTTGTTGAAATTTGCAAATTTTATGTGTTGTGCATGGCACCACACTCCTCCCCCATTAGAAAGGTTCCTGCGGGACCTTAGAATTTGACTGAGCGAATGGGACGGCGTCCAGATACACATGATGCTGAAGTTTGGATTCTTCGATCCTTCAAAAGTACTGTTTGGCTGCTGGGCTCGAAGACCACTTCGTGATTGTACGGCTGGACTTGATTCCTCCGGTTCTCCCCGAATAGACAATTGTAAAAATTAAATGTGTTGCCTCCCGATTTGGTGCATGGGCATAGGCATTTGAATAATCTTGCTAGTAACGTCGCTATTACTTTGAATATTCCATATTTATAAAAGTAGTAAAGTAGTAGTACAGCTACGATTCCCGTACCAATGTAGCATAACCAGTTGTAAATGACGTTTTCGTACTTGATTATAAATGGTTTGTTTAACTGGCTTTGAAGATTTTCGTCCATCTTCTTCAATTGATGTTGAGTGTATTTGACTTCGTTGAGGTCCAGATTTGTTAATTTTATGGGCTTTAAGTATTGTGGTTGTAGGGCCTCTTCTTTATGTAAATATTTGCAGCAATCATCTTCCAGGATGTCGACTGCTGGAATGTGATGTAGACGGATAGGTTTTTGATTGACATTTCGGGCTGTAGTACGACGTTGTGTGTCATGAAGCGGCAGTTGTTTGGAATTTTGAGAAGTCCAATTCCATGTAGGCTTCTTTCTTCATCTGGATACTGTGTGCAGAGTACGGTTCCCTTTGTCGGTTTTGATAAGATGAACAACCATTGATTTTGGGATATTTGTTTCCAGACTTCGGACTGTGCGTATATGGTGGTTTTCTTGCATGACCTGGGAATGGATGCTTCTTGAAGATCGAACATTTCTAACTCGCAAATGTTGTCGGTTCTTCTTTGTAACGTGTCGATATTTTTACAGATGTACACATCATTGACTAGTGTACATGGATCGAGCTGTTTTAGAGTAGCGAATTGTGACTTTCCTCTGCTGGATATTATGTAGGGAAAATCTATGGTAATATAGGATATTTGTGAGGAATTTTGTAATGGTGTTGGAAGTGGAAATGCTTGATATAAACTGTATTCAGTAATTTGCGCTATTGGGACTTTTAATAAAATTACTAAAATGTTATCAGTCATAAAAGCTTTGACTTCCATTAATTTATAATAATTTTCAATAGTCTCTGTGCTAACTTTAATTGGTAATTCAAGAGAAGAAATTTGACTTAATTCATTCATAAGATTTGTAGGAGTAATTATGTTGTAATCAATTATCCCGTGTCTTATTAATGTTAGTGTCATACTATAAGATTGTAATTGTTTTAGATTTAAATCATTTATTTGTTTTATTAGCAATAAATGGTCTAAAAGCTCGATTTCAAGTGAATTGCGATTAATTATGCTAGAAGAATTAGATATGTATTGATTAAAGGCTTTAATATTAATATTTAATTCTTGTTCCGCGTCTTGAATAGTATTTAAAGTTTTATTTAAAGTATTCATTGTTTCTGATAGAATTTTTATTTGATCTTTCATTAATAGATGTGTTGTTTTCCTATCACTAATAATAGAATTTATCGAATTTGTATAGAATGTTGCGTCATCAGAATCCGGTGATCCGATAAGCCACTTTAATATTTTAGAACCTACATTTAAAAGTCCTCTTCGTCTACGTACGTGATGAGCTTGAATAGTTTTGATTAAAGTTTTTATTTCTTCCATTTGCTGTACTAATAATTTTTGTTGTAATTTACAAGTCCCGGCGTTGGAGTGATTACTTGGTATCATTTTGCAGAAAATGTATGATTTGTGGTAGTATTCTTGAGCCTTTTCTAAATTTTCTTCGAATGTAGTTGTATTGATGTAGTGCATTAGTGTGAATTTTTGGTTACATATTTTCGCGTCCCCTAGTTTCTTGAATAAAATTCCCGGCGAGGTGTTAATTTGTTCCACCTGTATTTCTGCCGTCGTTTGGTGTATAAGCAGTAGTATTGGTAACAACGTTGATAACTTCGCCATCTGAAACGTAAGGTTTCAGGTTATTTTCGTGGAATGTTTTATTTGTATTTCTATATCTAACTTTAACTGTGTGAGTATCAGGATGGACAGATATGATTTTAAATGGACCTTTGTAGCGACAGGATAATTTCCCTGGAGCGGATTGGCCTTCTTTTACTAGGACGTATCCTCCTACTTGGAAATTTCTTACTTTTGTTTGCTTGTCGTATTGAGCTTTATTTTTGATTTTGCTTTGTTTTAAATTTTCTCTTGCAGCTAATCGTAATTTCTTGATTTTTTCTTGCACTTCTTGTGATAATTCTTGATATGTTTTTGCATTTGTGTTTCTTTCAAACGATGTTGGAATATTCGGATCGATTCCAAATACAAGTTTGTATGGTGTTTCGTCAGTGGAGCGATTTTTGTGGGTGTTGAATGAAAATGTGGCTAAATACAGCATTTCATCCCAGTCGTTCATTTCAGTGTTGATATATGATCTTAAATAATTTTTGATGTACGAATGTGTTCTTTCTAGCGAATCATTTGTTTGAGGATGATATGGAGATGTGGTCTTCTGTTTGATGTTGAAGAATTTATTGACTTCTTTGATGACGGAGCTGGTAAAAACAGGATCTTGAT
This sequence comes from Brachynemurus nebulosus, assembly GCA_035578155.1. Taxonomy (NCBI): domain Eukaryota; kingdom Metazoa; phylum Arthropoda; class Insecta; order Neuroptera; family Myrmeleontidae; genus Brachynemurus; species Brachynemurus nebulosus. The sequence continues at coordinate 409,039 of JAPWDM010000072.1, read as the reverse complement.
CCGTTAGAATGGACTTCGGAAAACCAAATGTGCTTGCATATTTCAGGAAATAGATTGCTGTTGTTTCTGCTTTTCTATCCTGAAGTGGATAAACTTGAAGGTGCTTTGTCAGATTATCCTGGATTGTAAGGATGAACTTATTTTGATTCCTTGTTACCGGAAGTGGGCCTATAAAATCCATTGAAATTTCGTCATTGAAGTTTTTTGCTGTTGTGGTGATTACCATTGGTGCTTTTCCAATACGAGTTGTTTTTGTTTTTTGACATATGGGACAATTCTTGATATATTTTTCGACGTATGTTTTCATACCTTTCCAAAAGTATTTTTGTCGAAGTTCGCTGTATGTGCGGGCAATGCTTGGGTGACCTCTTAACGGTGAATCATGGTATTCGCGTAGTAACTGTTGTTTTTCCGCTTCTGTTCTGACGATGATAGTTTCCACTGTTTCTTCATTATTTGTTTCTTGATTATTTATTTCTTCGTTAGTTGTTTCTTCATTTATAATTTCTTCATTAACAATTTCTTCGTCACTTGTTTCTTCATCTATTGGTATCGTTTCGATTGCGTTATTCATACCTGAAGTGCTTGGTATTGGTCCTTCATTTTCTTCTTGATTGTTAGTTTCGTTGTCCATACCTTCTTGTTGAATTTCGTTCAATTTTTTTTCTAATATTTCTTGTATTTCTTCTTCTGTTAAAAATTCTTCAATTGTATTACTGCGTACACCTAATTCTTTTTCTAATGCTTCTTGGATTTCCTCTTCAGTTAATAGTGAAGAAAAACCAATATTATTTATATCGATTATTTCGATGTCATCGTTGAAATGATACGATAGTAAATTATTTATGTATTTTTCACTTATTGTTTTATCGATATGTTTTAAATTAATAATTGTATTATTTTCGGATGTTAAAGATATTTCTTCTAACGCTTGATATAATATTTTAAGATTTAATTTATCTTTTATTTTATGTTTTAATATTAATAAAATTATGCTTTGATTATTTTTATCTTTTCGTATTATTTGACCTATATTAGCATTTGTAATATCATTTTTATTAAAATTATTTAGAATAAATGTTTTTAATTCTTCTTTTATTTGAAGATCTTTTGTAATAGGTATTATTAGTGATTTAATATTATTTATGTCATTACCTCGATTAATTTTTATATTGGGGTTACATGTTTTATTAAATCTTTGGAAATTTTCAAATGATTTTTCTTTATTTAACATGGCTACTAATATTGGACGACTTAAGGTATCTGCGGTGTAGTTGGTTTTGCCTGGGGTGTATTGAATTTTATATTGATAATTAAGTAATTTTAACCTCCAGCGTACCAATCTACTCGTCGGATCCTTTACGGAATTTAGCCATACCAAAGGACGATGATCAGTTTTTATTAAAAATTCACGACCGTATAAAAAATGGTGAAAATTTTTAATTGTTTTAATAATTGCAAGACACTCGCGTTCAACTACAGAGTTATTCCTCTGAGCTTGATTTAATGTACTGGAGTAATATGCAATTGGTATATCAATCCCGTCATATTCCTGTGTAAGGACGCCTCCTACGCAATCGTTCGATGCGTCCGTAGTAATTGAAAACATTTTATTTTCATCAGGATATTTTAAGATTGGTGTTGAAGTTATTTTATTTTTTAAAGTTTCGAATGCTTGTTTGCAATTATTATCAAAATTAAACTTTTGATCCTTCTTTAATAAATTAGTTAATGGTTTGGCTATTTGTCCATAATTTTTAATAAATTTTCTATAGTACCCGGTGATACCTAAAAAGCTTTGTAATTGTTTAACGTTTATTGGTTCGTTTAATTTTAATATTTTATCTATTTTTTCAACCTGCGGCTTGATTCCTTCTAAGGAAATTACATGGCCTAGGTATTTTACTTCCTGTTTAAGGAATTCGCATTTATCCATATTAATTTTTAGATTGTTTTCTTTTAATATACTAAATATTTCAGAGAGATATTGTATGTGTTCATCTAAATTTTTACCTAATACAATTACATCATCCAGGTAACACATGCATTTATTTTCTAAGATTTGTTTATGAAATATTTCATTCATAAGGGTTTGAAAAGTAGCAGGACTGTTGATTAATCCGAATGGCATTTTTAGGAATTCGAAATGGCCGTTTCCTACAGTGAAACCTGTCTTGGGAATGTCTTCTTCTTTTACAGGAATTTGGTGGAAACCACTTGCCAAATCAAGTGCACTGAAATATTTGTTTCCGCCTAAGTTTGTTAAGATATCATCGATACGTGGAATAGGGTAGTTATTGGGGATGGTTTTTTCATTTAACTTCCTATAATCAATAACCATTCGATACTTTTAGATACCTGAAGAATCTAATTTTTTATCGACTATCCAGACGGGTGAATTATAAGGACTTTTACTTTTACGAATAATACCATTTTTTAATAATTCATCTACTGGTCGTTGTGCTTCGTCCCTTAATTTTTTTGGAAGAGGGTAAATTTTATTTTTAATTGGTACATTGTCAATTAATTTAATTTCGTGCTCGATTTTTTGTGTACAACCTGGTGGGTCGTCATCTAATTTCACAATAGTATGAAATTGTAAAATAGTGTTTTCTAATTTTTGTTTTTCAATTTCTGTAAGTCCGTCTGTCCTTAAAATTTTAATAATTTCTTGTTTTCGTACAGGATCAATATTAATTTGGAAAACATTAAGTATTGGATCGAGAGAAATTAAATTATTTTTATAATTAATAACTGCGTTATATTTTGCCAAAAAATCAGAACCAATTATTCCGTGAAATGGGACCTTATCGCTATCTACTAAATGAAAATAATGATGAAAGTTAAAATTATTTTTAGTCAAAAAGATTGAAACAAGTCCGTAAGGTTGTATTACGCCGTCTGTTATACCACTAATATTTGGTTTAATACTTGTATCTATTTCAGTACTATAATTTGGATTTATGTTGTCCAATTTTATCAGACTGACACTTGCACCAGTATCGATCAAGAAAATAAATTCGTTAGTTTTTGAATGTGGGGAATTAAAAATTAATTTTTTATCAATTAAGCCATTTGGAATTTTTGTGAAGCCGATTCTACTTGTTTGCTCGTTGTTGCGGCTTCTGTCAACCCGAGCGTTTTTAAGTTTAAATTATCATTTGCATGTGCTACTTTTGGATTAGGGTTATTTAATCTTTCGTTATATTGTTTTTTTCTACACTCTTCAATAGTATGACCCTTAAAATTGCAATATGTGCATTGTTTAATTACTGATCGATTATTATCCGATCGATTTGGAGAATTGTTATACGATGGGTAATTTGATTTACTCCTACAATCCTTTGTATTATGATTTGAACGTTTACATATTTTACAATATTTACGAGGTTGAGAATTACTAACGTTAAGATTTTTAAATTGATTTTGAATGTTTAGAAATGCTTCTTCTTCGCTTGCTATGCATAAAGCTTCATTCATCGAAGAATAAGTTTTATGGCGTAAAATATTTGATATTTCGGGTTTACAATGGTGTGTAAACCGTCGTAATGCCATTTCTTCGATGAGTGCTAGCTTTCCTAATAATAATGATTCTGAAATATTATTTTCTTTTACCTTTTGAATAATTTTTGAATTTAAACTTTCAATTCTTAAGTAAAATTCTTTTATAGATTCATTTGGTTTTTGCCTACACGTTTCTAATTGTTCTTGCAAATATGTGAGACTTTCTGTTATTTGATAAATTTGTTTTAATTTTATTTTTAAATCATAGAATGATAAAATATTTGTAGCATTTAATTTATTTTTAACGTCTGAAGAGACTTTTGAAAATATAAGTGCCGTTAGCGCTCTTTGTTGTGAATCATTTGCTAAGTTGAGGGCATTTTCGGCGTTTTGTATGAAATTATGTAGTTCGGAAGGGTTTCCGTTGAATGGGGTTACCATTTTCGCAAGGAATGAAATAGGAATGTGTTCCATTGGAACATCGTTATCTTCGAAGACTTCTGGGGATTGTGATCGGGATGGATTTTGTGAATCAGGATTCATGATTGGAAAAATAGCTTAAAAGCAGAGAGAAAAATCAACAATCCACCTACCTTTGTACAAGCTCAGCTATTTTGTTGCAGCGTCTTGACCTGTCTCTGTAGTCGGATTTTCTTGTTGTTTTTCCAATTGTTGTACACCGTCGTGACCTGGTTCGACTCCAAGCTGGTAGCGCACAATGTTTGGTTGCTCGTTATTTTCCTTTTGTACACCGTCTTGACCTGGGCTGGTTCCACAAGCTGGTAGTGCACAGTAAATTCACAGTCTGTATTCACAATGTCCCGTTTTTCACTTATTGTCCTTTTTGTCGACCGAAGGATAACTATCCTGGCAGGATCGCCAGATTTGTCGTGACCGAAACTTCAATGAAATTTATTAAACCCGGACGACACCGGAGATCCCGTTTGGAATGTTGAGGATCGCCACTTTGTTTTATCGAAAACGAAAGAAACGGAGCTTTGGCTTGAATTAAAGTCCTTATTGATTTACTTGTTCACTTTCTTTAAATTTTATTTATTTTTATTAAGTTTTATTTACTTCAAAGATTTTATTTATTTATTTTTCGTTAACTTATAATTGTCTTGTTTGATGTGATTTGGTATTGATTAATAAAACGAAGTTCAAATTAAATTAATTTTATTAAAGTAAAATTATTATTACAACAATTAAAATAATTAAATAAAAAGATCTGAACATAACGACGAAAAGACTGTCAAAATTTATTAAAATGGCCAAAACTGAAAATAATGAATTTGCATCGAATTTATAATAATTTTTATGTTTAGTTAGCAAAACTTATTTAACAAAGATAGAATTTATTTTTATATTCAAATACATTTTATGAAATAGAAAATATATTTTATTTTAATATGTCTAGGGAACATCCGGTAGTTGGCTCGTGGATTATGCTGTTTTCTGCATTTTCACATCCTGTGTGTAGTTATATTGCGTTGATCTCACGGTGATAGATTTTGTTGAAATTTGCAAATTTTATGTGTTGTGCATGGCACCATATATATATATATATATATATATATATATATATATATATATATATATATATATATATCAGACTTTTTTTCTACATATTCGTATTCTACGGGTCCGAAAACGGATAGCGCCCCTACTCTCGCCTCTCGCAGCTCTTATCGTATAGACTGCATAAGTCTAATTTTTCGGAGAAAATTCGACTAAAAAGCAAGAACAAACAGTTGAGCAAGTAAGGCCAAATGAGGACGTTATTTCACCAAAATTACCAAGAATTTCCATACCAGGTTTCGACGGTATTCAAATTAAATGGCCGTTATTTTATGCTACTTTCAAATCATTAGTGCATGAAAATGTAAAACTTGATAATATTTCAAAACTACATTATTTGTTAGGAAGTTTAACGGGTAGTGCGTTAACGTTATGTTGTGGGATACCCCCCCCCCCCCCACAGCTGAAAATTATTTCGTTATGTGGAATACTTTGATCGATAAATATGAGGATCAAAGACAAATTGCCTTTACCTATTTAGATCAAATTTTAAAATTAAAAAGCTTTTTTCTGTGGAAAGTGCCAAAAATTTAAATCTTATTATTGAGAAATTTGATAGTGCCGTTTTAGCTTTGCGAAAAGTGGATGTTGACAATTTGTCCGATTTTATTTTGACGACCATAGCCTTACAAAAATTAGATACCCAGACACAGAGGTTATTTGAACAATCGTTAAACAAAGGTGTTATTCCAACTTGTGATCAGTTATCGGCTTTTGTGAAAGATCTGGCTAAAATTTTAAATCGTAGTGGTGATTTAAATAGCGCAAATAAACCAAGCACATCCAAAGGCGTTTTACATTCGTTCACGACTAGCGCTGATCAACGAGTTAGTAGTAAGACAAATAACAGTAATTCCCATAAATTAACGTGCCCAAAATATAAGAGTGACCACAAATTATATCAGTGTCAAAAATTTTTGTCTGTAACTCTAAAGTAACGAGTCCGATGGGTTAGTGAACATAATTTGTGTTATAATTGTTTACAATCAGGGCATTCAGCAAATAAGTGTAGTTCAAATTTAAGGTGTCGCAAGTGTTCAAAACGACATAATTCAGTTTTGCATTTTGATAAAGGGCAAGGTTCAAATAATCAGGCTTCTACACAAAATAATTTAGAAGTTTTAAATAGCAGTGAACCTCAACCCGCTCAGTTAATTGAATCATCGTCCCAGTCAACCGCAGTGAGTTTGTGTTCGACAAACCTCAGAAAGAGAGACTTCTGATTCTAGTTATACCGTGTTATTAGCTACAGATCAAATTCAAGTAATTTCGAGTCTAGGTGAAATTTCGAGTCTAGGTGAAATTCAGTGTAATTTAATTTCTCATAGGTGTTGTCAGAGATTGAAATTACCTATTAGGCGTGCATTAGTAACAGTGTCAGGTATTGGCGTTTCAGGAAAACGGGTCACTGGGCAGACGCATTTTACATTTTCGTCTAAATATAATGATCAAAATAAATACTCAATGGACGCTTTCGTTGTTGATAAAATTACTGACCAGTTACCAACGTGGGTAGTTGATAGTGAGGTGTGTGCGAAATTTCAAAACTTTATTAGTAGACGAAGAATTTCATCGACCTGGAGAGATTGATGGAATGATAGGTGCAGAGTTGGTGCCATGTGTTTTAAACGGGATTCAGATTACTGGTCCGAATTTGCCAGTGGCGATTAATTCTTATGGGTAATTATTATGGGTAAAACAAGAACTCAAATGGAAAATACAGTTGTTTAATCTTATTGTTGTGTAGAATCCCCCTTTACCATAGATCAGCTTATTCAAAAATTTTGGAAGTTAGAGGAAATACCTACCAAATTCGTTCTGAGTACTGAAGATGTGGAGTGTGAAAAATTATTTGTATCTTCTATCAAGCAGAATGCCACTGGCCGATATGAGGTAGCGTTGCCCTTTGAGCAAGCTTTTCCAGATTTAGGTGATTCGTATTCAGTAGCTTTGAGGCGATTTCAAAATTTAGAGAAAAGATTTGTGTACGCTCCTGAATTTAAACAAAATTATAGTGAGGTCATTAAAGATTATCTTGACCAGGAACATATGGTAGCTGTACCGCAAGGTGATCCGCAGTCGTGTGGTTATTTCATTCCTCACCATGGTGTTTTAAAGGCTAGTTCCAGCTCTACATCACTGAGAGTGGTTTTCAGTGCGTCCGCGAAAACTAAAGGAAGTTTTATAGAGTAAGAATATAAGAGTTAATAATTACCCCCATCAATCATTCTTAACCCCTTTAGCGGCTCATGTGAAACTAACCAAATAAAATGATCTTTGAAAATATTTAATTTAATTGCATAACTATATGGCCTACCCATTCGATAATTTTTGCTTTAGTAATGCTTTTACGATAGCAGATGACAGCATCTTAGAGTTACCAACACGAGGCGAGTTCAGGTCGGGAGAGTCACTCAAGTTGTATAATCCATATGACGAGCTGTGCTCGGGATAGCCGCTAAAAGCGTTAAACTATTAAACCCACTCTTCACTATATTCAGAGCAGATAATAATTTCCAATACTTCCTATTCAGTGTCAAATGCACAATACAATATCCACAATCATTTTAACAACCAAACAGCAATCATGTAATTTAAATATAACGTATTAATTTGTGGAAACAATGGGAACATAAATAATATTTTAAAAAATTCATTTTTTTTTTTTAAATTTTTTATTCAAAAAAATTACATAATGAATGGTACAATTCATTGATCAAACCAAACATAAATAATTATCATCGACCAAAGTATTGATCTCGAATAATGTAATATTAAAATTGCAATAATTGGGTAATTCTCGCATAACGGGAGCCACCCAAAAACTCATAGTTTTAAATTTTGATAATTGTTATATTTTTATAATCTATAAGTGTTGTGTAGTTGTGAATTGTTGTCATTATTTATATATATTTTAGTAGTAAAAATAAGTTAAAAGTATGAAATGATGATTTGTTTGAGAAATTTTTTCTTAATATTATGTGATAACTGAGATTATGTATTATAGATATATCTATGAATTGTACATTATGCTTGACAATAAAGTTGTTTATTGTACGTCCATGTGTCATCTATGGTTAAAATATTTTTTTAGTTAGAGTTTTTTTTTTTGATTAAAATGGTTGAACTGTAATGAAAATGAAATGTGAATATATTAGTCTTATGTCTATTTTGTTGTAATATAAGTAATTGGGTAATTCTCGCATAACGGGAGCCACCCAAAAACTCATAGTTTTAAATTTTTGATAATTGTTATATTTTTATAATCTATAAGTGTTGTGTAGTTGTGCTGGGCTATAAGTTTTGCAATATCTGCTTGCTTCTGTAGGGTACATGTGGGCAAAGTGACCCATGTGCAAACCTACTAAAATGATTTTTTCCGTTTATCACCGAATCAATTGCAATGGAAAAGACAAAAATGACATCAATCATTAGTGTGTTCAATAGGTAAGTAACATACCTAAATTCACTTAGTTAAACTTAATAGTTTTCAAGTAATCGAATTTTATAGTTTAAAATTTCAATTGCAATTTTCAAAAAAGTTTATGAATCGATTTGGACGTTTTAAATTTCTATCGATAGTACTACTTAGGTACTATCAAATGACGAAATAAAATCAAAGGGATCTTGCCTTTAAAAATTTTTATTACCAAAACTCAAAATTTTTTATATAGAATAGTCCAAATAGGCATTATTTAAACGGTTAAAGGCATATATTTATAGGAAAATCACCTTAAATCATATTTTAAATGCCCAATCAAATCATTGGGCTTAACAGTTTTTAATGTCCTTAGCTTCGTTTAGATATGATTCACACTAGGGCTTAAATGTATTATTATGTAGCAATATGAAATTTTTGTTAAAGGCCTAAAATGGGCTTAAAACACAAAGAGAGCATTAGCTAAATATTATTGAGTAAACATATTGTAATATTTTTGAAGAATATTGCTGGGAAAATTCAAAAAATTTCTATCAATTTAATCACTTGTAAATCTTTGAAGCACAGTTAAGTAATAATTCTTAACAAGTAACTCACCTGTTTCTTGTTATCCTTTTAATGCCACTAATTACATACACATATATAAATCATAACTGTTAGGGTCAGTTCTAAATAAATTTGTTATTAACTTGGGAACACATGCACATTTAGTTCGACAAAGTAAAAAATAGTAGTTTACATAGTTAATCGTAAATATTCACAATTTTTTCATTATCAGAAAATGAATACGGTTTAACCTCAATTTTATTTTTGTTGTATGATGGTATAAAAGCATGGTAAGATCTTGTACCTTTAATTGGTTTTAATTTTTAATGTAACGGTTTTTAAGGTTTCGGTCACTTCTTCTAACATTGTGTAATTAAAAATTATGTTATTTATATTAGAAGAAGCCCATTGATACAGTTGTATGGGTGACGTTATTTGGTTTTCTTCTGGACGTTGTAAGGACGCCCTACTTGCCAGTCGTTTCACTGTACCACCTAGTCCGTCACATGGACTTTTACCATGTGACGTTGCAAAAAAATGCCACTCTGCTTTTATATTAAATTCACTTTCGTGATTGCATAAATGAAAAAAATTGGTCTTATTCTGATATTGGGCACTGGAACCGTTGCTAAAATAATAAATCTTTTTTAAATTTTTAATTTTAGTTCTTAATAACTCAATTAGTGTTTTTCTTAATATGTACACTACAGGCGTGTCATGTTTTAAACATTCACTTATAGAAACTAAATTAATAAATTCAAGTTCGTTGTCTGTTTTAAAATAGCACACAAAAGGATGTACAGTCGCCTGATTATTTGACCAGTGGTATCCTTGTACGGCATCTTGAATAATAAATGAGTAATTTTCAGAAAAATCCATTAGAACAATAACTTCATTTCCTTCAATTGTATTTTTTTTTGTTTCCAAAAACATAGATTGCTGTTTAGTAATGAAATCGTGACTTTTTAACTTATTTAATGTTTGGACAAAATACTCTATGAATTCACTGGTTGGTTTTTTTAATGTTTCTAAATTAAATCTGTCCGTGCTTATCCATTGCTTAAATTCTATTTCTTTTATCAAATATTTTCTGAATATCAATTCTAATCTAAATTTGAAATTGTTACAGTTTTTACAACTTTCACACTCATTAAAAAAACAATTCTCAGTTGGTGGATTACACTTTATGGATGCTAAACAGTGTTTATAAGTTTTATAGCTTGTGTCATCATCCAGCTTTCTTTTTTGCAATTTTGCAGCCGAAAACATCAATTTAGTATTTTGATGCAACAAGCAAACACATACACAATGAGTACCAGCAGATCCTGCTAGAATACATTCTTGCGGTCTATATCGGCAAAAGGTGGAAAATCCAACATGCACATCAGGGTGCACAGTTTTAAAGTATAAATAAATTTCTTTTAAATTACCAAGTATAAGCCTTTTTTGTATATTCAGCCTTCTTCTTTCCTTTTTAATGGATTTATAATCTTTCTTCCCAGGCTGTATACGACTTACGTCATCTTGGTAGTAAAAATTTATTATTTTTTTAACTTGAGGTTCTTCAATTTTATTTTTCTTTCGCTTTTTCACGTTTATTTTGGGAAGAATTCCTTGTTTTGAGACAATTTTTTTTACTTTGGATATAAAGCGTCTTGAGGCACCAAATTCTTCAGATATTTTTCTGACACTCCACCTTTGTGGTAATAAAGATAAGATATTTATTTTATCCCTTAAGAATGTTGAACGTTCTCGATATTTCATTTTAAGGGATCTTATCATGTCTTCAAAATCATTTTTATTGTAATTCCTTACAGTATTCTTTGTAGTACTCGTAGACGCAATATTATAATCTACAGAGCTTACAATATTTTCGAAATCACTAGTGGGTGATATATTTCGAAAGCTGCTTATGATGGTCTATTTTCTTCCATAAAAGCAAGAGAAAAATTTTCTGAAGTTTTGTTATAGGACAGATTTTCAACTGAATCTCCCTCTGCATCATTTAAGGGAATTCATTTTGAAATCATTTTCCTACATTTTGTGCAGTTTGTTTCCAGGAATGAGATTTATATTTTCCTTATGTTTTTTTGCAAAACCTAATGAAATTTCTCTCAAACTTGCACGCACTTTTTTTCCTTCATGTAACCTTAGTGGATTACAACAATATCTTTGGTTATTAGCACAATTAACTAAATATTTTTTATAATGATGTATGCACACTTCTCGCAAATAGTTGCGTTCTATATTTGTTCTTAATAACAATAACTGCAAATCTTATCTGGCCATTTCACTAATTTTCTTAAACTCATTTTCTTCTGAACAATTCGCGATATCAAACAAATGAATACCTACTGAACACATATTCAAGTTTGAATTAATTAAACAATTATATTAATAATGGCAACCCAAATTCAACAATTTTAACTAAAAATATAATAATTATCAACTGTGCAGTCAACTGATTTATACCAAACTGATGTAACATTTTATTTTCAAGTAATATACAATAAAGTATAATTTAGTAAAAAATTGAAAACACTTAAAATATTTCACAAAAAAATCTACCCTCGTCAGTCATCACTCATCACACATCATATTATTGCTATATAGAGACATCCACATTCTCTAGATATTATTTTATTTCGTAGTATGTATTATCAATGAATATAACATACTTACTTTGATAATATGTGATGTTTTAAATATGTATCGTAAATAAATCCTTAAAAAAAATATATTCAATAAAAAATCCTTCAGCAGATCTCAAAACCTTCAACTTGCAATAATTTATATATTTTTGTTGCGGCGCGGTGGCTCATGGCATGTGTCTTAAATCATTTAAATAGGTAGGTACAAAATTTTATTCAATAATATTTAGCTAATGCTCTCTTTGTGTTTTAAGCCCATTTTAGGCCTTTAACAAAAATTTCATATTGCTACATAATAATACATTTAAGCCCTAGTGTGAATCATATCTGAACGAAGCTAAGGACATTAAAAATTGTTAAGCCCAATGATTTGATTGGGCATTTAAAATATGATTTAAGGTGATTTTCCTATAAATATATGCCTTTAACCGTTTAAATAATGCCTATTTGGACTATTCTATATAAAAAATTTTGAGTTTTGGTAATAAAAATTTTTAAAGGCAAGATCCCTTTGATTTTATTTCGTCATTTGATAGTACCTAAGTATTACTATCGATAGAAATTTAAAACGTCCAAATCGATTCATAAACTTTTTTGAAAATTGCAATTGAAATTTTAAACTATAAAATTCGATTACTTGAAAACTATTAAGTTTAACTAAGTGAATTTAGGTATGTTACTTACCTATTGAACACACTAATGATTGATGTCATTTTTGTCTTTTCCATTGCAATTGATTCGGTGATAAACGGAAAAAATCATTTTAGTAGGTTTGCACATGGGTCACTTTGCCCACATGTACCCTACAGAAGCAAGCAGATATTGCAAAACTTATAGCCCAGCACAACTACACAACACTTATAGATTATAAAAATATAACAATTATCAAAAATTTAAAACTATGAGTTTTTGGGTGGCTCCCGTTATGCGAGAATTACCCAATTACTTATATTACAACAAAATAGACATAAGACTAATATATTCACATTTCATTTTCATTACAGTTCAACCATTTTAATCAAAAAAAAAAACTCTAACTAAAAAAATATTTTAACCATAGATGACACATGGACGTACAATAAACAACTTTATTGTCAAGCATAATGTACAATTCATAGATATATCTATAATACATAATCTCAGTTATCACATAATATTAAGAAAAAATTTCTCAAACAAATCATCATTTCATACTTTTAACTTATTTTTACTACTAAAATATATATAATAATGACAACAATTCACAATTGTGAATCGGATAACAAAGTATGTACATTCTTTTTAAATTTTGTAACAAATTTAATATTTTATAACAAATTTAATATGTTTATATTCAAAATTATAGATCCTTGAGAAGATCATAATTGATCGAAATATATATTATTGGATTTAAAGCAAATGTAATAATTCTTAATTTATAATCTTAAACTGGTGGAACAACACTCCAAAAAAGAAACACTTTATACTATATTTGGTAACATTTGGTTACATTTTGAGTCCATAATTTACAAAGTAAAATTAAAAAATTTCGATTTCTTTCTTCAGGTTATTAAAGACGAATATATAATTATAATTCCTAAATTTAATATTATGATATTAGTATTGCTAATATTTTTATTTTGGTATGTGGTATCGATTACCGTGAACTGACCCATTAGGTACTTTATAATTTTTATGAAATTATTTAACAAGACTTCTTCACTCACAATCACTAGGGTGGTAATTGTCATAAAAAAATTCAAAGCATAATGTTTTTTTACACCTTGCACAACATATAAAGGACGGTTTTTTACACAAACAAGATGATTTTAAAGAAGTTTGTGAAAAGCAGATTTCATTCACATTCATAAAAATCTCTCTGTGGGTGGATAGTTTTAATGCAAACCAAGTATACCGAATTATTTCTGCAAAAACTGGGGATGAAAATTGATGATGAACAATTGAATGTATTTTGATGCAATCTTCACGGCTACCTATTTCTCTCTTTTGGTCAATCAAAGTAGAACAATTTTACATTTTTTAAATTAAATTTTTTACCTGCCTGTAAAAATAAACACAGGGCTGTACTAATGGCGTACACTTCGGGGGTATAACTTTAATAGTACAGATAGGTATTTCTTCGTCATCATGATACACTTCATCATAAAGCTGAGGATTTGTTTGCCCTCCCCAAGAATTAATTAAAAGTAAAAACTTATTTATTTTACGTAGGGCTTCATAAAAAATCTATACAAATTCGTTGTCGTCTTCTCCGATTTTGAACATGTTATTAAGGTGTTATTGTATTTCCTCGAATACTGATCCACAAGCTTTTGAATTCTAGGACCAAACATTCCACTTGGCTCTTGCAGATAAATAAAAACTTTTGGCAATATTTGTCCAGATAGTGTAATTGCATACTGCGCGGTATAAGTGTGTGTAATTTTATTTATCCCGAGTTTTAACATTAGTTGTTTTCTGACCCTTTTCTGCAAGAGTCCTGTTAATCGAAGATTGATACTGACATCCTGTAACGTAAACAAAAATTGTTAAATAAATTTTGTAAAATCTTATTTTTACAATAAAAAAAATATTTAATTTTTTATTACCTATACAAGTAGAATTAATTAATTAGTAAAAAGTTATTAATTTTTGTCACATTATACCTGTTTGGTCAGTGTTTATAATATAATCCGCATCAAAGTTCGTAATCAAATATATTTTCTTGTTTTCGAAAGGTATCCACTGAGAGCAGCATTTGTTCGGAAGTCGCAATTTCCTTTTCAGATACATATTTTGTAATTTTAGACTGACGAATATTGTGTCTATTCTTGAATTTCGTAACCCGTGAATCGGACGTTTTAAAATCAAAATCAACAAATTGTGCTGCAGCGGACAAAGCCCACTGTTTTAGATGTTTTGTTGTTACTAAATGGCATTGTTCCCTTGCTTCAATAAAGTAATCGTATGTCCAACTATCAATAATTGTATATTTATCGAAAGCATTTCCGCCTTTCTTTACATATTCATCCCATTTGCCTAAATACTCCATTTTTTTTTTTTTTTAAATAGCTGCAACCTTTTCTCTGTAAGGTTTTTAAATTGCAAGTAGGATGTGCTCTAGCGATGTTAATCAATTTAATTTTATAATCCAATGAAACATACTCAGCCGCCTTGGATTGTTCTGGTTGTGGTTCATATTCGTCAGACGAACTGCTCTCCACTTTATCAAAGTCTTCTTCTTCACATTCTTCATTCATATGTATGAATTGTCATCGGTTATAAATGCTATTTCGCTCAACATATCGAAAGTTCTGTCAAATAATTCTTTTCCCATCAACATAGCGTCGTCAGAAATCACTCCAGATGATGTCGAAACTAAATTATTATCAACAAGTAACTTATTGTAATATTCGATTGCACCCTTTAATAAAGTTTTTGAATTTTCACTGTAAAGAGATTCTTCAGAAATCTCCTCTACGGCCGTTGAAGGTTCAGGAATATTTTCACTTACCGACATTTTATTAAAAACGTTTTATTAGGTCACGTTGTAGCGAATCACAAAGAGCAGTTCGAAGTATAAACCGATCACCTAAAAATGGAATGTTCTCCAAATTTAATTTCCCTGCGTGTTTAATAAATTTACAATGCGTTGAGCTATGTACTCGAATATTATTGAATTATCTTCTACTTTGTCGAACATATAATTATTCAAAATTGCGTTCAAGGTCACAAAATGGAGATTCCCCAAAATATTGTATCAATTTTTTCAGAGTCTAAGAATAATTAAAAAATGATGACATGTGGCATTGAATGTACTTTACATATACTTTCAATCAGATGGATTTCCATCCCAATACATGCGCATATATTGAAGTAATTGCAAGTTTCATTTTTTTTCTTTAAACGCTTATATTGAAACCCGCTTAAACCGCTTATGGGCACGAACGAAATATGGCTTTGGACTTGTTTTAATAAGATCTACAATCCACCAAAGTTTCAAAAATTTTGGAGAGATACAGTTGGATACCTTTCCATGTCAGTCTCCTTTGTAATGTGGTACTCGAGTTTCTTTGTTTTTTTTTTTTTTTGGTTTTCTTTGTTTTACGGATTTTACGGGGCTCAGTTTTAAAAATACGTGAATTTTTTTAACTAGCTGATAAAATAAAGTACTAATTATAACGTCACCCCACCTTTAATATTCGATTTTCTTTTTTTAAATTAATGTACTCAGTCTCTTCTACAACGTGGTGTTAAATATTTTTTTTTAACTTTACGGATTTTACGGGGCTCAATTTAAAAAAAAATACCTAAATTTTTTAACTAATTGTTAAAATAAAGTATTAACTATAACATTACCCTACCTTTGATTTTCGATTTTCTTTTCTTAAAGTACTTAGTTGCCTCTATAACGTGGTACTCGATTTTCTTTGCTATTTTGAACTTTACGGATTTTATGGGGTTCAATTTCAAAAAAATACGTGAATTTTTTAACTAATTGATAAGTTAAAACATTAATTTCAATATTACCTCAAATTTGATTTCCGAAATTTGTTTTTTAGTTTAGAGTCCCCTTTACAATGTGGTACTCGATTTTCTTAGCTTTTTTTGAGGTTAACGAATTTTACGATGCTAATCGCTTATATGTATGGATATAAGTATTGTGTACTGTGGTGACCTTGTAATGCACCTAATTACAATATAAAATTCATTAACTTAAATTCAATACTTTGAACTTTCCGGAAACTTTCACTTCCTCGTGATCCATTAAATAAACAATTAGCGACCGATATAAGTAATCCAATTTTGTAACAAAAATGAGTTCGATTTGTATTTCTTGACGAAACTATGTCCATATTGTTGTAAACTAATTGAGCGGTGTCAGAAATTAAAACATAAGAAGATCCAACTGGAGCTACCAATTAGCGATCACCGACCATCCGTGCACGACAGTACATTATACAACGTATACGGTCTTGATTCATGTATTCACAGAACATATTATATCTGTGAATGTATTCTTCATAAACCAGTTTCTCACAGATAAGGTGCATACATAGGTTCATACACAATATTATGTCGAGATATATGGGGCCCTGTGAAGTTGGCACACCAAAAGTGAGAAATTTAATTTTTTTTAGAGTTCTGGCATCCTTATGAATAGTTCTAGAGTTCCCTATACACATTTTAAATAGTTCCGGTGATTTAGTACCAAAAAATCAAATTAAAAAATTAGGTGTGCCAACTTCACGCAGCGCACCGAATCGTAAAAATCAATTTTTTTTAGAGTTCTAGCATCGTTATAAATAGTTCTAGGGTTCCCTATACATATTTTAAATAGTTCCGATGACAGTACCAAAAAATCAAATTCAAAAATTTGGTGTGCTAACTTCACGCAGCGCATCGAATCGTAAAAATCAATTTTTTTACAGTTCTGGCATCCTTTTAAATAGTTCTAGAATTCCTTATACATATTTTAAATAGTTCCGGTGATTTAGTACCAAAAAATCAAATTCAAAAATTGGGTGTGCTAACTTCACGCAGCGGATCGAATCGTAAAAATCATTTTTTTTTAGAGTTCTAGCATCCTTCTAAATAGTTTTAGAGTTTCCTATACATATTTTAAATAGTTCCGATGATTTAGTACCAAAAAATCAAATACAAAAATTTGGTGTGCTAACTTCACGCAGCGCATCGAATCGTAAAAATCAATTTTTTTACAGTTCTGGCATCCTTTTATATAGTTCTAGAATTCCCTATACATATTTTAAATAGTTCCGATGATTTAGTACCAAAAAATCAAAGTCAAAAATTGGGTGTGCCAACTTCACGCAGCGCACCGAATCGTAAAAATCAATTATTTTTTTAGAGTTCTGGCATCCTTATGAATAGTTCTAGAGTTCCCTATAAATATTTCAAATAGTTCCGATGATTAAGTACCAAAAAATAAACTTACATGTGTATTAAAATTAAATTTTATATAAAATTTTTTTCTAAGTTCTGATTGGTCTGATGAGAGTTTTGAATGATGCTCCAAGAGTGCTCCAGAAAAACGCTTCGAAAAAGCATTTATTTATATAAAAATAGCGTTATTTTAAAAAAGTAATTATCTTACAGGAAAAAGTCACATGACTTTTGTGCAGAACTTTTGAAACGCTATTTAGAACTCAGCCTAGATTAACCAAAACCTGTAAAAAGGTATTTCCACATAAAAAATGGATATCAGAATTTCCAAAACCAATTGTTTACTTAGAATTATCTAAACTACAACAGTCATTTGTATGTTAGAAGTAAACTTAGTTAAAAAATGAGTTTTCCTGGCATTAATCATCGAAACTATTTAAAATATGTATAGGGAACTCTAGAACTAACTATAAGGATGCTAGAACTCTAAAAAAATTTGAATGTTCTGACATTCGGTGTGCCAACTTCTCAGAACCGTTAACTTTTGATTGTTAAGAATATCGTTAACTTTCAAAGTAATTGCTTATTTTATACTCAAGCGTCATACCGTTTTTCTATAGAACTCTTGGAGCATCATTCAGAACTCTTATTAGACCAACCAGAACCTGGAAAAAAATTTCACATAAAATTTCATTGTCATATATTTTATTTTCAAAAACCGATTTTATACTCCTAATTACCAGCACTATTGATATTTTTGGTAGAGAACTCTAGGACTATTATTAAGCTAGCTAGCTGAAGTTAAATTTTTGGTACTTAATCATCGGAACTATTTAAAATATGTATAGGGAACTCTAGAACTATTTATAAGGATGCCAGAACTCTAACAAAATAGTTTATTTTTCGATTCGGTGCGCTGAGTGAAGTTGGCACACCTAATTTTAAAGTTGATTTTTTGGTACTAAATCATCGGAACTATTTAAAATATGTATAGGGAACTCTAAAACTATTTATAAGGATGCCAGAACTCTAAAAAAATAGTTGATTTTTACGATCCGGTGCGCTGCGTGAAGTTGGCACACCTAATTTTTAAAGTTGATTTTTTGGTACTAAATCATTGAAACTATTTAAAATATGTATAGGGAACTCTAGAATTATTCATAAGGATGCCAGAACTGTAAAAAAATTTAAAGTTCTCACATTCGGGGTTCTGTAACAAGTAAACCGAGGACAGTTCAACCGCGACAGTTAAACCGCGACAGTTCAACCGACGAAAGTTCAACCTAACGACAGATCAACCGACGACAATTCCACCTAACGACAGATTAGCCAATGACAATTCAACTTCATGACAGTTCAGCCTAACGACAGTTAAACCAAACGACAATTGAACCGGAGAATAGTTAAACCACAGGACATTCTAACTGCTTAGCACTAATATATAAATTAACTAAATCCAACCTGAACTAACCCAACTCAATAAACTATAAACAAATCTAACGTAACCTAACCAAACCCAACCTAAACTAATCAAACTCAACAAATCATCAGTAAAAGTAACCTAACCTAACTAAACACAACTTAACCAAATGAAACCTGACTTAACCAAGCCTAACCTAAACTAACTGAATTCAATAAATTATAAATAAACCTATCATAACCTAACCTAATACAACCTAACGTAACCAAATCGAACTCAGTAAATATTAAACAAACCCAACCTAACCTAACCAAAGCCAGCCTGAGTTCACTGAATTCAACAAATTATAAGCAAACTCATCTTAACCTAATATAAAACAACCTAACATAACCGAACTCAATAAATCATAAGCAAACGCAATTTAACCTAACCAAAACTAGCCTAAACTAACCGAACTCAACAAATTATAAACAAACCTAACCTAACCAATCCCAAGCTAAACTAATCGAACTCAACAAATTGTAAACAAATCTTACTTAACCAAAACCAGCCTAAACTAACCGAATTCAACAAATTATAAAAAAAACCCAACCTAACGTAACCAAATACAACTTAACAGATTAACCTAACCAGACAACACCTAAACTAATCGAATTCAACGAAAGGTAACCAAATCCAACACAACCCAACCAAATAGTGTGCCCTTAATTGTGTAAAGAGTCACCCTTGAGACTTGAAACTACATAAATACTTATTTAGTCTCAAGTCTTAAGGGAGGCAAATTTCATTGCTAGATAAAATTCAAATAATTTTGTTCTTATTAGTTAATAAATTGTACAACGGTTAAATTGTCTTCAGTTAAAATGTCGTTAGGTTGAATTGTCGTCGGTTGATCTGTCATCGGTCGATCTGTCGTTAGGTTGATATCTCGTTAGGTTGTTTTGTCGTCGGTTGGACTGTCGGGGTTGAACTGTCGCGGTTGAACTGTCTGCGGTTCACTAGTCGCGGCACCCACATTCGGTGTGCCAACTTCACAGGACCGATATATGGTCAGTCTATCACAAGGACTATGTAAGTATGTGTTGCGTATGCAAGAACTATCGGTAACAGTAAAACACTTTTTTTTAATAGAAATGGAACAATTTGGGTTACAAAATGAATACACAAAATATGTGTTACAGATGTCACAAAAGTATAGAATAGATAAATGTACATAAATTACCATACCCTTTAATAAAAAGAATACCAAAGAATACCAAGAACCAAATAAAAAGAATTTTAAAATTTGACAAATTTTAGTTTTAAAGCTTCATGTATTCCTTTCTTTACTAGGAGGTAATGGATAATCGTGCGAAAATTATTGATTAACGCCGTTATTACATCCGCAAACGGTATCAGCGATGCGATGTAATAACGCTCATATAGCAACTAGAAATACAATCGAAAGAACATTTAGTGTTTTGAAACGAAGATTCCCCTGCTTAAATATTGGAATGCGAATAAATGTGGAAAAAGTTTTCGATATAATTGTGGCTACATGTGTATTACACAATTTAGCAGTAGATTTAAATGATAATGCCTATTTTGAAGAAAACTCAATGCCATCAAATATTTTACCTGAATTTAATATATCACGTAACGATGAAAATAGATTTGACAATATCGTAAGAAGAAATTTGATAGAAACTACATTTTCATGATAAATATACTTACAAATATGTATAATAAAAAAAAATTAATATAAAAATAACTTTTATTTTTACATATTTACACTACTAAATAATATTACATATTATTTATTACACTTTTTTCTAAATACATTTTTTTAAATTTTAAAATGTTTCTTTTTATTTCTTCCTTTTCTTTTTTTACTTTTTCTTTTTAAAATTTTTCTTTTAAAATATCCAACATTAAAATTTCTTTTTCTGATTTCGTTGCATTAGTAATATAACCCTTTTTTTTTAAGGATGGAATTTTTATTTTAGGCGTAGATACCGGTGATGGTGGTGGTGTAGAATGTAACGTACTTGTTCAGGCAATGGATTTATCTACAAAATAAAATTATTATTATAAATATTTACCTACACGTACATTATTTATTAAATTGCGGAGACTTACATTACAACTTGGTGCAAATTTTCTTTACTGCGATTAATCTAAAAAGGAAAGAAAATCATTAATTATTACGGATAAATATAATATAAAAATTCCGTACATCGGTAATATTATTTTCATTCAATTGTTCATCAATTATTTCATAGTTTTTTATGCTGCTCTGTGAATTATTTTCGAAAAAAATGGAATACGAATCGAACCGGCTCTTCTGGGGGTATTAACTGGTCTTTTATAACCGGAATGTATCGTAGCTCGTCGTCTTTTGTGAAGGGAGTGAATGAACATCCGCTTGTTTTATATATTTCAAATAATGCGGCCCATACACGGTTCAACTTGTTGTACTACCTAGTTGTACTACAAGTTTAACTGTTTGCCATACACTATTAAACTATTCATCCAACTTGTTGTCTAACTTCAGT
Organism: Brachynemurus nebulosus; assembly: GCA_035578155.1. NCBI lineage: Eukaryota > Metazoa > Arthropoda > Insecta > Neuroptera > Myrmeleontidae > Brachynemurus > Brachynemurus nebulosus. Next base: position 387,484 of record JAPWDM010000072.1, on the reverse strand, counting down.
TATTCACAATTTTTGAAAAAACGAACTTCGTTAAAATTATGGATAAAATTCTTGCCTTAGCAATAATTGCAGAAATTAGTAAAGAAAGCTTGAGTAAACGAAAAAAAAGAAAATAGAGCAAAGAGTGGTTGGGAAAAAAATTTTCTAATGAAAAATTATTTAAAAAAATTAGTGAATGTGAACCAGACGATTACAAAAATTATGTGCTAATGAACGAAGAAATTTTTAATGATATTTTTGTAAAAATAACACCTTTAAGAAGCAAAGAAGATACGTTTATGAGTGATGCAATTTCTACAAAAACACACTTGGAAATTACATTAAGGTTTCTTGCAACGGGAAATTCTTTCAAAAATTTAAATAGCTTGCGGTGACACCGCATTTTCAAATGCGGTGTCACCGCAAGCTATTGGAAATAAGAAACAAAATCAAATATTTAAACTTTCCAATTGTTACCGCTGTAAATATTTTGTTGACTAGATTCTTTACAGCATATATGTACTGGTTTTGTTGTTCAACTACCCCACACACAGTACAACATGTTCATAGACCATTTGCTCCGCCCATGTAAAATCAGAATATTTTGATTTTACTTCAACCGTTTATGCAACCATCAAAATAGTTGACCAACTGCCCCACACACGATTCAACATGTTGTACAACTCAACCAAGTTGTACAACAAGTTGAACCGTGTATGAGCCGCATAATAAACAAATAAATTTTAGATACATATAGACTGAGAGCTATTGAACCCTCAGGGTAACGGTTTTTCTGTAAGGCTAAAATTTTTTTTAGAGATAAGTCGTAACATGCTAAGTACGATAACCACAATCTGGCAGGCATCAGCCCTGCACGTCATCAGTCTTTGTATTTTTTAAAGTGTAAATAAAATTTAAAAAAAAAAACTTGTGCCTGTAAGCTTGAAATTTTATTACAAATTAGTTCATACAATTAAAGGAGCAAAATTGAATGAACAAAATTGAATGAAAAAATCAATTTTTTTTTAACCTTTTTCATAGAAGTCAGGCATCTTTTATCCATTAAATTTAAAAATTAAGAAAAAAAAAATTTTTCAATATTTTTTTCAGAATTTCAAGAAAATTAAAAAATTAAAATTAAATTTTGAAAAAAAAATTTGAAATAATTCTTTTCAATTTTTGAAAAAAATATTGAAAAATTTTTTTCTTAATTTTCAAATTTAATGGATAAAAGATGCCTAACTTCTGTGAAAAAAGTTAAAAAAAAATTGATTTTTTCATTCAATTTTGCACCATTAATTTTTTTCTGAAATTTTGAACAAACAGTTTAGGAAAACCATTCGATAGATCGATCTGCCGACTTGCAAGGTTATTGGGGGTACAGTGAGGTATAAGAATTCGTACAAATATTAGATTCCCCAACAATTTTCGCAAGGATGCGGACAATTTTTTGCAACAAGTTAAAAAGACCCTTTTTTGCACATTTTTCAGGTTAAAATAACGGGTGAAACAAATTTTTTTCCCTAAAGTACGTGGCAAATTTATTCCAGATTCCAAAACTGTCCTTCAGTTTTCTGTCCGATCACTGATTACTGAGATATCGATGGTTAAAGCAAAAAAGAATACTTTTGCATTCAAAGTTGGATATCTCCGGAACAATTCAACGTAGAGAAAAATTTTAAAAAGGAAATTGAAGCTGAATAAACAGGCTATCAAGTCAATACCATGGCTTTACTATAAAAAAAATTTTCAAGCCCGTAGGCCGAAAAAAATAAGAGCAAAAAATTTGCAAAAACATTTTTTGTGTTATTCCTCAGAATTTCTCGATAACTGTTACTCCTAAAAATTTTTGGACAAAAGACTTCAAAACCAGAATCTTGGAGCTTCCAAATACTTTTTTTATCATCTAAATACGACCATTTTTCACGTAAATACAGCCTTTCAAAAACCACTAAAAAATTAACAATTTTTTTTTCTCCCTTAATTTTTTGTAGTAGTATATAATAATTTGTTATTCACACAAGTATCACTTTCAATTACCTTTTCATCTACAATTTTTCTTTATAAATTCCTTTTATAATTTTCATAAGAAATTTTTAATTGTTGAGATGTTCTCGGTATTGATACTAAACTATTAAATTCTTTACATATTGTAATTTCCCAACAATCGTTTTTTCTTTTATGGTCATCCCATCTGTTTTTTTTTATTTTCAGTAATTTTTGATATATTTTTCACGTAATTGCAATAAAACTGATTTTTCAGTTTCAGAAAAATTAGAGCATGTTTTTCTTTTGTTGAGAAGCGAATCGCCTGTATATAGGCGTCGCATTTATACACAATAATTTTGTAGGGCAAATTTCGAAATTATTGTGGAATTTGCGAACTTTGCTGAAATTGATTGCCAATCAATTAAATAATTGACGCGGTGGGGACAGGTTTTCTGACCCACGCGTGGCTAATTGAGGTGGCTATCAATTTGGGTAAGATAAGAAGTATTCGCGACGAGACACGGGCAACACTGGGGTAGTGTTCGGGTTTTCTATTTCTAGTACAAAGAAACATTGATTTAAGAAAACAAAGATTGAGAATGAACTTAGCGAAAATTACTTAATGTTTTTATTTATTGTCTGTTGCTTATAAAATAATGCTACACTATTCCGTCTTTGGTTAACTCGCGGTTTCACTAGGTTTGAGTCACTTCACATACTAGGGCAAGTTTATTGGGCTTATAAAACAATGGACACTTTTTCAGTCTTTCACTTTTTGTCTGAATCCACCGAATCATATAACCAATTAGAAATAACACTGTTTTAAAGTTTGTTTTTTTTTTCTTCTCGTTTTATTTCCTTTTTCATTCCCATTAGTTCAAGATCACACTGTCTCGAACTGTATGGTGACGTCCCGTTGTGGTTCCCCTTGCCCTGGACTCGCACTGCCAGTTCCAACCTCGACTTCGTTGACACTATCCGGATCGGTGGGTGTTGTTTGTTTTGCAGTTCCCTTGGTCACTTTAGTTGTGTGCCGCTGTAAAATCCACACTGCTAGGGTGTTCCAAAAGCTAGCTAGAACGGCAGCCCCACATCCAAACATTTCGTACAATGCGAACCCGTGCAACAGAACCCCCAAGATGTACTTGACAAGGCGGAAGACAACATAGATCCCCAAGAAGCTGGAAGTGACTATACCAACTTCGCTGAACCAGCCTCATATTTCTGAAATAGCGTGTCTTGCCATGGAGACCATTTCTTGCCGGTTGAACAACCGGGTAGTGGAAAATCCTTGGTCATCTGTTGGTAACCCCACCATTTTTCTTGTCAGTATTGACGCTACGGCTTGTCGTTCGTTGCCGAACGTAAGGGTTCTCTGCGCGTCTTCCAATTCCTTATTGGTGTAGATGCCTCCAGAGCTTAATTGCTTAACAGTTAAGAACGTTGGGCTCGGTTCGCTCTGGACTTCGATTGTTTCCGGTTTCACCCTGGTTTGTGGTAGAGGATTGAAACCTAACCATTCCCCTCCAATTTGGTATAATGGCGGTGTGAGGTGGGAACATTCAATTTGTTCGGCATGGCTCTGCAGTATTCTCGTGATAGGAGCCATATATAATTCTTCATCCTCGAGTTTGACAGGCAATTCATTGAAGCAGTTCTGAGTACGACGTATTTCGACCACCTTAGGTGTGCATTGCATCAAGTACAGTGCTTCTCCTAGCACTCTCCCGATGTAGCCCTGTGACTTCTTCAGCAACATTGACACCACGTTTGTTGATAATGGTGTCATTACCAATCGATTCTTTAGAATTTCTCGCTGTAGTAGGCATCTTCGATGTACCATCATTGCGCTGTACTCGCTTAGACTCCGTTTAAACGACTGTTCCACGTATAGAAATTTGCTGTTCATGTATGTCATAAGATTGACATTTGAAGTGGTTGGATTGGGGTACGTTATGAATCGACCCACGGGCTGGTCCCAGTCTATAACCAAGATCCTCGGATGTTCGGTTAACCAGGCATTCTCTCCACACACCGATGATTTTTCTTTCAGTGTTATGGCAAATACGCGGTCTTCTTGTTCCACTACGATGTACCTAGCTTTATGGCCCATATGAGTACTACTGGTAGTTACGATACTACCTGGTCCCCGATATACGACGCTATATTCACTTGTACTGCATCCATCGGTTACACGTCGATCCCATATTGTTTCTCCAGCCTCTGAGTCCATACAGTACCCCTCCGTATAAGGACAAATAATCCCCCCGAGCAAATGAACTTCATCCTCTTCTAGTTTTACCCTGGCGGAGTAGTCCCTAAGTGCAATTTTAAAGGTTGCGATAACTACTACGTTTTCCCATGTGACATCCCCTTCAGTGTACGTCGCTCCGACGCACTTCCCATCTAGATTGACGCCAGTTATGACTTTTCCGGGAAATGGTTGAAGTGTCCGAAATCGATGCAGGTTGTTACACTCCGACGCCCCAAGTTGATGTACATATTTATGAAGACCCTGCGGCACCATTGACGTGTGACTGAACATACCGCACTTCTGCATAATTCGTGTCACCTCGACGAGACACGTTTTTACTTGTGTAGTCGTGAATTCATTCCGTTGGATTATCTCCAATGGTTTGATTGTCTGTTGATAATCCACCTGCGGATCTGGACACTGCCCTACATCCTTAATGGATATCACTGTAATGTTCGAACTCGCTCCACGACAGTCGTACGCTATCAACGCGAAGCCGCATTGAATCAGGATTGACCACACAAAACACACGAACCACATATTTATGTTCTGAAATAGAATCGCATTTCACTTTTAATTACAAGTCTTGATATTTATTTAATCACTTATTTGCTCATTCATGATTATTTACTGTTATTATTGGCGTTATTATTGTTATTTAAACTGTTATTGTTCCTTCTCCCCCTTTTCTTTTAAGTCTGTTAATGTCAATGACGGTTGTTATCACAACTACACTAATTATAAAACGAAACATTTTTTTTTTTTTTTTTGACATTCGCACTACCCTAATTGTTTGTTAGGTAGATTAAATTCGTTTGGGTAGGACCCACGGATGGTCTGAAACTCTACCCCGACTTCTGGTGCGGTAGTTTCCAGCCTGTCTCGCGTCACTGGCAGGTGCAGCTTCCTCGACGTCGTCTGCACTCGCGTAACTATCTGATGAGTTACCCTCGTTCTCTCCCCCATGTTCGTTTTCTACTTCCAAATTCTGATTGTTTTGCATTGCTTCGTGCGGCTCTTCGATCGGGATTTGACGCTCTGCCGGTGGCGGCGGGTGAATGTCGACTGGGACATTGATAGTCCCGATTGACTGGTCTTCAATTTCGTTCGTATGGTGGTCGTTCCCGTCTAATACATTTTGGATTTCGGCTTCCAAATTGTCGTTTTCTTCCCGGTGTCCTGATATGGTTGGCTGTCCTACTTCGACGGTTACGGGCGAATCGTAGATATCAAAGTGTTGTCTCTGTTCACCACGTTCAGGTTGCTCTGGTGGTTCAGGTCCACCAACATCTTCTATTGACTGACTTAATTCCCCCTTGTAGATTTTTAATCGGTTGGCATGCACCAACTCAGTTTTAGGTCCGTAAACTTCCTTAATCTTAAAGTTGACGGGTCCCTTAACGGCGATAACGCGGTACGGCCCTGCCCACGGTTTAAGTAGCTTCTTGCTGCGGTCGGTTTTACCAGCTGGGTTGTAAAGCCATACTAGATTCCCTACCTCAAAGCTTACTGGCTTGGTACTTTTATTGTAGTTTCGTACTTGCTTTTCGGTGGTTTCTCTCGTGTGTTGGTATACCCTTTCGTAAGCCATTTGTAATCTTCTTATAAGTTCAGCCGCGTAGTTTTCACTTACATCGTAGCGCATTCTACTGGGTTTAAGAATGTCGTCGTACGGTAGTGACATATCTCGGCCATGTAATAAGAAAAATGGAGTGTCTCCGGTGGTGCTATGTATGGTCCCTCGGTATGCCATGAGAATGTATGGTAACCATAAGTCCCAATCCCGTTGATCACCTCGTACAAATTGGGATAACATATCCTTGATGACCCTATGACTACGCTCTATCATTCCATTAGCTTGCGGATGGTAGGCGGTAGTATGAATTTTCTGAATCCTCAATAGTTGGCATATCTCCTTCATAAGTTTCGACAAAAAATTCGTCCCTTGATCGGTTATTAGTACCTTCGGAGTCCCGTGTCTTGTTACAATATGCTCCACAAATGCTCTGGCCACAGTGTCTGCTTTTTGGTCGGGAAGCGGGATAGCTTCCAGATATCGCGTAAAATAATCTTGCACAGTTAGAATGAATTTATTTCCTTGTAATGTTGTAACCATAGGCCCTACGATATCCATGGAAATTCGCTCGAACGGTTCGCTCACAGAAGGAAGTTTTTGTAACGGTGCTGGTTTCCTATGTGGTGAAGTTTTTCGCTGCATGCAGGGAACACATTCTTCACAATATTGTTTCACATCAGCGCACATGTTTGTCCAATGCATTTTGTTACGAATAAGATTTAAAGTTTTCAAGTATCCCAAGTGAGAACAAAATGGCGTGTCGTGGTAGTCCCTAATTACCGTTTTAACCATAGTTCTCGGAATAACCATTTTGTCGTGTCGATCCGTAATGCCTCGTGCTTTGTATAGTACTCCGTCATCATCTAGGTAGTACTCGTGATAATCCGGGTCGGTGTTTAATCGGTCGAATACTGGTTTTAATAATGGATCTTTTCTTTGTTCCCCTTTGATCCACTGACGGTCCCAGAATGGTTCGTAACCTTCTTCTAAGTTAACCATTTGTACCGGAATCCTCGATAGTGCGTCCGCATTTCCATTTTTACTTCCGGCCCGATGTTCAATCTCAAAGTCGTATTCTCCCAGAGTCAGAGCCCATCTAGCTAACCTTGAACTTGGGTCCCGTATGGTTAAAAGCCATCGTAACGGTCGATGGTCAGTTACAATTTTGAATCGTTTCCCGTACAAGTAGCATCTGAAGTGTTTTATTGCCCATACAACAGCAAGGCACTCACGTTCAGATACGGAATAATTCCTTTCTGGTTTTGATAATTGGCGGCTTGCATACGCGACTGGTTTCTCACACCCATTGTACTCCTGGCTAAGTACAGCCCCTATAGCACTTCCGGATGCGTCCGTAGTTAACGTGAAACTTTTGTGAAAGTCTGGATACTGCAGTACTGGTTCCTTGCACAATGCTTCTTTCAACAAATTGAACGCTTTATCGGTTTCTTCTGTCCATTTAAAGGGAACATCCTTTTTCGTTAATTCTGTTAGTGGTTTTGCAATACGTGCGAACTGCGGAATGAATCTTCGGTAGAAATTGGCTAGTCCCAAAAATGATCGGATATCCCGTATATTTCTTGGTTTAGGATAATTTTTAACTGCAGACACCTTATTTTCCTCAGGTTTTACGCCATCTCGGCCTATTATGTGCCCTAAGTAGTTTATTTCTGATTGAAGGAACTGACATTTAGAAGGCTATAATTTCAGATTTGCTTTTCGAATACAGGTAAAGACTTCTTTTATACGTTCTATGTGTTCATTGACTTCTCCTCCATTGAATACGATGATATCATCCAAATAGGCTAGACATTTGATCCCTTTTAGCCCTGCCAAGGTCACGTCTATCAATCTTTGGAAGGTACTAGGCGCATTAGATAATCCAAAAGGCATTCTTTGGCACTCATAATGCCCATCTGGTGTGGAGAAGGCTGTCTTCTCCCGGTCCTCTTCTGCTATAGCAATCTGCCAATAACCCCACGCCAAGTCCAAAGTAGTGAAAAGTTTAGCTTGTCCCAACATGTCGATCGTTTCACTGATGTTTGGAAGCGGATAGTAGTCCCTTTTCGTTATCTGGTTTAATCCCCGAAAATCGATGCATACCCTCATTTTCACTTCCCCGGTTGTAGTCTTCTTAGGCACCATTACCACGGGTGCTGACCACGGCGACTGAGAATGTTTGATGACCCCTTCATCCAACATTTCTTGAATATTATTCTTCAATATTTCCCTTTGTGCATGTGGTACACGGTATGGTCGCTTCGCAATAGGCATTACATTTTCGGTCACGATTTTGTGTTTGACTCCAACAGCTTCACCAAGTTTGTCGCCTTCCAATAAAATGATGTCCCGAAATTCTACTAACACTTGTAAAATCTTAGTTTGAGTTTCTTCATCCAAGTGGTCAAGTTGCACGCTATCCCGTAGTTTAGTCCAAGTTTCTGAATTTTCCACGTAACCCCTGTGTTCAGATACGTTGTAGCAAAATTTTCTTGTACCTTCTGAGGTAGTTTGTTTTGTTGTCCCTGGTACTCCCTTGTAAATAGTACCATTCCCTAACTTGTAGTTCATTTGTAAATTCCCACTTTTATTATTAAAAATATTTCCATTTTGAACTATTTCCCCGTTATGTCCCTTAGTTTCATACGTTTTCCCATTATCACTGTTATTCCCGTACAGTGTGTTGCAATATTTTTTGTTTAACCCATTTTCCAGAACTTCTTCAGCTTCTCCGACGACGGTCCCAATATTCAATTCAATTACTTGACTAGAAGCATTAATTAGGCACACTTGAACTTCTTGATTTGACTGAACTTCTGTTAAAACTCTTGCGGAATTGATGCCGTGCATGAGTACTTCTGTTGGTTCAATCAGCACAGTGGTTCCGGATACTAAATTAGTTGAACTAGCTCTGCATACACATTCGCTTCTAGCAGGAATACTAACTCTCTCCACCAGCGAAACAAAGTAGCGGCCAACTACTTGCTTCTGATCGCCCCCTAATTTTGGCCGAATTATGGGTGATCCAGTATCTCCATCGCTTCCCCCATTGCTAGTCTTAACTAATTTTTTCCATCCTGTTTTTGATTGAACATCAGAATCAGTAGCTTCATTTTGTTCCTGGCGTGCCTTACTCTTCCCTAAGGATATCTTAGTATCCTTCGTCCTTTTGTAATTGATAACCGGCGAGCTGTTTTTGGGTTTCTTAGTCCCCGACTTGATGGTGTGCCCCGTCTGACGTTCCCTTTTTAAAATATTTGTTTTGAATTCCCGTAATTCCTGAATATCCCTGTTGTCAGTATCACTTCCATCCTGGTTGAATTTATTCATAAGTACTGGTTCGCCATTTATGTTTAATATATTTTTGCTATAGTCAATTATGGCCCCTTGAGATTCGAAAAAATCACGCCCCAATAGACCATCAGCTATTATTGGTAAATCCCGACAAATTAAAGTATTAATATGGTACAGTTGTGTTCCTATTGAAAGTTGGAGTGGTACATGCCCCATGCATTCCAGTTCGTCTCCTGTAATTCCCGTAAGTTTGAAGTCGCTTGTAGAGTAATATTGGTCAAAATCGAGTATGTCTTCTTTTAGTATGGTTACTGCACTTCCTGTATCGAGAATTAGTTTTAATGGTTTGTTATTAACATAAGCGGTCACGATACTTGGTGCGTCCCTTATAGTAGAGGTGTGTGATATTATTGATTGGTTGGGCCCTCGAGGCGGGACAGAGTCGAAGGTCCGCCGTAGTTTAAATTAGTTGCGGGGCCCTGGTTTGTTGGTGTCCATCCAGTACGCCAGTTTACTTGGTTCGAATTTCCCATCCCGGCGGTTTGCGTTAGGGACCGGTTCTTTGTATTATTAATTTCGTGAGACGACGGTCCATTTTGTCTCGGGTTCCTACCAGAAGAGTTTGAAGTTATGTTCCCTGAACGGTTCCGTGACTCGTTGTTGCGTGTGCAGTCCCTTTCCCTATGCCCCGTTGTTCTGCTCTTCCGACATACAAGTGTAGAGCGGCACTCGACAGCATAATGTCCCTTTTGAAAACAGTTGTAACATTCGAGTCCCCCGTGCTGGTTGGTTGAATTTTGACGATTTTGTGATTGAGTATTTCTGTTGTTGGCGCTCGATGATGCTACTCCCCTGTTCGACTGATTCCACGACTTATTTCTGTTTGGAAATCCCCTTGGTTTGAAGTTACTCCGGCCCTGATCGTTAGATACATATAACGTTTGTGTCATATGACGTGACGTATTGAGGATGCTTTGGTTCAATTCCTCTTGTGTGGCTATTTCGGTAGCTGTGTCTATAGTTAAGTTTGATTCCCTAATTAGAAGAATGCCGACGACTCGTAGTAGATCCCGTCGTAGCCCTTGTCGAAACTGTGCAAGTACCAAATTTTCGTGTTTTTTGATTATTCCCGGTCTTTCGGCGGCGGTTGCTTGATTTAGGTCCTCCTCGAGAACTTCTTGGGCGATAACCTTTAGGCGAGTAACGAATTGGCTAACGGATTCGTTGGAACGCTGGAACGTTTGACTGAGTTTGAATTGTGCGGCACCCGGTATCCTTTGCGGCGTAAATCTCGAAATTAATTTAGCTTTGAAAGCTTTGTAGACAACATCACCCCCCTGTAGAGAAGTTTCACCCTTGAAAAATTGATACGCTTCTCCTACCAACTTACATTTGACAACGCTGAGTAACTGTGATTCAGTAAGTTGTTCTAGAGCAGCCCTCTGCTCGAGACGGTCAAAGTATTCTTTTACATCCCCCTTTCCCGAGAAATCGTCAATAGACTGGACGAAAGCCCCTAAACTATTTCGAGGAACTTCCACTTTGATTGTAGGTTTAGAATCAACTGACCTACTTGTCGTTGCCTGCGGTGCGTCTTGCGTCATTTTGCTCAATCAAAGAAAATACCCAAATATTAACAAAAAATAAAGTACCCAAAAAAAAAAAAAATGTATATATTTGAAAGGATAAATAATTATATATATAATGATATCATTTATTCAATCAAAATTAACGCACTGTAACGACCAAGACGAAAGGAAAGAGAAAAGAGATCAGTTTACAGACAATTCTGTCTTTCTCTCCTTCTTTTTCCTTATAAAAAAAAAAGGTAAATAAATAAAAATAATATTCCTGTAATGTAAAAAAAAAAAAAAAAAACCAATTAAAAAAAAAAAACAGAAATGATATAAATTTAGCAATAATAAAAACAAACAAAAGGTGAGAAGAAAAAAAAAATTCGTTTTTTTTCAATAAATGCTAAAACAATAGTTAATGGATATTATAATTTATAGGTAATTAATCCCTAAGTCTTCCCTATAGTTGAATATTTTTATGGAGCGTCCTATAGCTCTATTAACTTATTATTTCTTCCCTATTGCAAAATGTTTTGGGACCCCTGGTATTTTGTCAATTATTTTCCAATAATAATAATTAATAAAAGTATTAAAATACATGTTGTATTTCCGTATGTATTGCAACTATCTGTGTAATATAATATTATGTAATGTTTTAATGTGTAGTGATAGTGTGTCCCGTGTATTCAGTACATATGCATATGATGTATACTACACACATCATATGGTTGCACAGGTGCGTATGGCTACATGCATATTATTCTTTTTATTAGTTTGTTACATATCGAGTATACATGGATACATACATTATTTTAGCTTTGTTCCAACAAACAATTTTTGTACGATACATGTACTGGTATGTACCATGCTTGGATTAGTTCATGAATGACATTTGTGCGCATGTTTTAAAATGTACTAGTACGTGAACTGATTACTGAAACGGTTTTTTGTATGACAAACTCAAAAAGAAGGCGCGTAAAGTTAATAAAAGTAAAAACTCGTAATTATATAAAACACGTATAAATATAAAAAAAAAAATTATACTAAAAAAGAAAAATACCATAAATTAACGAAATTAAACAAAAAAAATTAATTTATAAACCAAAAATGACAGCAGGTAATAATATAAAAAATAATTTTAAATCATTGTCAATCCCGTTGTATTCATATGGGTACTGAGTATTTATTTGTAAACGATTATTTTTTAGAATTAAATGAATTTCTTATATTACAAAATGAACAGAATATATCTATTGAAGCTCAAGAAGAAAATCAGTCCAGTTTATATGAAAGAAATGACTTCAAATGTATTCGTCATATTGGGGTACTATTTATAAATAAAAAATAATATGTGTCTTTAAATAGTTTCATAATGAATAAAGATATTGAATAAATTATTACCTAAATAATTTACATTTTTTTTTTTACTGATGTGTTCATTAAAAATTCTAAATCTTCATCTTCGCTAGATTCAGAAATGAAAAAATCATCATTATCTAACTCGTTCATACTGATTTCAAAAGAAAGCAGTTAAAAATATTTCAAAACAACAGTCTTTATTTTATAATTAACAGTCTTATCTTATTTTATTAAAAAAAAAAAAAGAAAAAAAACGGTAAATCAATCAGTTTTCAAAAAATTCAGTAAAATTATCTATTGCGCAGGTGTAACAAGTAGTTTACATTTCGATACATGCTCTTGACTGCCGACTAATTTGACCATACATGAATCAGTTCATGTACTAATCAGCATTTATGTTGGAACATAAACCGGAAGTTAAAATTGATACATAAATATGTACTATAACTTGTTGGAACGCTAACTTCATTATGCGCATGCTATAACCGTACAATGTACGATATTTTCGTTTGTTGGAACAAAGCTTTTATGAACGATATGATCCTTTAATTGCTTGAATATATATATGCGTGAATTTAATATACGTTTGTCTGTACATATGTCATGAAAAAAACAAAAAAAAAGTATCAACGCATTTTGCTTACGTATTTTTTCTTTTTTTTTTTTTTTTTTTTTTTTGTATAATAGGTAATATGTAAAGTGTGATTAATTATAATGGAGATTAAATTTCTTTTTTTCTTTCTTTAAATGAAAAATATAAAATAGCGTAAAAATTGAAATTTACGATTATTTACTAACTCCAGGTACTGTAAAGTTACTAGTTCCATTTTCTCTTGTTATACCCAGCCCAAAATGAAGTCTTATTGTTTCCCAAAAAATAAATCTAATTAGTATAAAATACGGAAATATTACTGCTGACATTTCAGTTAAAAGAAAAAAAAAATCAAATTAATATGTATTTAATAATGGAAAAAAAAATTTTTTTTTTCTTTTTTTTTTTTGCTGACTCTAACTGACCTAGTTAATTTCCTAGTTTAATTACCCAATTGTTTAAATTTATTTCAAATGATATTGTAATAGAATTTTATGAATTAGATTACTAATTTTCCTACGTAAATTTACTCATAGTACTTGCTAGGGGTGGTTTTTCGTTACAAATTCCATCCATTTCCACATTATGAGAGGCTCAACTAGCACGCCATTAGCTGCCACCAATGTCAAGGTCCTGGAATCCCTTTAAAGGACCAGGACTATCATAGCGTGTCGGGAGGGTTCGAGTTCCGTGCCGTGTGTTGAGGGATCTCAATTCGTGGAAATAAATGAAAGATGTTGTCCGGAAAGAAAACGGATTTATTTAACTAATAAAATAAAATAAAAGTTTAAATAAAAAATAAAAAAAAAATATATATAATAAAATAAATTTCAAATGTTATCGAGTGCCTGTGAAACATTATTAGTGTATGGCGGATTTTTATCCGTATTTAAACATACACCAATATTCATATGTTCACTCAATGACCAGCTTTGGCTGATACTTAAACACTCGATGTACTTTGGCAAATGGCCAATTCATTATGTTAATTAAAATTGACATAGTGTTTGAAAAATTACCAAACTGGATCGGCTGGGACGGTGTGATCGGTGGCCTAGTTGGTAAGGCGCTTGGCTGGTAACCAAGAGATCCGGGTTCGTGTCCCAGCCGATCCAGTTTGGTAATTTTTCAAACACTATGTCAATTTTAATTAACATAATAAAATAAAATTGAAATAATAATAACAAATTGTCTACAAATAACAAAGAAATATATGAAACCCCTAACCCAGTATAATAGAACATAGAGCGGACTCACCTGCTACACTTAATTAACACTGTATTTAATCGGCTAACGACGAAACTTAATATTTGAAAAATTTTATGAGTCATATAAATAAATGTTTTATTGAACAATGTTACTTGCACTAGAAATAGAAAACCCGAACACTACCCCAGTGTTGCCCGTGTCTCGTCGCGAATACTTCTGATCTTACCCAAATTGATAGCCACCTCAATTAGCCACGCGTGGGTCAGAAAACCTGTCCCCACCGCGTCAATTATTTAATTGATTGGCAATCAATTTCAGCAAAGTTCGCAAATTCCACAATAATTTCGAAATTTGCCCTACAAAATTATTGTGTATAAATGCGACGCCTATATACAGGCGATTCGCTTCTCAACACTTTTATTGTCCATATTTTTTTAAAAAATATTTTTTTTTTACTTTTTTTTAAGGATATACAGTGATTTCAATTATTTATTTAGTATTTCCTTGTATTGTACCTACCTTTGTATCATACTAAAACAAAAACAACACTGTTGCCACTTCAGTATTAACCATTAATAGAGGTAATAACCATTAATCATAGGTATATTTTAAATGGTGCAACAGAGAGTAATCAGGATTAGTTAATCTCTGACTTACAAATGGCGGTTAAAGTTTAATTTAATCGGTAGTGTCCGACCGAAGGTCAGTTTGGCAGCCGAAGCCAAAGCCGAAGCCGATGTTCGGCTATCGTCGAAACCTTCGGCCGAAGCCGAAGCCGAAGGTGCAATTAAATTAAAAATACTTCCTGAAAATATAATAAATAGAATAATTAAATAGTCATTTTTTTTTTTATATAAACTCATTTTTATTTTTATTTATTTATTAACACTAACACAATATTTAATAATCAAAATTAAACAATTTAATATTATAAGCTAAAAATAAAAGCTGATCGGTATTTTCTCCACGCAAATTTGCCCTACGATCGGTGTAAATTTGTCCAGCGGCACTGAATAATTGTTCACTAGCTATGCTAGTAGGGGGAGCTGACAAATATTTGATTGCTACCTTTTTTAAGTAAACATAAGGACTCGACGACCAATACTGGAAAATATCAGTGTTCCTCAGAAATAGAGGTTCTTTTAAATATTGTTCTAACTCGTCTTCAAAAGGCGAAAATTTTTCGGAATTTGCAAATTCGGTGGCCATTGATATTTTGTCGTGGCTGTCCCACAAATCATCTTTTAAAGATTTATTTTGCGAATTTACATTTGACGGTGAGGCCACAGGTTCGTCGGTTATTTTATCAAGGGATTTTGGAAAACTTTCTCGTAAAAATGCCAAAATTTCAGTTCTTGTGTTTATGATTTCATCGTCAGTTAGATATTTCGTTTTAAATCGAGGGTCAATTAAAGTTGAAACGGACAAATGTAAATTATTTCTTACGTACGCAAATCTTTTATTCAGAGATTCACATAAACGACTCTTCAGCCGGCTTGTATTTTCAGTGTCCTGATCCTTTATAATAAGTTTTGAATTTAACATGGCAATCAAAGGTATGACTAATGACACTGTTGAAGAATCTGACGAAATGTCAATTGTTGCTTGATAAAAGCACCGGAGGACAGTTACTAAATTGCTCATTTGATTATATTCTTCGGCTGTTGGCACTTCTATTCCACCCCGCTCTGCCATATACAAATTAATTGCAATTTTTTGCTCAAGAAGTCTCTCCATCATTAAATAGGTGCTATTCCACCGTGTTTCGACGTCTTGTATTAAACCATGCTTGGGCAAGTCACATGTTTCTTGAAATTTATTGAGGTAACGAGTGGCTTGTTCGCTCTTTTTAAAATGTCCAACAATTTTGCGACATTTTTTTATAATTGATACAATTGTGTCGTTTTTGAAAATTGCATCATGAATCACTAACTGCAAGGTGTGAGCGACACATCCAATAGAAACAAAATTTCCACAACGCATAGCCGCGTGCATATTGGCAGCATTATCGCGAATAGCCATATGAATTTTCCCATTTATATTATATTCTGCAATAATTTCATTTAGTTTTTTTGCAATATATTCCCCTGTGTGATCTGCATTCATGACACTAGCTGCTAATATAACTTTTTGTCTTTTAGAACCGTCAATGAAATGTGCCGTAAAACTCAATAACGAACATGTTTTCGTTGGATTACTCCAAATATCTGTCGTAAAACTGATCCATTCAGCCTTTTCAATAAGTCCAATCACTTTTTTCTTTACTTTTTCGTAGGTAGCTGGCATTAAAGACGTTCTGAAAAATTTTTCAGATTTAACTCTGTACCTCGACGGAGCCTCAGGATCAGTAAAATTAAGCCTTTGAAAAGCTTCGCCTTCAACGATATTGTAAGGCAGCATGTCAACAATGATAAGATCCATAATCGATTTATCGATTCGTAACGAAATAGGGTGATCAGCGGGCCACTGTGGTGCTGTTTTCTTTTCGATAATCTCCAGTAAAGTAGATTGTTTAATTTCTTTTTTGGCATCATGTGGCGAACTCATGTTCTCGGTTTTTCTAACTTTGTTCAAACTGTGACGCTTCTCTTCTGTTTCATAATAAATTCCCCATTCATGTTGATGAAGTTTTTCCAAATGGTTTTTTATATTTGTTATCGTCTGTTTTTTTGGTACAGAACTGCCGAGAGACAACGATTTATGGCATAGTTTGCAAATTGCTTTGGAGTCATTTTTAGTAAAATATTCCCAAATGGGATTGTGTCTCAATGATGATGACATTTTATAAGTTATAATATCTGAAACAATGAAACCAATACATATCATAAATGAGTGAACGACATTATTTACGATTACGATTCACGAAAATAAAACTAACCAACTTGACAAAATGCACAAATTTTTAAGATGTATTTTTTATTTTTTTAAAAAAAGAGGACAACCAAATCATCTCATAACTTCCGAGTTATTTGTATATGGTATTTTTCAAAAAACGAGAAAAATGCCTTGGAAAACTTACCTCTGATTTTTGTGCTATAAACAGCTGTTGTAAATATTATTGCACTTTATCACAACACTTCTCACAGAATTGAAAATTATTTTATTATGTACTAAGACACTTTTTAACGAATTAAATATGTAACTTTAAAAACAAAAGTAAAAAATTATCCTAGTTTTCGATTTTGCTCTCACGTCAATAAGAAGACAGTAAGAAATAAGAATTTTATTTTGAAAACAAAATATTTATATTGAATTTATTACATAATATTGAGGCCCTAGTTTGGCACAGCAGGAATCATTTTTACTAAAATGAAAGAAACAAACGTTTTGTTGGGAATTCCAAAAAATTTTATAATTATGTTGGAAGGATATTTTAAATTGTTACGTAGGTTTACGTAACAATAAACTTTAAAAATTGCAATAAAGTTACCGTCATTCTTTTTCTCAACAAAAAAGCCGCTTAGATGGAAATTCCAAAAATTTTTATGGAACTGTAATTCCTTTAAAAGGATATTTTAAATTATTAGGTATATAGGTTCAGGTAACAATAAACAAAAACTTTCAAAATACAGAATTGTAAACGTAATTTAGGGTAAAATAAGAATAAATAAAATTACATTATGTAAAAAGATGCCACCTTCGGCTTCGGCCAGACCTTCGGCTTCTTTTTGGCCGAAGCCGAATGTGTGGCCGAAGGCGCGTTAAGTGGCCGAAGGTGGCCGAAGCCGAAGCTTCGGTCGGACACTATTAATCGGTGTTGGTGTTATAACAATAATAAATTGTTATATATATATATATATATATATATATATATATATATATATATATATATATATATATATATATATATGTATATATATATAAATATATATATTTATTATATATATACATATATATATATATATATATATATATATATATATATATTTATTATACTTGTATAATTATTATTATTATAACAATTACCTAATTCATTGCATACGTCATCATATACGTGGTCATGTTTGTTTTCACGACAGTAAATCATTTACATAACTACATATTTAATTTTATTTTATTTTTGTTTTATTTTATTTTATTTTATTTTATTATAAAAAGGTAGTTATAGTGTAATCCACCTTTAAATTACTACTTATCAATATTAAATATTAAATAAAGACTTACCATAAAAGGTATGATATCTCGTCATATGAAAAAATCATCAATTTGTAAAATTTATATTCGAATAAGAAAATAGATAATTATTTTGAATAAATCTCTTTAAAGGAAAGATTATCCATTATCTCCTAGTAAATAACAATTGGGATTTCATTATTTTCTAAACCTGCTTTTAAAAATGATTCGTTGAAAATAGTACTGTCATGTACCGAACTTGGCCATCGTGCAACTACATCCATTATTTTTATGTCACTGTCGCATACAACCTCTGTATTTATAGAAAAATATACTTTTCTGTTTCGATGCACTTCAGCGTTTTCTTCACCAGGAGATTGAATTTTAATATGAGTAGCATCAAGATTTCCTAATACACACGGAAAGCCGTGAATATTAAATAATTTATTATGATTTTTATGCCCTTCTCCTTCGTTAGTTGGCATTTTTATGTACTGAACTTGTAAAGTCGCTATACAGTCCGTAACCTTTGGTATGATTCGACAAACGGTGGATTTATCAATTTTAATTTGATCGCCAATTAAACACTGAAACGCTCCTGTGGCATAAAATCTCAAAGTTCACAAAAGTTGATTCAAAGTGTCAACCGGACTATTCCTTCTAGTCAGTGGTTCTATATTTTGTCCATTAATTTCTAATATTTTCCGAACAGTCATTTTACTGAAACGATATCTTCTTTTAAAATTAAGATCGTCATATTAAAAAAATAGATTTCCACGATTTTTAATTGTGCTGGGTGGCATAAATAATTCAATTTCAGAATCTGGCGAATCAGAATTAGAACTTATAGATGACGATGATGATGATGATGACGATAATGACGAAAAAGATGACATTGTTTAATAAAATTCTGGTTAACCTAAAATGTGTAATAATTAATGCATTATAAGAAAGGAAAGAAAATGTATATTAATTTTATATATAATTATTAAGTTATACAAGATTACCTTAAATTTTTTTAATTTTGAACCAACTACTTGGTAAAGCAAAAAACAATTTTTTTCCTAAAATACGTAAACTAAAATACTATTTGTCACTGACGTTAATCGTAGATTAAGATCTTAATTGGTCAGTTTTGACCTACTAATCGGTGATTTAATCTCTGATTTGTAAGAAATTGGCGCAACAAAAAATTCAAAACTTTAATCGTAATTAGAGTTAATTGTCAATTAATTTGTTAATCATCGTTGGTGCAATCCAGCATAATACTACTAAATTCATTATATTTTGTATTGTACTGGTTAAACGAATTAAAAAAATATTTTTTGTCGACTAAAATCTTATTCAGAAATATACACATAAAATACACATAAAATTATACTAAATAAAATTTTTACACAGCCTGTATATAAGACATTATTTAAGGAAAGCTGTTGTTTACCTTTCCCTATTTAGGCTCCGTGCTGTATTTTATAATGTATTGATTTTCTGATTTTGTAAAATTTTTTTCCAAAATTTCAACTTAACGCCCAATCTTTTTTCAGTAATTAGTGAGACGAGACGTTGCATTGTTAAGTTGGGTAACTTCACGGCAAATTCTAATGTGTTACTAGTGTATTATTTAAAAACGGAAAAGTTTTTTTAGAATAAACAAAACACTTGAAAATATTTATAAAAAAGATTTTATATTATTCTAATAAAAATAATTTATTACTACGTACCGAACACTTTTCATTTTTTGTATATAACTATAAATACAATACGTTTTATCAATTATCATCAAAATATCTAGCTTCATCTTTTATTTACAATAATATTTTTATACAGAAATGTTTGTATGTGTGCGTTGCATGCTTGTATGTATGTTTGTTTTATCAAAATAATAATAACTATGTATTCATCTTTTGGATATACCTACCTGCATTACACATACATGTTGAATCATTTACAGTGTTCTGTGGAATCATTTTATGTATTTGTTTACATAAAATTTCTTTAAAAATATTGCTGGCTTCCGGGGAAGTTTATTGTGAAAGAGCTCGGGCTTCATAATGTCAGTATGACGTCGTCCATTTGATTACAGTCATTCTTAAAAAATATTTTAAAGTGTGTGGTGAATATCCAACTTGAAGAACCAGAGATATGCAGAAATCCGACTTTCAGAGCCAGAGAAATGATGCGATCCGCTGATGATGGGTCAGAGAAATGTCACGTAATAGCGTATGAAGGACCAGGACAGTGCCATTTAAAAGAGTATTTTTCTGATGTATGAAGAACTAAAACAAATAACACACGTTTTACAAGATACTTATTTATTAATAATTGAAACAAAGTATTTCACTCTTCAAGATTTTTGACTGGATGGAAAAACACGTATGCATTGTTATATTTGTGTAAATTAAGAGGGAATGCGGAAGGTTTTTGCTAAATTTTCTTGTATACATCTTCAGTACTAGTTATGACCTTGTCCCTCTGTCGTTTGTTATCTCTACAATTTATTCAATTTTCTCTTTAAATTTCCTGTGGAGTAAGCACATCCCAAAAATCATTGCAGTGCTCTACGGTTAATTAGTATATTTTGTCATTTTAGTCTCCTTACCTGTAAATAGAACATTCATTTTAAATACAAAAATAGAACGAATATTGGCTGATGCCTTTATGTACATATTTATAAATTTTGGGAGTAGTTCAACAAATACCATAATAACATGAAAATCAAAGAAAATTCAGGGGTCCGATAAAGAGTTTTACTGAAACTCCTTTTTCCAATAGGTTCTCATTGAGTCTGCCTACTAGACTACACAAATAAATAGACAGCTCGTCAGAAATACCTTAAATTTCGCCGTTTTCCAGTTCTTGTGGACTAATTTTTGGCGATCATCTCTCACAAAGAAAAGTTATATTTTGGTTTATCAGAATATACTGTAGTTTTTATTAGTTCGCCACAGACGAAAAGCAAGCAATTGAGCCCGTAAAATGCATTTTTTTGAACCTCGGATTCAATATGGTTGCTATAGTGAGGGGAGTCACTCTTTCTATAACACCCATTCTCTTGTCAGTCTCTTTAACAATCGGTGACTGCATTTTTTTGGCAAGAGAATCTTCGAGTTAAGAGGATTAATTTTCAAAAGAAGGAAACGGATACCTAAGTGGTATTACTTTATTGCTAGTGCAGTACTTATCACCTGACACTTCTGTGGTTGCAGTTTCGATCGGTCACAGAACACTTAAAATCGAAGAAAGAATTGAGACTTCTGGCGCAGTAAGCATCAATGGTGCTTTTTTATGGCGAATGATTATATTATTAACGATGGTGCGAAGCTCTAAAAATCTCTCGATCATATAATAGAAAGTTTTTGCAAAATACCGTAAATTATACGGTAACGCTATTTATCACGTGACCATTACCGTAGTCATACATATTTACCGTAAAATATACTTGTACAGTGTTTGCAGCATTACCGTAAATTATTGTACGTTATTTTGACAGTTCAGTATAATAGCCTTACTTTCTTTGATTTTTAAATAAATTGTATGAATTTTTTCAAGGTAATACACTTGAATTTTTGAAAATTATTGCTTTCAAAACACGGAAGAACTACTAGAATTAGAAGCATTTGGCTTATTAAACAATAATGACATGGAAGATGCTATTTTATTTCATACATATATTAAATAGAAAAACAAAAAAATCCTGATGTGAGATCGATTCGGTATGGTAGATTTAATATCGACAATTTATTGTAAAAAGAGTGCTAATCATATTTTAGATTTAAAAAAGATGATCTAGCAATTTAGAGAATACTTTGAATCTGCTGGATCAAATTATTACTCCCCAGAGATATTCTGTGTCAGGTAGGTTATTTATTTGTTATGTACTTTAACTTAAATACAATGTTTGGCCATTCTTTTTTAAAAATTGGAAAGATACCAAATTTATGTCACATAAATAAATAAAATTTTGAAAATTTAGTATTTTTTTTTTACTTTTTGCTAGGTTTAGATGGCTTATACATATTATAGCGAAGATTAGTAGATCCAAATCGATTGACTGATTTAAAACTACTTTTTGGATTATCAGCTGAATATTTATCAGTTATTTCAAATATGGTAATGGGCAAAATAATAAATAAAGTAAATAACTTAAAAAACTTAATAAATTTAAATTGGTTGAACGAAAACAGAATGCGGACATATGCGAAGACAATTTAATATTTCTTTGTTATCTAATATCTAAATTTATTGTTATTTCTATATTTTATCTAGGCAATAGCTGACAAAGAATGCCCTTTACAAAATTGTTGGAGTTTCATTGATGGTACAGCTAGACCAATATGCCGACTATCAATAAACCAAGAAAATTATTTTTCTGAATATAAACGAATTCATTGTTTAAAATACCAATCGGTATTGTGCCCTGATGGTATAACTGTAAGCTTGTTAGGCTCTTATGAAGGTAGAAGACGTGATACAGGTGGTTAAAGCTACTAAATATTCAAATACATGTTTATTTTATTTTATAAAAACGTTAAAATTTTTACTTTAGGTATACTTCGGGAAAGTAATCTATATCCCCAAATAGAAGAGGTAGCTGTTTTCAATAATGAAAATTTTGTTTTGTACGGCGACCCAGCTTATCCGAAGCAGGAATTAATAAGTCGGCTATTTTCCAGAAGAAATGCAACAAATGAACAACAAATATTTAATACACAGATGAGCACAGTTAGACAAGCAGTGGAATGGAGATTCAGAAAAGTTATGTCTGAATTTGCATTCAGATTTTAAAAAAAAAATCAAAAACTATTATTATAAAATTTAGGTCCTATGTATAATGTAGCAGTACTGTTAACAAACTGTCATACGTGTTTATATGGTGGACAAATTAACCAATATTTTAATATTCAACCATGACTATCTAAATTAATAATAAATAAATAGATAATGTCAATTATATAATAGTAATAATCTTTACTAATTATTTTTTGTAAAATTTTCTAACAAGATATAAATCAAGGAATTTTGTTGTTGCTGAAATTCAATCCTATGTTTTTGCTCCCTTATTTCCATCTGCAACCGCGCCTCTCACTCTTTCTTTTCAAATTCAAATTTATCTTCCTCTAACTTTAATTTTCTTTCTGTTAATTCTAATTCTTTTTCATTAAAAAGATTATCTTTCGTAGTTCGTTCTCGTAAAAATTCTGAATGAATGAATTTGAAATATCACCTGTTTTCCTTTTCCTCCCTGACGTTGATGGAACTATAAATTAAAGTGTTTAAAAAACTTATAATTAATGATACTTAAAATTTTCAGTAAACACTTACTTAAAACGTTGTCATATTCGCTAACTTACTGTTGTACCATGTATAAATGTTGATGGTAATTCTAAAAAAATAAAGAAAATGATTAATATTTTATTTAAAAATCTAAACTAGCATAAGTTGATTAATACATTAAATATGTGAAAGGCAAACCATAACAATTTATCTTTGTTCTATTAAATTTATCAGTGAACAAATTACGTCAAAAAAAAAGCGTAAACTATCGTATTTAATAATTTATTTATAATAGAAATCACTGTTTTATTTTAAGGACGGGGTAAGGTCTTTAAATAATTTTTTTTTATTTTTTAACTAAATGTATAATATCTCAAGAATATTGTCTCAAAATTTCAAGTTGATTGGAGCAAAATTGACGAAGTTATGTACTGTATATTTTGTCAGTGTAGAATACAAAATTTAGTTTAGCAGTAAGTATTCTATATTAGTTTTATACAAGAGTTTTTAAGTGTTCAACACTTTAAAGCGTTTTCCCCACAACTCACGTTTTCAAAGTCGGTGCCCCCATTACTTCAAAACTACAGTACCGATCCTTTTTAAATTTTGAACACTATTTCTGTATATAATTTACGAGGTAACGCTGGAAAGGTTTTTTCAAATTTGTTAATAATTTTTACTTCACAACAACAAATTAACCGATTTTTTTCGCAAAAAATCGTGTTTTTCCTTTCTAGGTGTTCCAAAAAGTGAAAAATTGAAATTTCGAAAAACCCTCCTAGCGTTACATGAGGAAAACTATTATCTAACGAATGAACTTTAATTTTTTTATTTCGGATGATCCAGCACCAAGTTATGAGGGGCACCGCAATCCTACCTATTTCCGAGACACGCCCGAATAATTGCTGCCATTACTGTATTTTGTAATATTTCTTCGCGAAAATTTTATAAAATATTCTTCGAATGTCATACTTTAATGTACCATTGGTTTTAATAAAGAGATTTTAAATGTGTCGTCACAAAAAAAGGGAAATTTGCAGAACACGGACATACAGGATTTTTTTTTTAACCGATAAAAACGAAGCAATAGTGGTGGAAATTTTAAATTATGAAAAGTTAAAGCGCGGAAGCATATTTTTGTTTTGGAAAACTTAATTTTATTGATATTTTTCACAATTTTTTATAATGACAACTGTATGATATCACACATTTTTTGAAACAAATTATTGTATAATTTATTTATAGAAAACAATAAAAATAACCGAAAAAAGCAAAACACAAGTACATGTAACTAGGGAAAAAATGAAACCAAAAATTAAAAAAAAAAAGAAAAAAAAAATTTATTTTAATTGTGACATATTTGTTAGATATTAACACCATAGAGAAGATATATACATATAAATTTCGAAATAGGTTTTATACATAGACAAATAAGAGAAATAGTATATATATAACATACATAAAAGACAAAGACAACATTGAAACAAACACAAAAAAGATAAATGTACTTATACAATATGAAATTTAAAGAAAAATAAAAAAATATCGGTATATACAGATGAATACAAAAATGCTTAAAATATTAATAATAAAGTACTGAAGGTAAAATTGTTGAAACAAAGGAGTGAAAATTTGGAAAAACTAAAAAGGGGGTGAATTGTAAGATAGTGGGTTTTTGGAAGGTACATTCAAGGATATACTTAGCGCATTATATTGGATAAATTTCTATTGTTTTGAAATGGATGGGGTCGGCTCTGTAGTTGTATTTTTCTCAGTTTTTACTATGCATTTTATGTTTTTTACAATTTCCCAAAAGAGGTCTATTTCATTTTTTTTTTGGTCATTTTGCAGTGTTTGTCAAATATATAATGCGCTAAGTATGACGCATACAAATGTTTTCGTCTAGCACTGGAAGGCATTGCGGAAGGCATTTAGCTGCACGCCCCAATGCCTCCACATTATTTGTATGCGCCCCCGTTACGGGATCCTTAAAACATAGACTATGGTTCACGGTGAGGTGTTTATACCCTTCATTTTGGATGTTTAAATATCCTTTCCAACCATCCGAAATGATGGTGGTTCCAGGTAGAATCCATTGTTTAATTAAATTAACGAGGGTATTTTCATCCCTGGATTCTACTGGAACCATAAACACCCGACCGGACTGTCTTTCGATACCTCCAAAAATCCACTGTCCCTCTATATGTTTCCCTCTATTATATTTTCTTTTTCCATTCAACAATTTTACCTTCACCGCCAATTGGTTTAGCGTGTTCGATGATCCATTCCAGAATCGCCTAGAAGGAAAAGTAAATAAAAATTATTACTTAATAAAGTAATAAATGAATTAGCAAATTTAAAAAAATGTAAAATTTCGTACCTCCCGAACAAAATTTAGCCAGCCCGAAACCGTGTGTGTCCTTAAACTGAGTTCTTTGGCGATTCAGGACATGTTGCCCAATTAGCAAAATATTGAGTACGTTAAAATTATTATAACACGTAAAGATAACGCACTCTATCCAAACCATGTACCTTTACGAATTGAAACTTTGTTTCCACATATTTTTCGTTTTTTTTCTTGGATTTTGAAATTTTGTTATAACAAAACCATTTTGGATTATCATTTCTGGAATAAGAAACGGAAGTAATTAACATGACTGTACTGAAATAATATTACTTTAAAATAATTAGAAAATACTTACACGTAAATGATTTTCATTTTTGAATTGCATTTATCGCATATTTTTTCCTTAGGAAAAATCTCCTTTTTTTGTAGGAAATTGACAATACCTGTAACATTTTCTGTTAGTTTCAAATATTCAATATAATTTGTTGGCTCCATTGTTGCGAATAACAAATAAATATTTTTTTACCGAAGGCAAAATATAAAATGAGGTATATGAACATTTTATTTTATAAAAAAGTAAGCAGTAGGAATATGGGGCTTTGAAAACCTCCATCCCTCCATCCGACTTTTTGAGTGACCTCGGATGGAGGGAAAACTACCGAGGCGGTTCTAGAAGCCTCCGGCGGTGGCTGGAGCAAAATCTGATCTCCAACCTAACGATATCTAGTGAAATTTTTTCTAACCTAACAGAACCCAATGGAACTTGATCTCACCTAACAGAACCCAACAAAATTTGGTTTAACCTAACAAAATTTTTTAACTCCAGAATTAAAAAATTCCGTAACAGATGGCGCAACCACATTCGAGCTTAGTAAATTCACTGCTAAATGGCTCTCGTAGTTTAGATAATAGCGATCCCTGTGCGTAAGTTTGAAAATTCCTCTAATAGATGGCGCAGTCATCTTTGATAGCATTGCTAGTCTGGATACTAATGAACCCTATGCGTAAATTTGAAAAATTATCAATAGATGGTGCTGAAAATCCTTTTTGATAGTTAAACTAGCCATGAAAAGATGGTGTTGCTTCCATAATTTTATAATATTGTTATCTGAAAACAGGTTTAAACTTGTATAAATTGCCAGCTGACGTCACTAAAGGTAAACTGATATCAAATAGCGAAGATTTCTGTCTAGCATGCGAAAATGAAGCAGCAGGTTTTAACCTGTATGGCTACATAAAGTGTGATAGCTGACGTCACCATACTATTCTTCTGCTATAAAAGACCGCGACAGATTTTCTTCAATCGCAATCTTGTTCGAAACTTTAGTGAAAAAAACATTAAATCTTATTGTTGTGAATTTTCAATTGTTGTGTTAAGAGTTAATTGTTGCCAACAATGGAATCCATTACTGCTGGTGCTTCATCTGGAACCAGAGACTTAATTCAAAAAATGGCTGGAAATTTTGTGGATGAATTGAATCATCTTGGCGCTGTTAAACGATGGGTTAAACTTTCTGATATGGAAATTGGAAAAGTATATAAAATAATGGGAGCCAGTCACCTACCATCAAAATTTGATTCATCAAAAATGAAGGCAATATTGGAATTAGAAATTGGATACATATCATTGCCGGCGAGATTTGACAATTTGAACGAGCAGATCCTGGCATGGTTGCAAAGCAATCCAAAACTGGGTATTATGAATAATGGACCCATTGGGCTAACTCATAAACTGGAATTCAAAACGCTGTACTTTCTCGAAATCGTTGGGGGTGCTGAATGGCGAATTTTGTAATTTATTCTCTTCAAGATGTATTATTTAGTTGTACTATGTATTTTAAAAATTTCAATATTGTCCCAATTTTTACATATATTTAATAAAAATTATAAATTCAATTGGTGATCTTTGATTCCTCACAGAGCACTTTCTTGCATATGCACAAATTTTTAATATAATTATAAATTTTACAAGTTAAAAAAGTGATCATTGTTGTGACGAATTAAATTCGACACATTATTGAATTCTTTGGAAAACGATAACAAAACGAACATTAAATTAATTAATAATTAATCGATTTGCAAAAATGTCAAAACACTGACATCTAACATTTACGTTTGAAGTTAATATCAGCCCAATATATCAAATCATAAAATTCAATAAATTAATTATATATTAATGCCATCTAGTGTTATGGTTTCAAATTGACGTTTACATTTCGTATCACCATCACTTACTTTTTTTTTACAGAAAACTGAAAATTTAGTTAACGCTTTGTCCATTGTTTGATCGAACATTTATTTCAAAAAATAATTAACAAACAAATTATATAACAGATAATTAAAAATAGGTAACTTATATTAATTAAAAAGACAATACACTCTTTCCTCTTCAAGTGACCGTGGTGATATTAACATCAAACAAAAATGTAAAAAAAAGGGAGTTGGTCAAGATGTAATTAAAAATTGTAACGTTATTATTGAAAAGGAAAACGCATCATTATTAAGATAAGTAATATTTTATTGTAATTAAAATTTGGAAATTTATTTAAACAATATGAATATAATTTTTATTTAAAAAAAAAATTTAATGTGTATAAGCAAAAATAATAACTAAATATAATAATATAATTAAATAGAATAATAGCATGTAAGTTAAAATTTAATTTAAATATTTAACGTCGTCTTGTACTTTAGCATTCATTCGAATTTCAAAAAAATTTCGGGGATTCAGCAAAAGTCTACGACTCAAAATTTAGTTAATTTGTAATTTAAAAAGTATAGATATATTTAGCTAATTGTGTAAATTTATATTTGTAGATTTATATTTAGATTAACGTTAAGTAAATTTCCAAATATATACAGATTGTGTTTACAGTTTAATCCTTATCAAATCACGTAACTACTTCCGGTTTAGATAAACAAAATTTGAACATGTGCAACCTTTGCGATTATTTCGATATCTGCTCCAATCCTTTAAATCATATAGCTCTTTAGTAATATTTAACTTGCAACGTAATTTTCTAAAACATTTCAACTTAAATCTGATTTTATTTTTGCCATCTGTAATTTCTGAAATTTACAAAAGGCGTTAAATTGCGTCTGGACAGGGGTAAACCCTGGCAGGCTAAATTTAATTTAGTTTGCTCCCTCGTATGAAATCCGACACGTATATCACAATAAAAATTGCAATAGTTTTCTCGTCGTAAAAATTTTTCTTTCCGATTTCTCTTCAAGAGATCGAACGAGCACGTTTGGGTAAAGGAATCCGTATTTTAGACCCCACTCGTCTCGTGTTTAAGCGTAACTTAGACGAAAAAAAATCGAAAAATAAAATAATAATAAAAAAAAGGAAAAAAGATATTCATTTTTAATTAATAAGCTCAAACAAAATTAATATTGACTAATTTACAATTTCATAAAATTTGATATTTATAAAAATACACATACAAGTTATTCTAGTCATAAATTTTAAAAGGAAAATCGGTACAGTCATAAAATTCATGTTAGCGACTTTAATTTAATTTAATTAATAACATATTTTCAGAAAATATATTTATAACGATATTTAAAAATTGTTCCGTAAAATTCGAAACTTCAATTTTATATTTAAGTGAAAAGTGTATAATTTACCAATTGATGTGGTAATACATTTCCATAGCTCGTACACGCGATATACTTAAATATCGTGCGTCTCGGTTTGAAAAGTATGGCCACACCAAAGGACTAAAATGCAAATTCTATTTTAAAACCTATCATGTAAAATTAATTTGGATTGGTATATCAGCCATTCAAAAAAAATAACAAAGAAACATTTGTGTAAATTCTCAAAACTAGTAATTATTTATTGTTGTAAAATTTTAAAGATTTCAAATATTGTAATTCAAAATTGTTTCGAGTCATCCTTTTATTGTAATAAATTGTAATTGATAAA
Source organism: Brachynemurus nebulosus (assembly GCA_035578155.1). Taxonomy (NCBI): domain Eukaryota; kingdom Metazoa; phylum Arthropoda; class Insecta; order Neuroptera; family Myrmeleontidae; genus Brachynemurus; species Brachynemurus nebulosus. The sequence goes on along the minus strand of JAPWDM010000072.1, from coordinate 357,993 downwards.
CTTTCGTATTTCTAATTTAAAACCACCCTTCGGTTGTCGAAAGGAAAATTTCAGGTTATTTGGGGATCTTGTGGTTTTGGGAAAACGATCTGCGAACATAACCTTCCACTGCCACACACACTCTCGTCTCCGTAACATCTGGAGAATGCTCTGCTGATCGAAACCCCAACCAACCCGAAAAGCAGCACCCAAAGCCCGAATACTCATAACTCCAAGAAATTCAATTTAATCAACAATCAATTCAATAACTAATAATAATATAATACATATATAAACATACCAAAAATATCAAATCATACCAAATACCTAACAATAATTTCAATAATATTTAAATTTTTAATTTAAATTTTTTGCTACATTGCGTACCTATTTTTGTTTAAAACTATACTTAATAAAAAAATTTAAAGAAAAAAAAACCGATCTTTTGATTTACACCGATCCCTAAAAAGAAATCAAACTAATTATAAAAATTCCATTTACAAGTATGGTACACCATATATACTCTGTATATTTTTTAATGCTACATATTCTCTGACGAAATTTAATATTACAATTATATTATGCACTCAGCTAAAAATATATATATATTCTTATGTTTTCTTAATAAAAAAAAAATTTATTAATAATTTTTAAAAGTAATATTGGCGGTCTGTTTTAAAAACACATTATTTGCTTGTTGGATATGATGTATGAGATTTTATTTGACGTCTTATGAATGACGTCTTCGATAAATTTGTGAAATGTATAGTAATGTTAATGTGCGATCTATACAGTACTCTGTTAAAAGTAAAGGTCTCTACGTTTTTAAAATCATATTTTGTAAATATGAATAAATTTTTTAAAAATCTTGTTCTTAAAACTTAATATGTAATCATCTTAAAGTAGTTTTTTGAAACATTAATTCGATGATCTTAAAGTAGTTTTGAAACATTAATTTCTCGTTATAGATATTTTTTGGCCTTATTTAATTGTACAATGTTCCGTATATTTTAAGAAAATTTCCTTTTAATATTTTATATTTTATCTTACCAATGTATCTGTTTCTGTTAAATTTATTATTTTCTATTGTTTTAATTATAAAAATTAGTTTATACATACACCTATGGCTTTAGTTTTGTGAGAGACTGTAATAGTAATTTATCTTAAATATGAAATTGTTTTATCAAATGTTGAATAAGCGTTTTTCGCATATTGTCACAATCCAATACCTACGTATTGTTATTATAAATTTTATTCTATGTTTAGCTATTAAAAAACAGCGAAAGCTCTCTTTGTACTTTAAATTTAACGGATTTTTTTTCCAGTGAACTCGGGAATTAACTATACAAAGCCATATTAAAATTTTTTCAATTCTAAAAATCAAAATTTTTCACAATAATTTCAAAACTCTAATTTATATTTAATAAAAAATTAAAAATAATTTCTTAACTACGTAAGTATATGTAATATTATTTATGTATATTTTAACGATGCAAAGTTACAATCATAAATAGCAAAATGCTGATAATTGCATATTTCGCGTTATCGCGTATGTTATGCAGATCTCATATGTATATATTTCTCAAATGTAGCAAGTGTACCTACTTGTTTAAATTTTTATAAACGAAATTTATACCAAAATGAAAATTTGATTGTAAAAAAAATAGGAAATTCTATCAATATTAGAAAATTTATTTTCAAGAATAGTATTATTGATACTAAAAATTTATTTCGAATAAGAACCTACATATTAATTTAACGTAAAATGTTTAGCCACCGATAATGTACTAGAAATTAAAACGATTTCTTTCTGTGTAATAAAACTAGCATATTTTTTTTATAAACTGAGCACTCAAAATTAATAGGAAAATTCTGGTTTCCTAGATAGTTATGTTAAGGTACGCTTTTTAGGATTAAAAAACTAATGTTGTGTTAACCTTTCTACTCCTAAATAAAAGCATTCATACAGTTTAAAACATTTTTTAATAAAAAAAATCGATAGCTATAAACAATTTAAACAATACCCATATATACCCATATGATGAAAATTGTGGACGATGAAAATTGTGGACTATGAAATTCTATAACTCTTTTCTGTGCATTACCCATGTCTGCTTTTAAACTATTTGCAGTCTAATTTTATAAAAACACCTAAAAATTATCTGTTACTATATGTAAATAATAAAAAAAATTATTACATATATTTCTAAGCAAACGAATTGAAAATGTAATTTAATAGCATCATCGATAAAATACATATACAGGGTGGAAAGTAAATAACTCTCATAATTTTTAAAAAGCGACTCAAAGCTTCCCTGTAGACACTAAAACCATAGGAATATTTTTCGGAATTAATTAACCCTATTCAACAGTTTTAGATCATTATTGTTCAACGACACTTCAAATTAACAAATCATTAATAATATGGGTAAATACTTATTGGTAAGAATTATATAGTTTGCACATGTGTTCTATTGTACTACGATGTTAATAGGGCAATGCAATTTAATTGCCTATATTCAGGAGCAAATAAAAACATTACCTATTTTAATAGCTCAGAAAATACACATTGCATAGTTCGTTGTAAGAACAATCATTTCGGTGATCTTTTTTAACGAATTACTAAAATTAAGGACTATGGTATGTGATAAATAACAACACTCACATAATTTTAAAATATTTTATTAAATAATTAACATACAGCTGTTGGAAAAATTACAAAGATTTTTTTAACAACTTATTAAATGTTGATTGCTTATTTTAATATGTTCTATAGGGTCGTAAGTAGAACCCTTTACCTGAAATTTTTTCATCACCATCGTTGACGACTGTATTCTCGTCATAATCAGCTTCGTTGTCGCTCGCAGTATCTTCGGTATCGCTAGCAGATGTTTTTTCATCGCTGTCTTCGCCATCATTCGATACAAAATCATTTACACCAAAATTGCACCAAAAATACACCAAAAATACTCCAAATTGCACCAAAAATATTTCAAATTACACCAAAAATTCACCCAAAATTACACCAAAACACACCAAATGCTCCAAATGACCCCAAATGACACCACAAACATACCAAATTGACGCCAGTTCTGCTCTGGTTGTACTATATAAGGTCAGGTCGATATAAAAACTAATCAGTGTTATTCTATAATTCAAACTCTTCACATCTATCAAAAATGTTTGAGTGTATGCGTTGTGATAAAACATTTTCGCGGAGAGATTCTCTTTTACGTCGTATGAAAAGAAGAGTGCATACGCGTTCAAATGCTGAGGAACATCAAACAAACAATAATGACCAGATCGCAAATAATCAGTTTGAATATACCACTAATCAGTCGGTAAATAATGAGACACACGTAAACAGTGCGGAGAACAGGAGACTTTCAATACAAAGTGAATCGTCGAAATCGAATGATGAAGATGATGATGGTGAAACCGAATATAGCTTTGAAGCAAGAAATGAAGAAAAGGAAGATAAAGCAACAGTGTTTCAAAATTAACACGAAAATGATACAGATCTATGTAAAAGAAACTTGAATACTTTTGATGAAAGTATGATGGCTGCAGCAGAAGCAACCAGAAGTAAATTCCACGCTTTAAAAAACTCGCATAGTATTCTACAATCGGCGAATGTCGAAGATAATCGATATGATGAACAAAAGCATTTACCATCGCCTGATAACTACAAAGAAACAAGTTTTACTCCAAAAGTGGCTGGTCTCTTACAAACTGCACTAGACATATTAATGATCAAAGAGCTTCAGAACGCATGCGCAAAGGATGAAGAACAAGAAGATAAAAATTCAGAAGAAAAGGAACAACTTTCAACATCCAACTCAATAAATGGGGGAGCTAAACGTTTCAAATATGATGATGAAAATGCTAACTTTCATAATGACCATTCGAAACCTGTTGATGAAGAAGAATATTTTGATGACCCGAAACATTTAGTTGATGAACTAAGAAGTTTAGCGACTCAGACGCAAATTGGAGAAGAAATATGTAAATGTAATTTAATGGAAAGGAGCCATATTATAAATCCCAGCTTCGCGGATTATATCGAAAACGAGAAAAAACGAAGCCATTTTAATAATTTAAAGGAAAGTGAGATTGGAAAGCGGATTATCTCAATAACTAGGGAATTGGAAAAGCATGATATTATTGAGCCAGTGTTAAAATATATATCAAATGATGGCGAAGACAGCGATGAAAAAACATCTGCTAGCGATAGCGAAGATACTGCGAGCGACAACGAAGCTGATTATGACGAGAATACAGTCGTCAACGATGGTGATGAAAAAATTTCAGGTAAAGGGTTCTACTTACAACCCTATAGAACATATTAAAATAAGCTATCAACATTTAATAAGTTGTTAAAAAAATCTTTGTAATTTTTCCAACAGCTGTATGTTAATTATTTAATAAAATATTTTAAAATTATGTGAGTGTTGTTATTTATCACATACCATAGTCCTTAATTTTAGTAATTCGTTAAAAAAGATCACCGAAATGATTGTTCTTGCAACGAACTATGCAATGTGTATTTTCTGAGCTATTAAAACAGGTAATGTTTTTACTTGCTCCTGAATATAGGCAATTAAATTGCATTGCCCTATTAACATCCTAGTACAATAGAACACATGTGCAAACTATATAATTCTTACCAATATGTATTTACCCATATTATTAATGATTTGTTAATTTGAAGTGTCGTTGAACAATAATGATCTAAAACTGTTGAATAAAGGGTTAATTAATTCCGAAAAATATTCCTATGGTTTTAGTGTCTACAGGGAAGCTTTGAGTCGCTTTTTAAAAATTATGAGAGTTGCATAATAATTTGTTTCTTTTTTCCGGCAGACATCGAAATTACAGCGTATGTCCGAGTTCTACATTTTACCCCCAAAAAAATAACAAAAACATTCCTTTTTTGTACAAGTTAACCTTAACCCCCCTCCTCTTAAAAGAAACAAAATCAACTTTTTTTTATTTCCCCACGTTTACCTCGCAAATCAAGAAATAGATTAAATATAAAATGTAATAAAAAAAAAATCAACCGTCATATTCGTATATTTTGTTTCCAGTATATGTACATTATGTCAGTGATATTCTAAATTAATTTCACTATATGAAGTTATTACTTATCTAGATGGACTGACGGTTTCTAATAGTAACTTATTTGGCAAAGTGATTTGCTACTAATCAAGAACTTTTGAGTTCGCACTCTTCCGAGCATAGTACATTTTTTAAATATAAATGAAAATCCTTTAATTACTTACCATTTTCAATATTATTAGAGCTAATTGGTTGTGCTTCAACATTTACTCCAGAACCACCTCCTTCAAAATTCACCTCATCTTCTGTTTCTATTCTCATTTTTTTTGGAATAGCTACATTTACTTTTTCTTATTTTAAATCTCTTGACTATGTCAACTAGTTCTTGGAGAAGTTGTTCCTTCTCAGTATGTTCTTCCTCTCTCCCGGATCTTAATAATAAATACTCCTGTCGCAGCATCCTGCATAACATAGCGAATTTCCGTTTATAAAACTTCGTTTTTCTCGGAAACTAGTTGACATAGAAAAAAAGTTTAAAAACCTTTTTTATGTAGTTTTTTCTTCTCTTTTAAGTGGTGTAAAAAATTTCGCAAAAATTTTTAAATAAGTGGAAATTTGGGCAAAAAAATTAATTTTTTGCAAAAACAAAAACCATGTTCCTGGCATCCGACGTGTCTGGCTGACGAACTCATCCAAGGGTTTAGAACTTCCAATGTTCTCACCAAGTTTCGTAAAAATTGGATACTTCGTTCGAGAGTTATCGTGCGGACACACACACACACACACACATATATATATATATATATATATATATATATATATATATATATATATATATATATATATATATATATATGTAGGGTTAAAAATTATTCGTAAGTTCGTGGGAGATAGGTGGCAGAGGAGTCACTCAGTAGACGAGACGAGTAGTGGTGGTAACAAGACGACGGCCATGAAAAGACGTACGACGTTTAAGTTGAAGACAATTTTTATATTAGTTTTTTTTTAAGACATTTATTCATCTATTAAAATTATTATTATAATTTTGTGACGTTGTGTCCAATACATTTATTAAATTTGATTGATTAAGTGTTTGATTATTTTTACGCCCACAATCATTCAGAAGTGAGATTCAGATTCGATTAAATTCCGATCAGATCGAATTGAAACATTGAACGTGAATATTCGGACAAAAATCAAAAGTGATTATCGGGAACTGGAAAAACATTATGTGAAAATATGTTTTGTGAAAATTTAAAGTGAAAAAGTGAAAATAAACATTGCGATAAATAACCATATGACAGATTTGTTTGTTGAAAATATGAAAAAGACGTTACCGCGTTTACCGCGCTAAACAACATATGAACAATTACGAATAGTATTGTGTCCGTTAGTAGATCCGTCGCGTATTGTGTGGTTGCATACACTTTATGCACATACAAATTATTGTTGAGGTGCTGCGTTCAAGTTCGACACGTCATAGCATAATATACGATATTGTTGAAGTATTCATTCAGGTTTCATACGAACTTTATTAAATTAAAAATAAAATACAATAGAATGAATCGAACACATTTTATTCGGTACGCCTGCTGGCGCATCAACCGGTATTGATCCACAACAACAACAACATATGTCTGGTATTCGATTTAATGAAAACAGAAATTCAAAAGTTTTATTAAACGAAGGCACCCAAGTTTCAAGATCCTCCAGTTCACTGCTTTATGAGCGTGAGCAAAAACTGTTACGACGAGAACGCGAATTATTAACAAGAGAAAAACGTTTACTAGAAGAAACGAGACGAAATTTGTCAACTGGTGTGACGCGTAATATAACCGAGCAAATGTCATTTATGCCGCAAAACATTGTCGACGACGTGTTACCTGAATTCGAACCGGGCAAAAGCAGTTTTACTCCGAGAATGTGGCTAATGAAGTTAGAAAATCTAGGTGTTATGTACAGTTGGAATGAACAAATGTTATTGCTGCGAGCCATCTCTAAGTTGAAGGGAGCCGCTAAATTCTGGTTCAATTCTCGCATGGGATTAATTCAAACCTGGAACGAATTTTCGTCGCAGTTGATACAGGCTTTTCCTACCGTAACTGATGAGGCCGATATTCACTTTAAATTAATGAGACGATCCAAAAAAGCTGATGAACAATACGAAGATTACGTTTATGAAATGGAATCAATTGCTCGCAAAGGAAATTTCAGCGATAGTGCTATTATAAAATACATCATTGCCGGATTAAGAGACGTGGATTTAATACAGTCATTGTCGCTTTGCAACTTTATTAACGTGCAGGATTTATTATTACATTTGAAAAGGTATGAAAATACTTTTTCACAAGTCAAACAAAGATCGTTACTTATGGCAAATGATAAAAAGAAACCAACCGAGGTACAAAAATTGTCCAAAGGCGACCGCGAACCCATCACTAGGTTCAGTCGAATAAAGGATGATTCCGTTAAGCGTTGTTTCGATTGTGGTGGTATGGGACTCATTGCTGTGAATTGTCCTGGGAAAACAAAAGGGCCTAAGTGTTTCAAGTGCAATCGTCATGGACACATTTCAAGAAATTGTGGGGACCAAGATAAGACACCAAAACTGACAGAAAAAGCAAATATTGCGGTGACGTCTGTTTTACAAGTTACCAATTCAGATATGACGAAGACAGTTACGATAAAAAATTCTGATTTTGTTGCATTAATGGACACTGGAAGCGATCTAAATCTGATAACTGCCGATGATTATTTGCAACTTGAATCATGCGAATTACAGAAGAGTAATACACAACTGACTGGAATAGGCAATTTTAGGGTTGATACCATTGGAAAATTTATGGCAGAAGTAAAAGTCGACGAACAAAAAATTTTTACTGAACTATTTGTGGTACCGAGTCGATCTATTAACTATTCTGTAGTGTTGGGGAAACCATTTTTAGTTAAAGTAGAGATGAACATCAATGCTGGAAAAATCCGAATCGCAGAAAAAGAACAACAGAATCCACTAGCTAATATGATTATGACCGTACGCGAAGAAATAAACATCAATCCCGAAGTAAAACCAGATGTCAAGAAGGAAGTTGAAGATCTGTTAAGTAGTTATGTACCTAGAAATATTCAAACAGTCGACATGAAGGCGAAGATTGTGTTGAAAGATGACGTGCCAGTTTATCAAAACCCGAGACGGTTAGCACGAATTGAAGAAATTGAAGTGGAAAAACACATCAAACGTTGGCTCGACGATGGAATAATTCGGCCTAGCTGCTCGAATTATGCGAGCCCGGTGGTACTTACAAAAAAAAAAAAGATAATACTACCAGGCTTTGTATCGATTTTCGAAAACTAAATAACAAAATTGTTAAAGACAGATATCCGTTACCAGTCATTGAATATCAGTTGAACAAACTACAAGATGCTAAAGTATTTTCGACTCTTGACCTGGAAAATGGTTTTTTCCATGTGAGCCTCGAAGAAGATAGTACAAAGTATACAGCTTTTGTTGTTAGTAACGCACAGTATGAATTTTTGAAACTTCCTTTTGGACTATGCAATTCGCCTAGCATTTTTCAACGATTTGTAAATACAGTATTTAGAAAATTAATTCAGGATGGTTTTGTACTGACTTATTTAGATGATCTGATCATCCCGAGTGGAAATATTGAAGATGGAATAGTAAGACTCAAAATGGTACTTGAAGAGGCTTCAAAGTATGGGTTGAAATTTAAATGGAAAAAATGTAAATTCTTGTATACAAGTGTGGAATATCTCGGGCATACAATTAGTAATGGAAAAATAATGCCTTCAAAAGAAAAAACCTTAGCAGTGATGCGATTCCCAGAACCCAAAACTGAAAAACAAGTACAAAGCTTTTTAGGTCTTTGTGGTTATTTCAGAAAATTTATCCGTAATTTTTCAATTATTGCAAAACCATTGAGTGATTTACTTCAAAAGAATCACAAATTTGTATTTGGACCGGAACAGAAGATGTCATTTGAAAATCTGAAGAAGATTTTATCGGAAGAACCAGTATTATCAATTTTTAAGTACGAGTTAGAGACTGAACTGCACACGGATGCAAGCAAATTCGGCTTGAGTGGTATTTTGTTGCAAAGAGGAACCGATGGACAATTACATCCTGTACATTACATGAGCAGGAAGACGACTCCAGCACAAGAAAATTACAGTAGCTATGAGCTAGAAATTTTGGCCGTAATAGAGTCCCTCAAAAAATTTCGAAATTATTTGCTGGGAATTAAATTCAAAATTGTAACGGATTGTGTTGCTTTCCAGCTAACGATGCGTAAAAAAGATCTCATCGCACGCGTAGCAAGATGGGTTTTGCTGCTCAGCGAATTTCATTACACTATAGAGCATAGGCCTGGAAGATTGTTACTACATGTAGATTCATTGAGTCGAAACCCGATAGTACTAATTATTGAAAATGGGTTACTGAATCGAATTCGAGCTGCACAAGAAAAGGACGAACATCTAAAAGCGGTCATGACTGTTTTGCAAGAACATCCTTATGAAGATTATGTTTTGAACAATAATTTGTTGTATAAGGAAGATCAGGGCCGACAACTCCTAGTGATACCAGCTTCTATGCAACACGAATTAATACGTCAAGCTCATGAAGTGGGGCACTTTAGTGTCAAGAAAACGGCCGACATACTGAGTAACGATTATTATATCCCGAAATTGCAGCAGAAGGTTGAAAAGCATATACTGAACTGCATCAAGTGTATTTTAGCAGAGAAGAAAAGTGGCAAACAGGAGGGTTACCTTAATCCTATTGATAAAAGTGATCGACCATTGGATACGTATCACATTGATCATTTGGGACCCCTGGAGACGACGGTCAAGCAATATAAGCATCTATTTGTTGTTATAGATTCATTTAGCAAGTTTATCTGGTTGTATCCCACAAAAACTGTTACAAGTAAGGAAGTCATCGACAAGTTGAAGATTCAAGCAATAAATTTTGGTAATCCAAGGCGAATAATCAGCGACCGTGGGACTGCCTTTACATCACATGAATTCGAAGAGTATTGCAAGACAAACAACATTGACACTGTCAAAATAACTACGGGTATCCCAAGAGGTAACGGTCAGGTGGAAAGAATGATGCAAATTATTATCCCGGTTTTAACCAAGTTGTCCATTGAAAATCCCAAACAATGGTTCAAGTATGTTGGAAAAGTTCAACAAGCGTTAAATAAAACGTATCAACGAAGTATCGATAGAACTCCATTCGAAGTACTTATGGGTGTTAAGATGAGGACGGCTGAAAATGAATTGAAGGAGCTAATAGACCAGGAAATGGTGAATGTTTTCACGGAAGAACGAGAGAAGTCTAGGGAAGAGGCTAAAATGCAAATTTTAAAAGTACAGGAAGAAAATCGCAAGGGTTATAACAGTAAAAGAAAAATTGCCAAGAAGTATAAAGAAGGTGATGTTGTTGCCATACGGCGCACGCAGTTCGAAACGGGCTACAAGCTGCGACCTAAATATTTGGGGCCGTATCGTGTGACAAAGGCGAAGGGGAAGGACAGGTATGAGTTACAACGGATTGGAGGAGGAGAAGGCGCCAGTAAAACTACTAGCGGAGCCGATTACATGAAGAAATGGGGTGATGAAGACGATTATTATGACGATTCGTCATCCGAGGCGGATGACAATGCAGGAATGGCCGAGATGTAGGGTTAAAAATTATTCGTAAGTTCGTGGGAGATAGGTGGCAGAGGAGTCACTCAGTAGACGAGACGAGTAGTGGTGGTAACAAGACGACGGCCATGAAAAGACGTACGACGTTTAAGTTGAAGACAATTTTTATATTAGTTTTTTTTTAAGACATTTATTCATCTATTAAAATTATTATTATAATTTTGTGACGTTGTGTCCAATACATTTATTAAATTTGATTGATTAAGTGTTTGATTATTTTTACGCCCACATATATATATATATATATATGTGGGCCCACATATATATATATATATATATATATATATATATATATATATCTATATATATATATATATATATATATATATATATATATATATATATAATAAATTTTAGTAAATATTATTTTCGGTTTCTAGGGACCTCAAAACAAATTTCTGCCATAATTTCGGTTCCATTCTGGAAATTTGCTAATAAAAACAAAACAATACATTAATTTAAATATATTTTTCATATAGAAATGAAAAATAAGATAATTACTTACTTCTTTAGATTAATTTTATCTTCTTTTTATAAATAATTTAATTAAATGATCAATACGATCTTTTATTGATCTGATTGTAAAATATTTTTTTTTAATATTTTGTAAAATAATGTCCCAGTTTTCTTTAGATTCGTACGGATTATAATGCACGACATCTCATAGTAACATAAAATCGTCGGATTGTGAATACCGTAATCGCTCTTTATTCATGGTAATTGTACCACGTGCAATTTGCATTATAATATAAATATATAATTAATTAAACTATTCAAAATATCTATACTAACTAAAGCTATATATCTAACTATTTATAAAAATACATATTACAAAAATATTAAAAAACTATGAAATTAATGACAAAAGAAACTACCTTAAAGAAACTTTTTAGAGTAGACTCGGAACTCGCGTTAAAAAATTCTAATGAAAATTTAGCTAAAGAATCAATTAAAAATATATTAAAAGAAGACATAGAAATTAAAATAAATAACAAAAATAATATTAAATCTTTAAAAAATAAAATTAACGACAACAATTTAATACTTACTAAAGCAGATAAAAGTAATTCTGCCGTAATTCTTAACAAAAAAAATTATTCAAATAAAATAAGCGATCTTATTAAAAAAGAAAAAATGATACGCCTAAAAACAAACCCTACTAACAAATATAACGAAGAAATTAAAAAAATTAATTAATAATAATAAAAGTATCTTTACTGATAGGGATAGACATTTCTTGGTGGAGATGAACTCGAGAGCCCCTAGATTATATGGATTGGTAAAAACGCACAAAACCGACAACCCAATCAGACCAGTAGTTTCCCACATTGGATGTCCATCACATAAATTATCACAACACCTAGACCCCCTTTTTAAAACCGAAACCCAGTTCACCTCCAAACACAGCATTAAAAACTCCTTCCAACTTGTAAATCAATTAAATAATACTCCTTTTCCCAGTCGGTACAAATTTGCATCTCTGGATTGCGTAGTATGTTCACCAACATTTCTACCAAGGAATGTCTAAACTTAATTAGTGAAATCATAAACAATAAGATAAAAAATCCAGTAAAAGTTAATAAACACCTTTAATACAATTTTAAAACAAAACTACTTTGAGTTCGCAAATAAATTCTTCCGACAGACAAGTGGCCTTTCAATGGGATCACCTCTCAGCCCTCTGTCGGCCGAAATTTATATGTCGAGCTTAGAGGAAGTAATAATGAACAACACACTAACCAAACAACATGTAAAATATTGGTATAGATACGTGGACGATATAATTATAGGCTTCGATGGATCGATCCGATAACTGGAAAAATTTGTAGAGTCAATAAATTCGTTAAACCCAAAAATTCAATTTGACTTAGAGGTAGAAAAGGATAATAGCATAAACTTCTTAGATTTAACTATAACCAAAACTAACAATAAGCTTGATTTCAACATATATAGAAAACCATCTTACTCTGGCATTACAATTCAAAATGATTCAATAAGTCCGTATGAACATAAAATCGCAGCCTATAATTCCATGACCCACCGAGAGTTTAATATAACTTTGTCGAAAGAAAATTTTGAAAAAGAAATAAATAATGTAAAAATAATAGCGAATAATAACGGATATAATTCAAACTCAATCGATAAACTAATAGCTAAGAAAGAATTTAAACAAATTTTAAAAGAAATTTACCCCTCTGTTAAACCAGAACTAAAAACTAACTTTAAAACTATAACATATTTTGGTAATATATCGGATAAAATTAAAAAAATTCTAGAAAAATCAAACATAAATATAGCATTTAAATCAGGCTTTAATCTAGGAAACTTAATATATAATAATAAAACAAAAATTGATAAACTTAAAAAATCGGGTATCTACAAATTAAACTGCCAAGACTGTAATAGTTTTTACATCGGTCAAACTGGCAGAAACTTTGAAACCCGGAGAGCAGAGCATTTCAGATCCTATAGGAATAAGAAATCCGACTCTGCTTTTGCGAGGCATTTAATTGACACCGGACACACACTAGAACGGGAAATTGCCGTGCTATACGAGGCAAACAAAGGACAGAAGTTAACAATCCTAGAAGCAATAGAAATAAATAAACATAACTCCGATCACCTTTTAAATGACTACACCGATATCCACAGTTCAACTTTATTTTCAATATTATAATTTAATTAAACTTTTAAAATTGTATTTTCTGTAATATTGTTTGTTTGTCAATTTCAATCTTTTGTCACGTGTTTGTTCGCATTTGTCACATGCAATGTAATCTTGTTTTTCTTGTTTTTCGGATTCTCCCACTACCCCCCGCCCTTCTACTTCCACACCATATACCACTCCCCTTCATAAGTATAGGTAGATAAAATTAGTATATAAGCGCACGTATCGAATATAAATTTTATTCTGTTTGAAAATGAACTAACGGTTCGAAACAATATTGTCACAGTTTCAAAAATAAAAGTGGTATTTTGCAAAGTAAAATATTTGTTTATTATTTACAATATATGTATATATTACGAAACTATTTATAAAACTATATGAATAACTAACTTAATAATACAAAACTATGATATATTTTAAATAAAAAAAGAAACTATTAATTAGCTATTTATATAACTATTATATATTTTATATAAATTTACAAAATTATTCAAAATTACAGGTTAGATTTCACACGTGGTTACTTATGGTACTCGAAAGGAAATAGCGTAAAACTCAACTCAAACTTAAATAGAAATTTATTGTTAATAAATTTTTACAATGTTTTTTACAATACAATATATTGATGTTGGGCATATTTTATAGATACCTTGAAGTCTTTACGTAGTCAGGATCATTAATTATTAGCTGATAATACATTATTTTCATATATAGTCAGGGACAAAATTTTTAAAAACCCTGTTAATTATTTTAAATAAAATGAATTAAAACTTACAGTTATTACAGACAGTAATAACTTGTTTGTACTTCACAAATAATCTTGTTTATTTAAATACTAATTACAATATTATTAAAATAATATAAAAAAAAATATAAGTTTAATTCGATTTTAACAATTATAATAATCAAAATGCATATAAAGAATACGTAAAATATCGCTGAACAGCTTCGATTGCTGCCGATTTACAAGTGAACTCATTAACCGAAGTTGGCGGGTCGAAACTATAGCTAGATCATCCATAGAGTATGTTTTCATAATTATCACCAGCGCTGCTCATTAATTTAGTGACCGCAATTATAACTATTATTTTTTGCAAGTGTACTTATCTATGTTGTCGGTAAGACATAATTACATAAATCACTGCACAGTTATCACTCAACTACTGTCCATCTTGACCAACAGATGTCGAATTTACTACAAGACTAAAACTAAAATTAACCTAAATATTTAGTATGTATTATTACATTATATCTCCTCAGCTTCCGAAGTTTGATTCAGTTACGACCGGTAAGCTTGCATTGGCAGTCTTGTTCTCTGCGCCCTTTTTGTTCTTAATTCTAGTGTTTTCGGTATTTCTCTCATTAGGGAATTTTCATGATCATGAAGGCGACCGTAGCTTACTATAGTTTTACGTTTTACAAATAGTTTCTTAGTTTTTCCATATTTGTTACCTCATGGAGAGTCTCCACGTCAGAGTATTTGTCGACAGCTGTGATTTGTCGCAGCACTCGGTTTTGAAGTCTTTGCAGTTTGGTAATTATATTTTCAGGCAACGTTGGACCCTAGATTTCGATGCCATATGTTAATGTTGGTCGAATGCATTGTCGATATATCAGCAGTTTCTTGTCTATGGTTAGATACCAGTTTGTCATGAGAGGTGTGAGTGCGTTTATTAATCTTTGGGTTTTGTTGTATCGGCCATCAGCTGTTTTCGTATGTTTCATGTTATTAGACAGCCACAATCCCAAGTATTTTATTGCATTAGTGTTTTTTCTATCTGCGTGGATATTTCTGTTCGAACTTCTAGGTAAGTCGGATCCATTGTTGTTTGATACAATCTACGACAGATGTTTCTTTTACTCTTTAATTCTTGGAGTTCTTGCGATTTGTACTCTTCTCGGCGATTGATTTTCTTAATTGAAACTGTTTTATTTTGTGCCTCGCGGATGCTATTTTGAAGCGATTCTATCTCGTTGTCTATTTCTCCAGCCGAAGTTGGATCTATGATTTGTTCGTGGACTGTATGTCTGTACTTTTTTCAATTCGCTTCAGCGAAGTTCGGGACAGAGCACGTTTGTTGGCGTGGCGGTTTATGGTTGTAATATCTTGTACGTAATTCACAAAATCTTGTTTATTTTAAATACTATTACAAATTATTAAAATAATATAAAAATAAAAATATAAGTCAGATTACAAAGTAACAATTATAATAATCAAAATGAATATATAAAAAATGTTAAATATCGCTGAACTACTTCGATTGCTGCCGATTTACAAGTGAACTCATTGACCGGAGTTGGCGGGTCGAAAACCATAGCTAGATCATCCATAGAGTATGTTTGCATAATTACCACCACCGCTGCTCATTAACTGAGTGACCGCAATTATAACTATTATTATTTGCAAGTGTACTTATCTATGTTAACGGTAAGACATAATTACATAGATCACTGCACAGTTATCACTCAAACTACTGTCCATCTTAACCAACAGATGTCGAATTTACTACAAGACTAAAACTAAAATTAACCTAAATATTTAGTATGTATTATTACATTGTATCTCCTCAGCTTCCGAAGTTTGATTCAGTTACGACCGGTAAGCTTCCATTGGCAGTCTTGTTCTCTGCGCCCTTTTTGTTCTTAATTCTAGTGTTTTCGGTGTTTCTCTCATTAGGGAATTTTCATGATCATGAAGGCGACCGTAGCTTACTATAGTTTTACGTTTTATAAAGTCGCTTAGTTTTTCCATATTTGTTACCTCATGGAGAGTCTCCACGTCAGAGTATTTGTCGACAGCTGTGATTTGTCGCAGCACTCGGTTTTGAAGTCTTTGCAGTTTGGTAAATATATTTTCAGGCAACGTTGGACCCCAGATGTCGATGCCATATGTTAATGTTGGTCGAATGCATTGTCGATATATCAGCAGTTTCTTGTCTATGGTTAGATGCGAGTTTGTCATGAGAGGTGTGAGTGCGTTTATTAACCTTTGGGTTTTGTTTTATCGGTCATCAGCTGTTTTAGTATGTTTCATGTTATTAGACAGCCACAATCCCAAGTATTTTATTGCATTAGTGTTTTTTCTAGCTGCGTGGATATTTCTGTTCGAACTTCTTGGTAAATCGAATCCATTGTTGTTTGATACAATCTACGATAGATGTTTCTTTTACTCTTTAATCTTGGAGTTCTTGTGATTTGTACTCTTCTCGGCGATTGATTTTCTTAATTGAAACTGTTTTATCTTGTGCCTCGCGGATGCTATTTTAAAGCGATTCTATGTCGTTGTCTATTTCTCCAGCCGAAGTTGGATCTATGATTTGTTCGTGGACTGTATGTCTGTACTTTTTCCAATTCGCTTCAGCGAAGTTCGGGACAGAGCACGTTTGTTGGCGTGGCGGTTTATGGTAGAATATATTTAGCAAAGGGAGATGATCTGTAGATGGTTCATCAATTATTTCAGTCGTTGCGCTCCAGCTAATATTGTTGGTGATTGCTATGTCAATTACGCTTTCTTTGTTGCGGGCTCCAATACGTGTCGGATTTTGTGTGTAGATTACCCGTGCGCTGTGTGTTGTAGTCAGCCATACTTCGAGGGTTGTTCTATGTCGATTGTTCCTTGGGTAATTCCAGATGGCGTTTTTTGCATTGAAATCGCCTATTGTAATGGTTTTGTATTCAGCCATAAAAATAATGCTTAAGTCTGTTTCGCTTAGAGTTTAGTTGGGAATGTATACACCTATGACGTCTACTTGCATATCAAAAAGTCCGATTTTTCGGGCGGCGCGATAATGCTTAAGATTATCTTTTACGATGACGGCGACTCCACCGCCTGTTGTAGGTTGGTCGCTTTTGTGGATTTTGTATCCTGGGATGTACTATTTATCGCCTTTACTTAGCCAAGTTTCGGTTATAATTGTGATATCGGAATTTTCAGTAGATATCATTTCTTCGATTTCGCACCGTCTTCTTGTGGCACGCTTTTCGTATTAAAGTTTATGATTCTCAAAGCCATTTTTTAAATCTTCAGTGAACTTGCAAAATTTGAAATCGCTTCAAATCTTGTTATCGGATCTGTTGTCTGTTTAAGTTCGTTCGTCAGTTTGCGTATGGCATTTATCAGTTCGCCAATATTGCACATGTTGTTGAGTTCACTGATTTCGTCAATTAATTCCTTCAGCTCGTTATTTGTATTACTGTTTATGTTTTTCTGCCACGGATATACTGTCGGCAAAGGAGCTGGGACATCGCGGTTGTTTAATTTTGCCATCTTATTTCTGTTTTGTTCTCGTTTTCCCTGGAGTTTTTCTAGGTGTTCTAAATGTTTAGGCCATTTTTTGAAGTTGGCAAGGTGGTTCCCCTCCCCCCCCCCCGCAGTTAGCACAAGTCGCAGGTGTAGCCCGATCACGCAGGCATTCGTCCGCCGAATGATTCTCCGCACATTTGATGCAATGGCTCTTTAGATAGCAATTGCTCGCTGCATGCCCAAAATCTTGGCATTTAAAACACTGTGTAGGTCCATGCCTGGTCCGGTATTTTTCTCAGTAAACGCTGGTATGGTAGACGTACTTTATTTTACGAACTTGTTGGAATGAGGTGCCATTTTCAAGATCGACTTTATATATCGGATGTTCAGTGTTTCTGGTCTTCATTTGGGCTACTCGCACAACACTAAGTCCTTTGGCTTTGAGGTCATTTTTTATTTCGGGCATTTCGGCAATTTCGATGTTGTGTAATCCTTTTAGGACAACGGTTGTTGTTTTTTCTTCGTGTAAAGTGTAGGTGTGGAAGTCTATATTTTATGTATTTAGTTTAATTTGAGATTTTTATATTCTCCGATATTGGTAGTAAAGATGTTGACGCAGTTACCAGCATACTTCAAGTGGAACCCGGATAGGCAGATGTCACCAATGATTTTTGTTAGTTCAGTGTGCTTTTTTGGTTTCTCGTGAAACACAATAGGTGGAATTTTTACTGATTTTGCTCTTGTGCACTTTGTTTCTTTCGGCGCACTTATTCCAGATGATTCGCTTGGGTTTTCCTTTTTGTTTCCATTGTCTTCATTTGTGGTTTCAGTTTCCAATCTACGATTGTGTGTTGTCGTTGGTGTTTTCTTGATGAATAAGTCACTTAACGCGGCGTACTTGTTGTCATGTATAAACGTTGGTGGCGATGTTTGCCTTTTCTGTGCTCTTCTTGGTATAGCTCCTGTGTTCTTCGAGATTACTGTAGTGAACTCATCTTCCTTCGTTGTATGACAGGTTTCGGTTTCCATTTCCTTTTCTTCACATTTATCCCCCAGTAGGTGGTTCACGTCAATATTGTGTTGTTCCCACAGTATGTAGGGTTATTTAGTTGTTATATAAAACTCTTATTAATAATAGTATGTAGCGTCCTTGAACAACTGCTGTTTAAACTTATTGTTGCACGCGATATGATATGAATGAATGAAATGAATAATAAAATAGCGTAAAAAATTAGATTACCGTATTTATGTTAACGTTAACATTATTGTGGAGCATGCGCAATTACTCAAACTGTCAAAATAGCGTTACCCTACAACTTACGGTATTTTGCAAAAACTCTCTAATATACATTATTTCATCTGGTTGGGACCTCTTGTATCAATTTAGTTTCTTTCTGGGTTGCTTTGTGTAATTCGTTACTGGCTATATTGCTCTGTTTTAATCATGTTACAATATCCTTGACTTTGTATCATCAAATTTAATGTCTGTGCAAAACATGGTATGTGTTTTTTTTCGAAAGTCAAATCGGCAGCCTTTACCATGTTGGCTGCGTTGTCTGTCACTACAGCCGAAACTTATCAATAACCCAGTCAGTGCAAATTCTCAATAGCTATGTATGTGTTCTTTGTATTACAATTACAAAAAGTATAACATACATAAATCTTAAATTTATAGTGATGAAAATACAGTATTTAATATGTTTTCTGCGTTTCCTGAAAGTTGTAGTTTTTGAGATACGAGGTTAAGACAGAAAGGTATCGACATGTGGTACGAGCACAACTTACAGAATTAATGTTACTTAATAATTAATAAATGAGTTTATTTATTATTTAAATAATTCAAATTGTCATCGGTGAGTTAAAAATCCAGCGATAAAATATTTAAAATATTGAATGATTTTGTTTGATAGCGCTCCGAGCTGGCTCAAAATTACTAAAGTAGAAAATTTCAAGATTGGTTTTATGACAATAAATTTTACAAGCAATAACTATGACAATTAATTTATATTGTCACTTAACTTGTATTTAAACACTATTTTGATAGGGCGAGTATGAAGTTCAATAATATTTTTTTGTAATTTTGCTTTTAAACAAAACTTTCGCTATAAACGTTCATTTCGGGAAGATTTTTGAAAAGTTAATCAAATTAAAAAAAATACTTGTTTCTTTTTTTTAGTTTTGTACAGTGATGTAGTATTAATTAATATTTAATTTTATTCGCCATTTTGTTATTTAAGTCATTACAAATGGATATCTACTGCCCACCACCCCCTAATGTTTTTTTTGTTTTTAAGGAGTTCACTTTGACCCCTAGAAAACATAAACAAAGCACTGTAAAAGTAAGGAAGAACAAATTTTAAAAAAACATATTAAAAAGCTAAAAAGATTCTATTTAAGGTTAAAATTCTACGTCTCACATAGGAATACCGCCTTAAATTTATAGTGATGAAAATACAGTATTTAATATGTTTTTGTGTTTCCTGAAAACTGTAGTTTTTTGAGATACGGGGTTACGACAGAAAGACAGCGATATGTAACTTGGGAAATATAAAAATATCGATAATTTTTATAATTTAATTAAATTCACATGCACAGAATTAAGGTTTTTAAATAAAATTACAACCTTTTCCTATGAAGATATCTAAAATTTTATGTGTTTTACGTAATTTTAGTAATGTTTCCGAAAATTATTAGGCATTCCCGGAATGATAAAAGTGTTCGCTGGATGAAATTGATATAGTTTACATACAGTAAAAGTCTATTGAAATCATAAGCGAGTTTTAGAAATTAGAGTTAGGGACCATCCATAAAGTACGTCACACGTTAAGATGGGAGGAGGAGATCGACGAAGTGTGACATTGTGCGACAAGGGGTGGGTGGGGTCCTAAGTTTCGTGACGTCACATTTGAACATTTTATACATCTAAGTGTTAAAATGCTAAATTTGAACTACTAACGAAAAACTTAAAAATATTTTCGACTCTATCTGTATGGGCATAAGGTTTCAATTGTTTTGTTGGCGAGTTCACACCAGAGATAGGAAAAAAAACAGTTTTTTTTTTTTAAATTTATAAAACAAACAGTTCAAAATATCTTAAACATGTGTTGCTATGTTTTAAATCATGTTTTCATTAGTTTAATTTAAACATATGTTTTAAACATTTTAAACTTGTTTTAAACAGGTTTAATTCATTTAATTGACTCATATAGAAAAAAAACTTTGTCTCAAAATACCTTACTTTTTGTTATCAATCACTGACATAAAGTAACTACATAGTAATGTAGAGTTTGACAATATTTAAATGAGATAACTTTTCAAGCACGGCAATAATCACCTGTATTGTTCGTAGCATGTTACCTACTTATCTAATAGGTTGTTCACACCAAACATGTGGTAAGAGAAAGATACTGTATTTCCAATGTGACAGTCTTTTAATATATTAAATACATATAATTTATACATAATCTCCTTCATTTTCTATTACCGCCTGCTAGCGCTCTGGAAGTCTTCGAATACTTTTGAACTTTTCATTTTCCCTGAACGGTCTGAAAATGTCTTCTAATGAACTGGTGAGCTGATCTCAACTATTAAACATGTTACCTCGCAACATTCTCTTTAATTCCCCAAAACAGCCATAGTCCAGTGGGTTTAAATCTGGTGAGTAAGGAGAATGTGTCCAAAGAGCTATATTTTTTTTTCTTCAAAAAAATTTGTAAAAATCTTGGCTCTGTGCAGGGGAGCATTGTCCTGGAGAAGTACAGGTCCTGTACATTTTGTTTTATTCATCCATTCCGGTATTTCTTCATTGAGGATAGAAATATACACTGAAGCGGTCATTGCTTGACCTTGGTCTAGAAGTCTATAAAATGTGATGCCGTCGTAATCTAATGCCACTAGTAGCATCCTCTTCCTCTCGTAAATGTTGACCGCCACAACAGCGGGCGGCTTCTCATTTTTCCTCAGCCAGAACCGTCGCTGGTTGCGATCGGGAGGTAAGTATAGGGATACCCAAGTTTCGTCAATTGCGAGAGTTCTCCTGAGCATGTCAGGGTTCTTGTTGTATTCTGTTAAGTTACACTTTACAGCTAACAATCGATGATCTTTTTGATCTTGACTCAGAACATGTGGTATCTACCTATTAAGTTTCTTCGTCAAATGAAGAATTTCAAGTAAAATATTGTGGCGCAGTAACGCCCAATAATCCCCTGGGATTATTGGTGAGCGGAATTAGTTAGCACACACGCAGCCATTATTTCCGCTCCATCAACCAGTAGTGGATTCTAAATATTCCTAACAGAGATGGCATTGTGCTGGACCCATTTTACTTTTAGGAGACGTGGATTGAGGAATCCCACTAATGGTTTGAATATTTATGTAAAATCAAAGCCAAATGAAGGAAGAAACTTTCTTCAAAAAAAAATATAATTCTTGTCTGGATTGCGGTAGTTGATAGGTGAATATTGCGGAAAGGGATCGTTGGTGGAATCAGGAGAATGGAGTTGGTAGGAGTCGACTTAGGGCGACGTAAAACCCGAACAATAAATCAACTTACCAGATAACTCCGTGGTGGTGAATCCTAAAACTAATTTGGACGGAAATATCTATTGAGGATTAACGCCGCAAGTCCGGCAGTTCCCATAAATTCCAAAATAAATTCTCCGGAGGCGTTCCTCTATGCCCGTCGAAAGATAGGATTCGAATATTAAAACGAATAAAATAAATAAAAAAAATCAATGATTCGTTTTTCCCCAACTTTATTTTAAATTCCAAAAAATTCCCAGTGGATTCTTTCCGATCAACTTTCACAAAAGTTGTTTACATAAAATGTTTAAATTTGACGACAATGTATATCACAAAAAATATTCATTTGTACGGAACGAAAATCAAAGTCGAATTTTTGTTGAGTTACATGTCGTGTTCGACAATAGATGTTTTCAGTTACGACGACCGAATTAAGAGAGATATTATCAGCTCGGTGGCTGAATTAAAAGAGAGCGACTGAAAAAGAATCGAACTTTAACTTTCGTTCTGTTGTTGTAAAAATTCTAGATATTTTTTACAGATGATTATGTAATTGAAATATATTTTTTTTGTAAACAAATATCTACAAGTTCTCAATTAGAAAATTAAAATTTTAAAACGTATAATTGCTTATTTTGTATGTAAACTAGTTCTCTTCCTCCATAGAGGTTGATTCACTTTTCGTCAGATGGTACCCTGTGTCTGATTTTATTGATTTTGTTATTGTTTAAAATCTATTGTTTCTAAATGTGGCGAAGATAAGCTACGCCACAATATACCAAACTGAAGATATTGGCAAGTTCAAGTGCTGGGAAATGTAGCGCATTGAATAGCCTTTATTATTCTTCAGTAACTCCTCTACATCATGCGTTTTATGCTTCCAATCAGTTGGTTCTCTATGGTCATCTCCTCTTTTTTCTTCCACTTCAAACGTGTTCTTCCTGAATCGAGTCACCCACGATTTCACTGTGCGTTAACTGTAGGCTTGTCCACCTAACAGTTGCACTAGCTGTTTATGGATTTGATTCGCGGTCCAGCCGAGACCCACGCCAAACTTGATGAAAATCATTTGCTGATAATCATCGAATGAGTTTTTTAATTGTGTTTGATCCATTTCTCACAATAACTAAAATCAAAATTCAACAACAAACACGTCTGTTCTTTGTTTACGCAGTCACACTACTACAAGTCGTAACATGCATCCGTTCAAAAAATAGAGCGCGACAAGTCACCGCACGTTTGGCGTGAACAACCAATGCAAAAAGAAACCGTCGCTTATAAGTCACAGATAATAAATCTAAATACAATTGGAGTGAACATAGGGTGGTATTTGTTGTAAGCAATAAAATAATTTAACTTTTTGAAAGTTTATGGATCACTAATAACAACCTCTTGAAAAGTCATCCCAAAAATTGTTGGATAAGGTATACATAATTATGTACTATTAATTTATATAAGATGGCATTAACTGAAAAAATTTGAATATTTTGTTTGTTGTAAAATCTATAAAGCCGTTTGTTGTTTATTCAAGATTTAACAAGTGTTAACTTTTTTGTTTTCTAAAATTATTGTTTTTATTATCGGTTTCATATGAGCCCATACAGAATAGGCTTGGCGATCCAAATTTTTACTCACTGTAGCAAAAGATCTTGATTGTAAGGTCCACTGGACCACTTGGATTTTCCCACTTAATATAATTTATTTGGTGAAAGTTAGTAATTTTTGTTTAAAAACTAGTCCAATAATGGACATTACATGCCTTTGTAAAAGTATTCATTCTCAACAGTGAATTCCTATTATAGATTAATAAAGAAACTGTTTAAACATTTTGCGTTTTATTTTATAAATAAGTACAAGCAAAATTTTCCAGTAGAAAATTAGATCAAAGAAAAACATAGGTATTTAAAAGAAGTATCCGGGCTTCACGTACCAAAATTCCATTTTTTGGACCTACTGTCCGGGTTGGATAATTTTAATGATGGCAACTCTAGTAAATGTTATTTCTGGATTTATTGTTAAGATATTGATTAAATTAATTAAATGTGAATTTTATATAAATAGTTTAATAGCCACAAATAAAATATTTGCACATAATTTAATCGAAATGAAAGATCAGTATGGACGAGATGGACTAATATATCCATCTAATGATGTAATAAAAATATGTGAAGAGTTGGAGAAAACAATAAGAGTACATTTTATTGAAAATGTTGATAAAGAAGTATTATCAAAATTTAAAAAACTGAAATATTTTATATAAAATTTCAAAAAAATTTATCGGCGACGGACGCATTCTGTTCTGCCGCAGTTTCGGGATTCGGGATTCAGATGTTCAGATGCAGTTTCAGATGTTGGCTGCCGCAGTTTCGGGACGCGTATCCGTGCTTTTGGCACCTGAAACATTGGGTAGTGCCGCCGGTTTTTTTGTAACGTTCCCAGTATGTCCGGGCACACAAAACATACAGGATGTTCTTAATTTGAGTCAATGAAGTCCCATTGGCGAAGTTAATCTTATAACTTCCCACTGCTCTTCCTTTCATTTCAAAGACTACGACGCTGAGCTTCTCGCCTAGCTCCTGCTTAATCTCTTCGGCGCTGTTCGTCGGCATTCCATGGAATACCACCTCCGTCGGTTTCTCCTCGGGTAGGGTATAGGTATGATGATCCATTTTGCCCTTTAGAACCTGTAACAGATTGACCCGATTGGGCCAATCTGTTACAGGTTCTAAAGGGCAAGATGGATCATCATACCTGCACTCCAGAAAGATGCAGCATTCGGAACGCGAGTACTTGAATGTACATGGCCTTGTGCATGCCATCTTGCATAGCTCAACGAGCTGTGCCTGAGACTTGGGTCGCTCATGTAGAACGATAGGTGGAAGCGGACGTCGTGGGTCGGCGGCTGTGGCGGGTGCTGTGGCAGCGAGTCCGGGAACTGGTTTTGGCACCGGCTTTTGGATATCAGCAGTCGGGGAGGCGGCGGCGGCGGTGGGTGGCTGGAACACAAGAGCTGCTTTATTTGCATGCTCCAAAGGGGCGGATACAGGAGACGACAGCAGTCTTTTCGACGTCTTCTTTGGGATCTCGAATCCCGACTGGCATGGGTCCGTTTCCATCCTGTCCGAAGCGCAGGATGGCTCTTCTTTCTTCTCTTCGGCTGCCGCCAGCCGGATGGCCTTCTTGTTGACTTTTACAGCCGTGAACCGCAACTTGTAAACAGTAAAATACTTAGTACTAATAGCGAATATAGAAACTCCAATAATATTTACATAAGCTAGTCGATGTTTACTCAGTCGAATCTAATCTCTGAATGGTGATGTGAATTGAACTATTACAATTGTGAACAATTTAAATCAGTATGTGTGTTAAGTCATCACACCCACAGCGGGCCTTAGCGTGCATACGAATACTTAATTCGATAAATAATTTAGGATAAGGACTGCTCAAAATAGTCAAAATGTATCAAACTGAGAAACAGGCGTAAACAGTAATATTCGTAACACCACTACTACATATACGTATACGTAGTAGGACTGCCGTGCCACACCAATCTCACGTATCTCAGAAATGAAAGTTTTGAGAAAACTTGATTTGAATAAAATAGCAGATGATCTTAATTTTAACTTAGACATTATTAAATATCTGAGATAATTGATTTTTGTTATGAGTTATTGATTCAACATTGCAGCATTGATTTAATAACGAATAAATATACTATTTGAAAATATAGAAAATAGGGAATGTGATATAATCAAAATAAAAATTTAAAAATACAGTAGATTAATTATTATATTTTTATTAAAAAATTGTTTAATTAAATTGTCAGTATGTATATATACTAGGGAGTAGAATCCTTTAAACGTTGTTCCGTGTAATTGTTGTATCTCAAAATACATGACGTTCGGCAGACTAGATGTTGACATTACGGTGTGCCAAAAAAAAAGAGAAGTTGGAAAATTTTGTGTCCCCCATCATGTTTCTGGTTTTATTTCATCTAAAAAAATTAAAAAAGATTTAAATCTTTTTGGTTAAGTGTAATCCTAACCCTATAAGTTCAACCAAATTACACACAGAAAAAAAATTGTTAGACTTTTGTTTTAACTTAATTTTTCCGACTTACAAGGAAACCCCGCGAAGTCGAAAATTCAAAAAAGTCTGAAACTTTGTCAGTATGTAGAGGGTGACTACCTAATAACATTAAAAAATATCAGCTATTGCTAAAAAACGTTCTTAAGGGGTGAACAACCCCGCGCCCCCAAAGTTGGAACTCAAAAATTTAAAAATCGATGAAATTTTGTTTATGACGATCTACAATTTTTGTAAAGGATATTTTTTTGTAATCTATAATTTTCATAAAGGATACTTTGACTTCGACTTTGTCTGCGCCGGAAATTCCAATAATACAATTTTTCACCCCTTTGGAACCCACCAGATCGACCTTCCATCATCTATATCCACCGTTTACTATATCCACTTATAAAAGTCCGGGTAACAATATTTTTTATTTCCCTCTAAATCAGGGGTTCCCAAAGATTTTTGTACCACGCCCCCTATTGTTGAAATGAAAACTTCTCCACCCCCCCCCCCCCCCTTAACAATAAATTGTGTGGGCCTAGGAATAAAACAAAAACATATAAGTATTACATTGAAAACAAAACATTTATTTATACTGCCATAGGGTACAACAATATCAGTTTTCATAAAATACAAAAATTATTAATAAGAGAAAAATAGAGTAGGTTGGTTAGTGAAATGGATGAGCTTGCATCTTACTAGTATGCCTATTCGTGGGTGAGTTTTGGTAAGTGCACAACGCAAGTCACTAGCAACATCAAGTTTATTCCGATACTTTGTTTTAATTGCCACAAATGTTGAAAATGCTTTTTCGCACAAATAGGTGCTTGAAAAAGGCAAATATAAACGAAGAGCTTCCCGTGATACACTAGGATACACTTTGAAATATTTTAACCAAAATGAAGGTTTGTCCATTATATCAAAGTTGCATTTGGCAGAGGAATCATGTTTTATTTCAATCTTCTTGCATCTTCTTGAAGTGATTCAGGCAGGGAGTCTATGTTCACATGGAATGGGTAAGTTGACATTCTGTAAATATTATCGTCACAAGTGTTTGGGAAGTATTTCTGGAACTCTTCAATTAGGCTCTCCAAATGGTTTGATATTTGGATTTTCCAACTTGATCCTTCATAAATGTCCTTGAAGCGTATTTCTTCTGAGATTGATTTTTGACACGGTTTGCCCTTTGGAAAGCTTTTTAAATTCGCAGAATCCCCCGAAAGGCGATGCCAAATTCGTAGCGATTGGGTATTTTATCCCCGACAGTAGGATGACAAATTTGTAACGATATTTATATTATGGGTAATTTGTTCTTGTTGTAATTGTTGTTGGTTAGTCCACGCCTATTAATAGGTAAGTGGTGCGAAACAACGTAGAGATAATTTTGTTCCTTCCCACTTAATTAAAATTTACTTTCGCACTGGAATTTTTCTCTTAGGCCGCGAATTCTTCGTCCTTCCTCGGCTTGAAGACACTTAGTAACGACAAATCTGGACGTCTCACTTCGGGTTTGTGGATTGGCGAATAATTTAAATAAAAACAGAATATTTAAACGATTTAAATTTATTTGACACGATATAACGATATTAATAACAATAAATTTAGCTTTTTACATTAAATTTTAACAAAACAAATATGGCGTCGTGCCTCGAATGTACGAAAAATATATCTGTCCGAAAAATATATCTTATTACGAGTTATTACTTAACTCGTAATAATAGAAAGTGTTTGCAATTAATAATAACGCAATATAATCTACCCTATTTTTTTCTTCCTCATATACCTTGGATGCCACACATATTTCGAAAAAACGCAAAAACACGTATCCCCTAAAATTTGATGCTCTTTCTATTTGAATCGGTCCATGCAGAAAGGGCTTCAGTCCACTTTTCCGTAATTTCAGTTTGAATATGAAGCTTTATCTAAGAAGGTAGATACACATTTCTATGCGAAAAAGACTTCAGTCCCATGCACCGTTACCATAGTAACAGAGCATTAATTTAACTGTTCCATGCAGAAAGGGCTTCAGTCCGGGACTGAAGCCCTTTTTGCATGGAAAATTTGTTGTAGCAGCACACTATTGAATATTCTGTGTCATTATGTTTCCTAACCTGTTATTCAAAATGTTTATAACGAAAGAAGGTCGAAGGTGCAGTTTAGTGATGTGCATAATCGATTATTATTAACAATCGATTATAATCGATTATTATTCACATGATCAATTATAATCAATTTTAGGAAAAATCACAACACCACTGTGGTTAGTTGGTAACCCTTTCAATCAAGAAAGGGAATCCCCCAAATTTTCTCTTAATGAAAGAGACATATATAATGTGCTGCCTTTTCTTTTGTGTCATTTTTACATATACTTAAGAAAGAGAACGATAATAAATTAATATGTATTGTATAATATTCTGTGTTGTTACAAAACACAAAAAATCATGTAAGCTTACAAGTAAGCTTACATGATTTTTTGTAACTGAATCTGTAACAAATTAACCTTAAAGTATAAGAAAATTATTTCATTTTTAAACGTTTAATAAAACTATATTCGTCAATAACTGAAAAAACGTATAATTTTTCGGTTTTGTTGCATAATAAGAACTACTCTCATCTCATTAAATATATTTTGGTAGGTATATATTCTAACGTAATGTAAAGGGCTACTAACATTGTATAGAAAAAAAGCGTACGTTATAACATTATTTTGCTTTACATAAAGATTGTCTTACTGTTTTGTTGTTAAAAACAGTTTAACATTTTTATTCCGTTAAATCGAAATTTGTGTTAATATTTTCATTTAACACAAACACTAAAAGTTACATTAACGCAAGGTTGTGTTACTTATTTAACACAAAAATTTAACCACAAGTTTGTTTTACGCAGAACACAAGTTTTTTTACTGTGTGTTAATAATGCCATCAGAAAATGAAGGCACAGACAATGTAGAAGAAAGAGGGAAAAAGAGGAAAAGTACACCATCTTCTTGGAAAAGAAATATAAAAAAAACTGCAAGATGTAAAGGGAAGGAATACCTAACCTCCAAAGGCAATTTGATTCCAGCCAGAACAACAGGACCCCCATGCAGGTAGGTCTCTAACTACTAGTGTTATCTAGAGCTTGTATTTGTTATATACATTACAATATTAGGCACTGTACTTATTTATTTCTGATATCAAGTGAATTATTTTTAGTAGTCCTAAACCTCTCAATGCACTATAAATCCCCTTTATTTTCCCAAAATCACTAATATTTTTTGTTTTGTTTTCAGATGCCAGAGAATGAACTGTTTTGAGAAGATCTCAGATGATGAAGCTAATGAGGTGCTAAGACATTTTCATGATTTTCCCACAAAAAATCAACAAGACTCATTTCTTCAATGTCTGATTGATATGCATAGTGTTAATCGCCGTCGACCTCGGAAGGAAGAGCGGGCAAGAAATGTTGACAAAGTTTACAAATACTACGTTGTTATTGGTCATGAAAGAAGAGCTGGTAATGGACCATACAGATCCACATAGCAGTGCTGGAGCGGGAATTCGGAAATAATACCTTGAAGCGGACCCTCCCGATACACAATAGAAACTTTAGCCTCGTTGGCTCTCGAGTAGCATGACAATCAAATAAATTTATAAAAGGTTGGGAAAAATCTACACCTGAATGTGTTTCAGGCCAGGGGTTACGAGAGAAAGTATCGGCAATAAAATTTTCCTTTCCCGGAATATATGTACTGAATAGTAAAATTATACTCACTCAACGAGAGAAACCACCTGAACATTCTATTATTTAAAATTTTGGCATTTTCCAAAACGGTTAGTGCTCTATGGTTCGTTTTTACTATTATTCTATGATCCAAGATGTATGTTCGAAATTTCTTAAAACAAAAAACGACTGCCATCAATTCCTTTTCTGAGATGGTATAGCCAACCTCATACGACAATAGAGTTCATGATGCAAACGAAATGGGATTGTGTGTACCGTCGTCGTTTAACTGGTAAAGATAACCGTCTACCGCAAAATTCGAAGCATCTACCTCTACGTAAAATTCTCTAGAAAAATTTGGGAACTTTAATATAACAGCCTGTTTAAATAACTCAATTAATTTATAAAAATTTTGTTCTTCCACAGGTCCCCAAGATCATTTAGCGCCTTTCTTAAGTAAATGAGAAAACTTTGATGTGAAATTACTATAATTCGGGAAAAAAACGTCTGTAAAAATTTAATACACCCAAAATAGATTGTAACAATTTAACATTATTAGGGGGTTTCAATTTACTAATTGCTTCCACTTTAGATTCGTCCATTTCTATCCCTTTAGCCGAAACTATATGACCTAGAAAGCGGACTTCTGATTTAAAGAAATAAACTTTTCATAACTTATTGTGATACCTGCATTTGCAATTTTACCTAAAACTATTTCAAGATGATTCATATGTGACTCAATATCATCAGACGCTATTACTATATCATCGACGAAAACGTGACTAAACTCCTGAACTTCTGGTCCCAATATATGATCCATACATTTTAAAAATCCACCAACAAATAAATTTAACCCGAAAGGTAATCTTTGAAATTGATAGCATTTACCGTTTATAAGGAAAGCAGTATATTTTCTACTATCGAATTGGATCGGAAGTTGCCAATATCCTTCAACTAAATCTATTGAAGAGAAAAATATTTTATTTTTGAATTTACCTAGGACGTACTCGACAGACAACGGACATTCCTTATCACAG
This sequence comes from Brachynemurus nebulosus, assembly GCA_035578155.1. Taxonomy (NCBI): domain Eukaryota; kingdom Metazoa; phylum Arthropoda; class Insecta; order Neuroptera; family Myrmeleontidae; genus Brachynemurus; species Brachynemurus nebulosus. Next base: position 326,981 of record JAPWDM010000072.1, on the reverse strand, counting down.
GCCAAAATTGTATTGACGTTTCTAGCATCCAGGACCAAACGTAGGGTATTATCCTTTTTAACGACAACGTGTATTGGGTTAGTATATTCAGAATAACATCGTTCTATAATATTCAATTGTAATATTTATTCGACAGCGAATAAACGGGCATATGGGATCGGGTAATATTTACTTGAAAATGGCTCATGATCCTTAACCTGAAATTTACAACAATAATCCTTAACACAACCCGGTTTCTTAGAAAATATAAAATGAAACCTACTTAATAAATCGAACTTCTTCTGAGTCCAATGATCTAAGTGATGTAACTGACGTACATAATCGGTGATATTCTCTAACGGAACAATCGGATTTTCGTCGGCATTAAAAGCTGTATTATTAATTTGGTAAAGTAAATCATCCTCTAAAGGTTCAACATTATGTATGTTCAAAGTCAGATTATATGAAAGTTCATTTTTATTAACTTCTCCATTAAATGAATTAACCGAATAAAAATCTATCGAATTGCGTTGGCCATCAACATTAAAAGTAAAAAGACTACTAGAAAAATCAAGTTTAGCTTGATAACGATTGAACCAATCTACGCCTAATACACAATTTAGCGCGAGATCATTAATTATTAAACAGCGTATTGGTAGAGTAATATCACAAAATTTAAGCTCGATATAAGCCTGATATCTTGTAGGTTTAGAATGCTTTCCTGTAGCGGTTGAAACAAAATATTTAGGAGTTGGTATTATAGGTGAACCTTCGCCAGTGTTTTTAAAAGATAAATCATCCAACTTTTCAAAAATTTCCGCGTTCAAGGCACAAATATTACTTCCTGTATCCAAGAGCGTGATTACATTAAAATCAAAAAATTTTAAATTGAGTAAAGGCAATGATATAATTGATCGATCAAAAAATTGAATGTCTGAGTCAAAATCTCTATCTTCGTTAAGTTCGTTAAACGTGTCATTATTCAAAAAATCACAAATAAATGTTTCGCATAATTCAAAGTCATTATCATTTACAGAATTATGTTGACTTGAATATACCGTGTTTGAATTATTTAGTTCATTGACCTGTGATGGTGATTCCATATCAAGATCAGAAATTAGTTTTCCCAATCGTACGAGAAGTTTGGAAAAGTGGTATCAATAGTTCTAGAATTATTATTATTACTATTTATATTACTACTATTACTTTCATTAGCACTCGCTGTACTAAAATCATTATTCGTCGAACGGTCATTACTTACATTACGTTCGAAGGACACTCGTCGCCCTGTACCTCGTGCATTTCCCCGATAATTACTAGGATTAAAGCTATTACTACGTGAATGACCCCTAGAGTCAATACCCCAACCGTTGTTATCATTATTATTATTATTATTCAAGGTTACGGAAGTATTACTAACGTTATAACCGGAATTTGCTGTCGAAGTGTCACTATTATTCGTCACATGAGAGTCAATTTCCCTCAATTCGTCGTATAAGTCTTTCAGATTCTTACAATGACGTAACATTCGTTTTGTGTCAAAGTCGAAATGTTCCAGTAACGTGTTTATAAATGTAACTTCGTCAGGTTTACAGTCCAAATGCTTCACCTGCTTAAACCAGTACAACAAATGACTCGTTAATTTCGATTTTACGCTGGAACGACCCTTGTTTGAATAAAAATCTAATAAAATTTTATTTTGTATTTTGCTATTCCAAAACGTAGTCAAGAACCATTGACGAAACTCAGTATAAGTAGATATAAAAATATTTTTACCAAATGAAAATGATTTCATGCGATAGGAATGCACGTAAGACAGCACAGCAGACAAGATCTACTACCTAATATATTGAAAAAGGATAGTAAAAATTATAATAACTTTGATAAATGACAAAATTTCATTTTTACATTCCAACTATATGAATCATTTGCATTTTGTATAAATGTGAGTATATATTTGATTCACTTAATGAAAATATATTTCTAACATGATCCACTAACTTGGTCTTAATAAAACGTAACTTGTCTATTTCCGCGAGATTGCAACAGTCCGGTTCATTAAATATCTAACGAAGTAATAAATTCCATAGGATGATTATAATATTACTGTCAAATTTTTTAATATTATAGAAATTTTGACGAATTAAATTTGAAATATTTAAACTATTATTTGAAAGTTCAAATGTACTCGTATTACCTATCTCATTATTTAAATGTAAATTCAATTTATTCAAATTATCTTTAATAACCATTATTTCTGAATTAATATTCGAAAATTTTTTTTTCAAGATTATTGATCTTTGCTGTAATATTTTCAAATTACTAAATTCTGAATTTACTGAAATTACATCGTTTTGACATTTATTTATTTTACTATCTAAAATCGAATTATTTTCCTTACTTTCGAAAACCAAAATATCTATTCTATCATTAATCAACACAATTTTGTCATCAAATTTCTTAGTTAAGTTTGAAATTCTAATATAAAAAGATGATTTCAATTCCTGAATTTCATTAATTATCTGAGATTTATTTATTTCAGTTTGTTTACACAGAAAGTTCACCATACTTACTATATTTTCAGTGTCGAGCTGTAGATATCCTGAGTTCGCTGTAGTGTTAGCTTCTTCATTATCCTTTGGTTTGTCCTTAAAAGAGTTATGTTTGGATGACGAATGTCTTTCAAGACTATTAAGTCTCATTGCATTATTGCTTAATACTTCATAGCAAATTACATACTGACAAGAAGGGGTTCCGGTATGGTCGTCACCAGAGCATAATATCAATATCAAAAATCTATAAAAATAAGGTCCACCTCTAAAAATAGAAAAAATATTTCAATTTAAATTTTAAATAATTTTATAATATAAGATATATATATATATATATATATATATATATATATATATATATATATATATATATATATATATATATATATACATATATATATATATATATATATAAGTTATTAAGTAGCATATATATATATATATATATATATATATATATATATATATATATATATATATATATATATATATAAGTTATTAAGTAGCATTGACAAGAACGTGAAATAGTTCGGTGGTAACGTGTCTAGTATGTTTTGGATCATTTGGTACAGGGTTCCCAGTTCAGACACTGAATTTTTTTTTAATTTTAATATTTTTTTTAAATTTATTAATTATATTGCTAAAATTATGCTACCAAATATCATTTATTGCAAAAATAATAAATATAAATAATATTTTAAATATATCTATATATGTATATACATAATAATAGGTATATATATATATATATATATATATATATATATATATATATATATATATATATATATATATATATATATATATATATATATATATATATATATATATACTTTTTTATGAATTAACGAGAAACACAAGTTAGTATGTAATAAGTATAATACATACCTAATATATGTATACTATTTTTTTAATAACAATAAAATTTTTGTTTTCTGAATTTATGAATTTTTACATTTTTTAGGATGGTACATATCATATAAACATATAAAACATAAATTTAAATAGCATCTACTACAACGAATTATCACATGCACATGGTTTTTTTAGATGTTCTATTGGGAAACACACTTCGTTAACGTTATTAAAAATGTTTTGCCCATCGGAAAGTTTAGAAGCGAACCGTTGCATATCTAGAAAAATAGGTGTTGATAACTGATGGTGTACAATTGAATGTAGTGTAATTGCATCTTCTCTAGATGCTGTTTCACGTTTGCTTTGAATTAAATGTGTACAATCTTTTTTTATAAAATTCTTTATATGCCGGTGAAAATATGTATCACATGGATGACATAGTGAAGTGCAGTTTGGCGGTATAATTTTTAGGGTACATGTTGGTAGGTTGTGTACATGATTATTAAATATTTCATCGTATATTACCGGGTTCGTCTGACTGCCCCAGGAGTCTACTATCAATAGAAACTTATCTTGTTGTACATACGGTTTAATTACTTTTTTTAAAAATAAATGATTTAACTCTCCAGTAAGTTTGCCTGATTTTGAACACGTTAATACCACATTCGAAAATCGCTCTGTCAGTGTATCCACTATCTTTTTTACTCGTGGGCCGAACGATCCCGTAGCTTCTTGTAGACATAAAAATACATGTGGTAACAATTCGTCAGACATCGTAAAAGCATATTGAGCGGTATATGAATGGGTTAACTTACTCAAGTCCTTTTTCATGGAATATTGGGTATCAAATTTAGCGTTATGGCCTTTATTTGTAAACAAAATTTATTTACTGTTTCCAGTATTGTTGTTAAATTACATCTTTCTCTCTGACTAACGTATTTCGTAATTTTTCGTTGTCGGATGCCATGCTTCTTCTTGAAACGTTTTACCCATGAACGTGAAGCGTTGAATGTAAATGTCGAAGACTGATATTGGTTGGCAGTACTTAAAGCCCACTCCTGTAAGTTTCTTGTCATTACCTGCAAAATTAGTTATTATTTTAAATGCTGAATAGTTATTTCTTACAATTAATACTATAAAAAATAATGCAATATTGCATAGAAAAATTACAAATGTAGAATTTTACCTGCATATATTCCGCTCGAGCTTCCAGAAAACGATCATACGTCCATGAATCAATGGCATCATATTTATCTTTTATATTACCCCCCATTTTTGACGTCGCTTTCCCAGCGTTTTAATTCTTGTAATTTTTTCAAATGTAGCGAACCGTTCTTTTGGAGCATAGCTAAACTCCATTTAGGGTGCTCTTTTGCCAGTTTTATCACTTTTATTTTTATATCTAATCTAATAATCTTGTTTTCCTTGTTTCTCCAATGTTTTGTAATCGGAGTTCGAATCACCTTCAACATCTTCCACTTCAACATACGAATTGTCTTCGTTTTCTTCATGAGAAAGAATCAGTTCTTCATCATGTATTAGTACTTTTTCCTCTAAAATTTCCAAAGTGCATTTGAAAAGTTCTTCTCCCATTAACTTTGCTTCTAATGACATTCTGCGCGATGTTTTACAATAAGATTTTCCTCCAATAATAAACGTTGACAAAACGAAAATGCATCTTTTAAACGCCCTTTCGCTGCTTCACTGTGGATTGAATCTTTTTCAATAATGTCTTCACAACCAGATGCACTTGAAGTACTAGGAATTGGTTCCATTTTTTAAAAGTACTTTTATTATTAGAATATTATTTATTCACAACAATATTTTTATTTTTAAGACACAAAATAAGTCTTACTTTCAAGAAAGTTAATGAATAAATGAATCAATGCGACAGTTTGTATTACGGTAATAAAAGCAATTATTAATAATTTTGCTATGGTTCCTACTTATTGTAATATTTTATAGGCTCGTATTAGAGGCCATAAAAGATAAAAATTCCATATACTTGAATTATACCCTTATTGTATTATTCCTTTACTTGATCCGACAAACAGTATTTACTTGGAATTCTAACAATATGATCATAAAATTAAAATTGGGTCTTTTAGACCGAGCTCCGACCGTGTTTTTCGCTACCCCATCAGATGATTCTTTGGAAGTAAGCTAAATTAATCGCAAATATACCCTAAATTATGAATCCCGGGGCTGACATTGTGGATTCTGTTAAATTGTATTTTTAATTGATTTTTATAAGTAGCTCAAATCAGAGGGTTACTGACCTAACAAGATGATTTTGTGCATATTTTACAAAAAAAATGGTCTGCCTCTCAAATTTGAATTTTATTTGCCCGGCAGACCTACTTAAGTTTATTGATTATCCTCATAAGACCTACCCCACAAGATGATTCTTTGATTCTTTTTTTTAAATCAAAGTTTAAAATCGTCTCTATCTAGGAAACATTGTCTGCCTCATAAAAAATAATAACGAATATGACAGACTTAATTTTTAATACATATACATCCGCGCACTTGAGAACAATATCTTGATGCTGAAAATGTCTTTTTTATGAACAAATAATTTGTTTTTGAAGATATTAATAATGCTCTTGCATTTAATACAAAGATTAGTCTCAAGATATTATTCACTTTAATATTTCTTATGATAATAATAATATACGAAAATTCTAACAGATGACATTAATTATCCTGATTTTTTATTTGACCATTTTACCCCCAACTATAATAATGAATATTATTTAGGGTTAAAATGGTCAACTAAAAAGTCGATGTAATAAATAATAGTATATGACAATAATTATTATATTAAAAAGAAATGTTATAGTTTTTATGAATTATAATAAATACTAATATTATTAATATTAAATAACAATTTTTAAATAATAGTAACAATAATAATGAAGAAAAAAATCTTTAAAAGTACCGCTAGTGCTATAGCGCCAAAAAGAATCAAAGAATCTTCTTGTGGGGTAGGTCTTCTGAGGATAATCAATAAACTTAAGTAGATCTGCCGGGCCTACTTTGACTTTTCGCGTAAGTATTGATTTTTAATAATGTTCTTAAACAAATGAAAGTGATTTGGAATCATATTTAAAAAATTGAATTGAAAATTTTTTTATTATTTGACAGCTGTTATAACTTTAAAATTAATTTAATTTTACCAATTAAAAAACATTCAGATTTGAATAATATTTATCTAATTACGATGAGTAAATATAAACTATTATTTTTAATTATTGTAAATTATTGACTACTAATAAATCATTTAAATAATTAATTGGATTTCAGATAATGATGGAATTGAAGAGTTTGAAGAAATCGAAGTAGCTGAAGAAAATAATGATAATGATGATGAAGAACTATTGAATACTGAAGAAAACAATACAGAAGAAAGAAGAATTAATAATTTAACAGTCGGGGAAGAGTTTGGATCATACAGCGATTTAGAAAAAAGAATTGAAAAATTTCAAAATTCTTCATGCAGCTATTTTTATAAAAGAGATTGTGTTACCATACAAAAATGTAGAACCCAAGGAATGAAGAGGCACATTGATCCAAATGTAAAATATTACAAAATTAAATATTGTTGTATCAACGGAGGAAAGAATTTTAAGTCAAAAGGAACCGGAGAAAGAGAATCCAATACATTTCAAAAAAAAGAAAATGTCCGGCTACATTTACTAGCAATGTTTCCAGAGATGGAAACAAATTATTCATTTCGTCAACAAGTTTACAACATAACCATCAAATGACGAAAGAGTTATTTGAGCATCTTCCTCAGGCAAGAAGAATGAATGCAGAAACAAAATGTAAAGTAAAAAAATTATTGAACCTGAAAGCAAATAAAAATAAAATTAAAAGCTTAATTGAAAAAGAGACAAATAAAGTTGTGATAATGAAAGATATCCATAATTTAAAATATAGTGGAACAAAGAAAAACAATCTAGAAGAAGTCGAGAAGATTTTATCCATGAGTATAAAGCAGAAAGTTACTTCTTAATAGAAGAAAATGTTTTTAAAGATTTATTTTTTGCAACGCCAGGGATGAAATCTGTTATGGAATCATACCCAGAATATGTTGGAGTGGATGGAACATTTAAACTTTTAAATATTTGTGCACCAGTATATTTATTAATTGTTGAAGATCCGAATGGCTGCACGGAAATAGTTGGAGTAAGTATTCTTGTTAACGAAGATAAATCATCGATTAAATGGATGATGAAATGTTTCAAAAAAATGCCATCCTTCTTGAAATAAAATAAAATGTATCATGGCCGATAAAGACCTTTGTGAAAGAGAGGCAATAAGAGAGAGTATGTCGCCAGTTCAAGTTAATTTAATCATGTGTGCATTTCATACGCTAAGAACATTCAACAGAGAGATCACGACGGAAAAAAGAAATATAATACGGGAAGAAAGAGATGAAGCTAAATTGATTTTGCAAGAAATTGTTTACGCGGAAACTGAAAAAGAGTATGATGAGTTGTATGAAATATTGGAACTATTGCGCGAAACAATAGTTGTTTATTTTAACTCAAATTGGCATCACTGCCGTCACGAATGGTCGAATCACGACAAATAACTTCGTAAAACACAATTTCGGCAATGACACAAACAATCGTTTGGAGTCCCTGAATGCTAAGTTAAAGAAAAATCTTGATCGGTTCATGACGTTAGAAGATTTTGTGAGAAGTTTTCTAACTTTTATTGAATGTTTTCATCGAGAAAGAGACCACAAAGCCGCTGCAGCATACCAAAAAGCACGCTTTTAACTTACCCTAAAAATTCACCTGAGTTTCATTATGCTGAGTATGTCACGAATCATGCATTTAAGTTCATAAAAAAAGAATTCAATAAAATGAATATTGTACATTTAAATTACAATCAAGCATTGAATGTCTATGAAGAACAAAAGTCGGCCACTATTAAAATAACAGCAACAGCGTCCTCTTGCGATTGCTCAGGACGAGCTTCAACGATGTTACCTTGCAGGTAAGATTATTAAGAAATTTTTTGATTTAGTTATATTAGTTATGATTGAAGCACCGCTATTGTAAACGCTAGTGAATTATTTGCTGCTAATTTACAATTATACATTAATTTTCTTATGATTTTTTAGGCATATACTAATGGTCCGGAAAATTGAGCAAAAAGATTTGTTTGAAAAAAGCTTGTGTAACAGTCGGTGGGCTAATAGTTTTTATTATGAAATCCAGAGAGTGTTTTTTTCTTGCAATGAAGAGGTTCCTGTGCCAGAAGCTATTATTTCCTCCAGACCAGAGAAGCAAAATCTGGAACGAAAAATATAGAAAAGCAAATGAAATTGCGAAGCAGTTACCAGCTCTAGTAGCTGAAGTGGGGACAAAGTTTTATCTGAAGAGAATGAAAATTTTAGCTAGTTTAGATGAATCTTGACAAAATAATGAGGAAGTAAAAATTATAAAAATAAAAAATATCAATAAAGATGCAGATGATAGTGACAATGACAGTGAACGTGAGAACAAAGACAATGACAAAGACAGTGACAGTGACAGCGACAATGACAATGATAATGACAGTGACAGTAACAACGACAACGACAATGGCAATGATGGTGACAGCGACAACGGGAATGAGAACGGCAACGACAAAGACGGTGACATTGACGACAACGACAATGGCAATGGCAATGAAAACAATAACAAAAATGCTGATAACAATGATGGTAGTAAAAGCTATGACGATCATCATGATGAAAGTAATTATGATGAATTCAATCAAATCATAAAATACGTCCAAGCCTCAAAGCTAAATGAATGTGATGACTCTCTAATAATTGAAAATATGGAGATTAACACCGAAGAAATTCAACTGCACCAAACAACAATAAACAATGAAACAAATTCATTACAAATTGCTGTTTGTAGCAAAGAATTAAATCAACGTAACGATCCAGAAACTACTTCCACAACAGTAAGTCTTGAATTACCACAAATAATTCTAAATGCCGCCCCACAGGAAAATGAAACAACAACATCTGAAACTGTAACAAAAAAAAAAAAATAAATAAATATACTCTCGAACGTTGTGGTTCAACCTGCGATTAAAAGGAAAGGACGACCAAGAGGTACTGATAACACAGTTATCGGTTTGCCGAAGAAAATGAAGCGAGACAATAAAGAACATAAAATTCCATTAAGCAAAGAATTAATCACCGAACAACGTAAGATAATGTTCAAGTGGCTATTGATAAAAGAAAGTATTGTAAAAGATGTGCTTGATGGAAAAAGAAATATTGATGATTCTGACATAAAAATTAACGATGAAGATATACCTTTTGCTATTGTTAACAAAATGAATGTAAATTTATCAATTATAAAAAGATACTGTACACCTGATGCATGGAAGAAAATTTTAAAAATTTTTCATAAAAAGAAATTACAAGAGTGGAAGTGTACAGGTTGCGAGGTAGATTTAAACAAAACTGTTGAGAGCGACGATAAGGATACGTAAAAGAAAAAGAAATTGTAGGTAACTGGAAGTAACTGTAGGATGTAATTATTGTCTAAACTGGTATCATTTAAAATGTGCGAGACTTAAAAAAGACCCAAAACAAAACTTTGGATGTGCAATTATTGCAAATATTAGTAACTAGCTGACCCGGCGAACTCTGTTCCGCCTTAGAGTCAATAAATAAGCAGACTTTTGATTTTATTCAATTCAATTCTTTATTAAGAAATCTCTCTCTAATATTAATAGATTTGAGCGTTACTTTATGGTATTCCATATTTGTAAATAATAAACAAATACTTTGCAAAATACCACGTTTTTTATATATAAACGTGGTATTTTGCAAAGTAAAGTATTTGTTTATTATTTACAAATCTCTCTCTCTCTTTTTCTATATATATATATATATATATATATATATATATATATATATATATATATATATATATATATATATATATATATATATATATATATATATATAAGAAAGTGGTGTTAGTTACATTACTTATAACTCAAGAACGGATGAACCGATTTGGCTGAAAATTGGTGGAGAGGTAGCTTAGAACCAGGAGGATACTTTTTATCCCGTTCGAAGGCGTTTCCGTGAAGTCAGTATAGAACGTGGTATAACAAAAACGTATGTGACAAATCTGAAAATATACATACATACGTATGTTTGTTATTGATTTTTGTTTCCATAGTTTCAAAGTATGCATTGGCAAAAATTTAAACATCTTTTACAACTGACATAAATTAATAAAAAATTTTACTATTTATTTAAATGCGAGCGGAGCGAAGCATTACCTGGAATTAGCCTTTTTATAGAATTTTGAATTGTTTAGCGAGCGAAGCGAAGCACTTTATAGGCGAGTCATATGGCGAGCGGAGCGAATCATTACCTGGAATTAACCTTCTATAGAATTTTGAAATATTTAGCGAGCGAAGCGAAGCACTTTATAGGCGAGTCGTATGGCGAGCGGAGCGAAGCATTACATGGAGTTAACTTTTTATAGAATTTTGAACTGTTTAGCGAGCGAAGCAAAGCACTTTATTCTCGCGCCTATTCTCAATCCCATATGATTTAAAATCGGCTAAACTATTTTCCGCTTTATTAGTAAATATTGATTTGATTGTATCAAAATGATAAGAAAAAATTAATTCAATCAATTATAACTACTGAGCCACAGCAACGCGTGGCCGGGTCAGCTAGTATAATTATAAAAAATCAAGTATTTTAATGATTCTTCATTGTTCATGTATTTTGGCGCATGTGTTGCACTCTTCAGTTAAGCACCTTGTGATACACGACATTTTTCGTTTTATTATCAAGCGCAAGTACAAACAACGCAGATGGTCTTCCGACCCGTGAATATGCTACATATAATTGACCATGTGAAAAACATTGATTTTCCAGATTTAGACCACAAACTTTCAAGGATTGGCCTTGTGATTTGTTAATGGCCATGGCGAATGCAAGACGTATTGACGAAATTGAAGTCTTTTAAACTCAAACGGCAAATCATCGGGATCCTCGGAATGAGAACTTCCTCACCTTCGAATTTTCCTTTGAGTATCGTCGCGTAGATCACATTTTTCATCAATATGCTTACCACCAAATGCGTACCGTTACAAATTTTTGGTGGGTTTATATTTCGAAGCATGATTACTACGGAGCCAACCTTCAGGTGTAAATTGTGCGGTGGTAAGCCAGGCACATCCAAGGAGTTTAAAAATTCAATTGAATAGTTTGTGGCTTCATCTTCATTTGTTACACAGTCAATTGATTGCATTGTTCCAATGATGTCATTCTGAATTATGTAGTTTAGGTCATCTACATCTTTATTCTTAGCCGCCAAAATTGCTCGCTCGCTCAACCATTCATTATTTTTGTAGTTAGTAATAATGTTTGGAAATACTTTGTGGATAAGTTCGTCTTTCGATGAGACAAAGTTGCAGAAATTCTGAGGAAAAGAAATCAATCCGTTCGATTCGTCGACCGGTACTCGACCATTACCGATAGTCAGCAATTAATTGCTCAGAGAAATCTTCAGCATATGTATCATTAAGCAATGCAACTCTCATGTTTGTTGTCAGCTGAAGTTTCTTCACATAGCGCCATAGATTCAATGATTTGAGGCAAGCGTTTATTTCGTCGGCGGCCGTTGATCTTAGAATTACTGGCAGTGTTTGTCGGAAATCGCCAGACAGTAAAATCATTGCGCCTCCAAAACATCTCGAGTCATTGCGTAGATCTTTCAATGTTCGGTTAAGTGCTTCTAATGCACGTTTATGCGCCATTGTGCATTCGTCCCATATGATGATTTTCGATGCTAATAAAACTTTGGCCATTGCGGAGCTTTTTGAAATATTACATGTTGGTTCTCCAATAGTGTGAAGATTTAACGGCAATTTCAATGCTGAATGAGCCGTACGGCATCCTTCTAACAATGTGGCTGCTATTCCAGAAGAAGCAACTGCAAGCGCAATGTTGGATCTCGCACGAACAGTGGCTAAAACTAATGACATCAGGAATGTCTTCCCAGTTCCACCAGCGGCATCCAAGAAATACAAACCACCATTGCCATCATCAATTGCCTTCATTAATGTATCATAAACTTCCCTTTGTTGGGGATTCAACAGTGATACATTCGTTTTACATTCGTTTCATACATACATTCTAAAGCTAATTCCCGTGGTCAATTCACGTTCCCGTTCCAATTCTCGATTAAATGCGTCATTCATTTCACGATTTGGTGCTGGCATTCCTAACCTGACTAATAAACTACCGCAAATAAGGTAACACATGTCTTCGATCAAGAGTAAAGCCCGATTATGTATCTCCTCATTCATCTCGAGATCGGGATATCTGGAACTGACACGAGTTTGATGTAAAATATCTTCTGACAAATTATCCTTGTATTTATGCCACATGTTAGATGAGTTCGATAGAAAGCATGTCGAAATGATGATAGCAAATAATGTGCGTATCTGACTTGGAGATGCAGAGATAATGGCTTCAACGATTGTCGTATCCCAATGGGTATCGTTTTCTAGTAAATTGAGTGCTTCACATGCAGCACGATATGTTGGGAATATTGTACCATTGACAGTCCGTAGTGACTCAAATGGCGTTGGCCCACGCACATTTACCAGCAACAATCGCAAATAGAAGCATTCATCATTCTTTGGATGAACTGTCTACATACGACCAAGAGCATCAGTAGAACGCACATCCGGATAACCGGGAACCATATTGCCTTACTTTCGTCGTTGAAAATTTTTCGATGAAGCATTCCAAGTGTAATAACGCGGCATCTCCGAGTATAGCAAAGTTCTTGCAAACGGATCACTTTGGCAGATCGCAAAGAAACTGGTCAATGTTGTGGCTGGAGGTGTTTCAGCACGTTGAACAACATTCGAAGCCGTGAAATATACTCGTTGACCATTCTCCAGGTGCACCGCCAAATGACAACAGTAGGATGACGTTCGTGAATAGGGAATGCGAATATACGCCAAATCGGTTCATTGCAGTTCACATAACGACCAACTTGATAGCGCGCAATTTCATCGTTGGTATTCGAGGGTTCGATACCAAAAACCGCCATATCGCTGCCTTTCGTGACATATATACAAATGTATTTTATGGACTTTACTGAATTGCAATACTCAACGTTGCAATGTGTCTTGAATGTTTTGGAAATAAGTGGCGAATATGGAACAATCCAACTGTTGTCGACAACGAAATCCATTCTTTTCATTTTTGTTGTGATAGTTCGACCGTTATCATCGGGTGATCGACGGCGATATAGTGGATAACCATCGTTGCCAGTGACGGTCTCCGCCGTTGATTTCCTTGGATATCCTTTTGAACACTTGCCGTCGACCATGCAAGGTGATTGGGGATTGATCGCGCCACATGGTCCATGAATCATATTTGTAATTATAACATCATGTAGGTCTGGATCGGCTTCGTGATCGGGAATCTCGGCACATATGATATCATCTATTTGGTCTGTTTGAATTCTTTCCACTAACCAAATAAGGATGTGTGCGTGCGGCAGGCCTTGTTTTTGCCATTCGATTGAATACATCCAGCATCGAGTATCTCAAAAAACGCGTTGTTTGACAATGTAATTCATCAGGCACCGTATTTTTTGTCTGAATACACGTGCGGTGATGTCGTGTCGATCACTTGATGTTTGTCTGGGAAGCAGAAATTGAACAATTTCTATCCATTTTGGATTACAGGTAAAAGTAATAAAGAGATCTGGCCGACCGTAATGACGAACATATGTCATGCATCTTGCGCATATTCATGCATATGACGTGGACTGCCTATGTATGTCGCCGGAAGAAAAATATATATACTTCTCAGAACGCAGTTTGGCTTGGTTCAACCTAATGAAATTAAAACGCTCCATTTCTATTTTGACGTACATGTCGACGCAATACTGCTGAAACAATCGACGAAACCGCAGCAAATAGTTGTCAGCATTTTGACGTATCTTCAAACGATATACATAATAATTCATCGAGCTAACATTCTTTGTCGTTTCTTCACCTGAAATTAAAACATTAGATTTAGTATTTTATAAATATATAATTTTTTCATAATTATAAAGGGGTGAAGATAAATGATTTTAAATCGGTTGCCAGTCATTTGTCTAATTTTACAAGAACCCCTTATCTTTTCCTGGTAATAAACAGTGTAATGGGTCTTTTATTTTAAACCAAAACCAAGCAATTTAAAATGTATGTCATGTTGAACTATGATATTGATACTCACCATTTAATGAATTTATCATTTTGATATTAAAATAATACCCATCTTGTCCTTGCCAATCAGTGGGTACTGCAACGTGTCATATGAACGATGTGTTTCAGATATTTGTTGCAGTTGCCCAGTATCGCGACGTGTAAGCACAATATCGCGTCTTTCCAAGTTTTCACCAACAATCAGGATGGCAACTTCATCTATTGTTGGAGCGTTAAATGTTCGTTTGTGTGTTCCAGATGGTCGTTTATCTGCTCTGATCATGACTTTGTAGTCATCATTTGGCATGTGTTCCAAAGCACTCTTGAACAGCCTGACCAACGCATGATGTTCATGAAGCAGTTGCTGCAGATCTTGAAGAATTGCTCTTTTCATTGCTGCATTTATCTCTTGACGTCGATCAAGTTGTTCTTCCATGTTGCCCATGAAGTATATTTGTAAAAATCTATGCTGTGCATCTTCGAGAGGTTGCAATGATCCAATTCGATGGTGAATCTGTCCTTGTATCTACAAAATAAAAAGCAAAGTCAGTATTTCTGATTTATAAAATTTTTTTTTTGTATAATCAGCAAACATTATATGTAGAAATAAGTATAGTAACTTATTCATCTACTATATTGTAAGTACAAAAATAAACAAATAAATACCTTAAATGTCGGATTAAATCCTCGTTCTTCGATAATGTCTGCCCCAAAGGAGGTCATTTGGAAACAACCATTGTATTTTTGACTGTTTGCAAGAAAATGACGTGATTCTGGTGTTTCGCCACAAAGCAATGAATGCAATGGCTCAGGTGGCGGGGTCAATAATGGCAATTTCACTTTTCCACTAAGGCAGCACAATCCGGAAGTTTCTCCTGAAAACTTTAATGCGTCACAACACTCACAAACACCGTCCATTGGTTAGGTTAGTTTTGACAATATACTTCGATTTTTGATATAAAAACTACGTAGTGAGGTTAGTTAAGGTTACCCTTTGCCCGAAGATTAGGTTAGTTTTGACAATATACTTCGACTTTGATATAAAAACTGGGTAGTGAGGTTAGTTAAGGCTACCCTTTACCCGAAGGTTAGGTTAGTTTTGACAATATACTTCGACTTTGATATAAAAAGTAGGTGGTAAAGATAGTTGAGGTTAGGTCAGTTTAGTTATTTTTGACAATATACTTTGACTTTGCTGAAAAAACTAGGTGATGTGGTTACGGATATGGTTCGTTATCGACTTTGATTAACTCTGGTTGAATTCCCGTATTTGGTAATGGACTGAATTATTTATTCCATAACAGGTGCCGTAAACAACGACTCGTTATTTACTGAAACTGGAAATTCGTTGTAACAATACTTGTTCCGTCGAATTTCCGCTACTTTTGGAACACACTGTATTAGATATATTGCTTCACCCAGTACCCGACCCGTAAAGCCTAATTGATTTTTCAATAGAACCCCGACTGCATTGGTTGATAATAGCGCTACTAAAAGTCTACTCTTCAATACCTCTCTATTTAATACACAGCGTCGATGAATAGCTTGTACGTGAAAATTGTGTAGCGTTCTCTTGATGCTCTGCTCAACATACATAAACTTAGTATTTATGTCGTGCCACCGAAGTAACGTTGATTGAACTCGTCGCGACTTGGCTCCGATGATGACTCCAAATATTATTAATGGGTTTTTGATAATTTTGAGAACAAGTTCTCAATGAGGATTGCCACTTAATTTGATTTACGTCGAATTAAGAAACACGTACTTTGATTTTGGTTTAATTTATTTACGTTAAATTAATAAAAACGTACTTTGATTTAATTAAATAAAAATGACTTTACTTGCTTTTTTCACTGAATTGAAGTTTTTATATTAGAAAATAAAAAGATTTGAGTAATTTTCAACAATAGATTTATTAATAATAGAAATGGTCAATTACAAAATTAACATTACGACGTTAATTTAATTAGTGTGTTACAATGGTTTTGGTGTACTCTATTTTATATTAAAATTAATTGACTTTCTACAAAAGAATGTTGTCCTTTGGATTTCTTTTGTTTCCAAATTATCGCTAATGAAGGCGCCAGAAGTCTTGATGATTAGAGGGTGAATGGAAAGTTTGATGTTATGTGACTTTTTAATCATTGTGTGTCACCACACTCCCCCACGGTTAAGATGAGACCCGGTTTGATGAATTATAGGAAGGATTCACATTGTCTGGAGCGTGAAGTCTTCCGAACTCGTCGAACTGGTGTCGAATTTAGTGGTTGAACTGCCAATTCGTTGTAGTTTGGAGGTGCACTTGGGAGAAGTTGACGATCTGCATGAACTTCTTCTTGAGAGTTGTAAACTGCTGGTTCATTTCTTACTTCTGAGCCATGTACGCAGTTGTAAATAGTTACACATCCTTGTGAACATGATTTTGAAACTAGGTTCTTTAAAAATGTGAGACAGGAGCATTTGTAGAAAATATATACTGCACCTAGAACAGATAATAAAAAGAAAGTATTTTTGATGTAGGACCATGTCGACGTGGAAATTCTTCGTCCCATGATTTCGATAGTGTTTTCCAGTTTCTGTTGAACTTGTCTGTTTAAGTCTTGAATTCGATGCTGGTTCTCGTTTAGTTCGTCGAGATTGATGTGTGTAAGTTTTATTGGGCTAACATTTAATAATTTGATGTCGGTGTGGTTTATTTTCTTGATACAGTCCTCTTCTTCTTGAAGGTTGATTTTTGGAATGAAATCGTGCATTGTGTATGTTGCTATTACAGGGTATGTTTCGATTGTATTTGTCGTTGTATACCCTTTACATTTTTCTTGGAGCTTGACGTTTTGTGTACCTTGTAATTCTATGCTTGTTGTTTCATCGGGGCAAACGATGTTTAAAGTTGTGGGTTCTGAATTAGAGCATATCCATGTGTTTTCACCGATTCTTTTCCAAATTTCTTGACTGGCGTAGTACGTTTTTATTGCACAATCCCTTGGGATTTTCTTAGTTGTAGGCCTGAGCATGAGGGTTTCACAGCTTTCCTGGGTTAAACTTGATGTTGTGTGGATTCCATCGCAAATGTATTCATTTTTGGTGTATTCTTGGCATCCCTTTTTATCTTTCAGTAGTGCATGTGTTGTTCGACTAGGGTTAATTATTAAGTAGGGAAAATTTATCTGGATTGTGGAAATTTGTTTCATATCCTTTGGATTGTGATTTGGTAAAGGAAATAGGTGATATAGCACAAATGTATCTAATTTAACAACTGGTATTCTTATTTCTATAACCAAGGTATGCGCTAAATTGATTGTTCTAGCTTTAATGATCTGGTAATATTTTTCCAAGTTTTCCCATTTTGGTTCGATAGGTAAATTAAATCGTAAACTATTCTGCAATTCAGTTAATAGTGTTTTAGGAGGAAGTATCCGAAAGTCTACTAGGTTATGCCTTGCTAATGTTACTGCGCTTTCAAAATTTTCCAATTCTTTGAATACCTTATTTATTAAATTTCTAAGTAATAGTATGTGTTCATTAATGTTTATGTGATGTAATTCTTGATTTAAAAGTAATTCAGTTTTATTAATATTGTTATTATATATCGCTAAATATGAATTTAATTTATCTTCTATGGTACTAATTTCAGATTGAGTTTTATTCATTTTACTAAGACTATCGCTGATTAGTCGGATTTGTGACTGTACCATCATGTGGATTTTGTCTTGATTATTGACTAAATTATTTATAGCATCTGTAAAATATTGTGCATCGTCTGCACTTGGGTTACCGGTTATTATATGCCATAATGATCCGATGGCGTCAAACCATCGGTGTTCATATTCTACCTGTGTAGATCTTTTATTACGGGTTATTTTATTTTTTAAATTGTATAGATTATTTAAATCTTCGTATTTTATTTTTAAATCAATTAGTTCGTTATGAAGTAACTGAAAGTTAAGTTTACAATTAATATTGTCATTAACTAAACTACATAAACTAATACTTTTTGAATAAATTCGTAAAATTGACCCTAATGTTTTATCTAAATAACTAATATTATAATAGTGTAATAAACTTATATAACTAGTGGTTAATTTTACATTTCCGTTCATATTATAATATATACCTGGATTTTTATTTAAATCTAATATTTCATATTTGTGTGCTAGTACTAGGACCGTTATATGGGTTAAAAGGAGGTAGACTGTCTGAATCATTTTGCTCACCTGAAACATTGAATAATTTCAAATGTTTAAAATGATAAGTCTTATCTTTATTTTTTATTCTGAGGGTTGCTGTGTGATTATTATGAATGTTTTTTATTTGGTATGGACCATGATATCTCTGACGAATACCCTTTTTTAGTAATCTTATTTCTACTAAAACTTGGTCACCAATTTTAAAATTGTAAGGTTTTGAGTTACGATCATAATATTTTTTTGTATTTTCTTTAGATATTTGCAAGTTTTGTTTTGCTAGTTCCCGTAAGGATTTAAGCTTATTGCTTATATCTTCGGAAAATTGATAATATAAAGGTGTCGAGTGACTATTTGATATTAATTTAGGATCATTCCCGTAGACTAACTTATACGGTGTTTCACCTGTGCTGCGATTAACATGTGTATTGTAACTGAAACATGCTAAGTGGGTGTATTGGTCCCAGTCATTAAGATTTTCATTTACATATGTACGTAGATAATCTTTTAAAGGACCGTGTGCCCTTTCAAGACTTCCGTTTGTGGCCGGGTTATATGGTGTCGTTTGTTTGTGACGAATGTTTAAAAGTTTATTGATTTCTTTAATTAAATCTCCCGTAAAATTAGCACCCTGATCGGTTAAAATGGTGGTGGGAAATTCGAACCTGGTACAATAATAAATAAATTTTATGGCAATTGTTATTGCATCTTGGTTTTCTATAGGATAAGCTTGTAAAAATTTTGTCAATTCATCTTGAATTGTTAAAATGTGTCTGTTATTATTTTCCGTAGGGCTAAATGGGCCTATGATATCTAAAGCTACACTTTCATTAAATGTATTCGCGGTTGTAGTAATGAGCATTGGAGGTCTGTTATTTTTTGTATTCTTTTTTATTTTTCTGACAAGATTCACATTTGTTAATGTAGTCCTCAATGTCCCCACTCATATTTTTCCAAAAGTATCTTTGTTTGATATTTTGAAGGGTTCTTTTAACTCCTTGATGCCCGCTGATTAGGTCATCGTGATAATGTTTAATAATCTGTATTTTTTCGTCTTTATTTCTAACGATTTTAGTTTCAATTTTTAAAATGTTTATTTTAAATTGGTCTTCAGTATTAAAATATCGTAATAGTTTTTTAAATATCTCATCAGTTAAATTTAATGTTAGAGACGGTATGTCATAAATGGTTATTTCCTTTGTCTGACAACATTGCAAATACATAAATAGGTTGTACAGGCACTCAAATAAATTACCTGGTAATATTGGGTCTAATGCGTTTTCTTTATAAAATAATAAATAGACGGTTTTATTATTTAATGAATTAAAGCAATGAATATCTTTAAAAGTATTTAGATTTGGTAAGTTAATATTGGTTTTTACAAAATATGAAAACTTATTATTATCTGAATTAATAGAGCTATAGGGAAGAATTAAATTGTCAACGTTTTCTAATGGTATCGTTACTGTGTTGAATTGTGGAATTTCGATATTATCTTTCCATAGTAGAAAGTTTTCGTAAGTTTTTTCGAGAACTAAATTGTCGATTGTTAAAACTGGTCTACTTAAAGAGTCGGCGTTTGTATTAGATTTTCCCGGTTTGTGGATAACTTTGTAGTCGTACTCCTCTAATTTTAGTCTCCAACGTATTAAACGTGAGGAGGGATCTTTACAGTTCATAAGCCATTCGAGTGCTTTATGATCTGTTCTGATCTCAAATTTTTGACCGTAAAGATATGGTCGAAAATTTTTTACTGACTCCACAATCGATAGTAGCTCTTTCTCGGTAGTGGTATAATTTACTTGTGCGGAATTCAGGGTTCTGGAATAGTAACTAATTGGTAGATCTAGTGTATTTTCGTCGTTCATTTGGCTAAGTATAGAACCTATCCCGATATTTGATGCGTCAGTGGTTAATATAAATTTTTTATCGAAATTAGGGTATTGTAATATTGGTTTAGATATTAAAGCATTTTTCAAGATATTAAATGCGTTCTGATGTTCGTCAGTCCAAATGAATTTATTTTCCTTCCTAAGCAATGTCGTTAGAGGTTTAGCTTTAGCAGAGAAATTGGGAATAAATTTTCTATAATATCCTACTAAACCTAAAAATGACTGAATATCTTTTGTTGTCTTGGGGACCTTCAAATTCTGGATTGTTTGAATCTTTTTTGTATTCGGCTGTAAACCTTTCGAGGATATTATGTGGCCTAAGTATTCAATTTGGTCGTGCAAAAATTCGCATTTATCGATTTGGAGCTTTAAGTTATGTTCCCTCAAAACGTTAAATACCGTTATAATACGCTGTGTACCGCCTTAATACGTTGTGTTCGTCGATTGATAAACCGAACACAACGATGTCATCTAGATAAACAAAGCAATCTTTATAGAGAATATCTTTTAGTACGATGTTCATCAGCCGTTGGAACGTGGCCGGAGCATTTCGGAGTCCGAAGGGTATTCGAATATACTCGAAATGTCCCCCAGGAATAGTAAATGCAGTCTTAGCGCGGTCGTCTGGATGGATTAGTATTTGGTGAAATCCAGAAGCTAAATCTAGCGTACTAAAATACTTTGCATTACCCAAATGTGACAATATGTCTTCGATATTCGGCAAGGGATATTTATCTGCGATTGTTATATTGTTTAGGCGTCTGTAGTCAGTAACTATTCGCCATTTTTGTTCTCCACTTGCATCTACCTTTTTGGGGACGACCCAAATAGGTGCACTGTATGGTGAACTACTTTCGGTTATAATACCGTTTTTTAACATTTCTTGCGTTTGTTTCCTAACTTCCATTTCATGAATCTTTGGAAAACGATAATTCTTTACATGAACTGGTGTTGGGTCTGTTAATTTTATTTCATGGTATAATGTATTAATATGTGTTAATGGTTTATCTTTTGTATGAAATAAATCGTAATTTTGTATACAGAATTTTAAAAATTCTTTTTTTAATATTATTATCATTAATATGTTCGAGACGTATGTTTCTTGAAATATCATTATCTATTAAATTATTTTGAATATTTTTTACATTAAAAGAAATGGTAGGTGGATTAGTTTTGATAGTAGCATCGTAATATGTCAAAAAATCAATTCCTAACACGCCATCATGGGGGGTATTCATAATGTTTGTGTCAATTACTTGAAATTCAAATGGGAATTTATTTCCATCTGGCATTTGTGTATTTAAATGGACAGAACCTAATGTTTTTTTGTAATCTGTTTCTAGTCCACGTATTACTACTTTACTATTAGGGTTTATTTGTTTATTTAAAAGTTTATTATTATGGACAAGGGAAATACTTGCACCTGTATCAATTAATAGAGTTAGTTTTTTATCTTGGACGTCAGGACAATCAAACGTTAATTTTTTTGTATTTACTGTGTTAACAGATACTCTATGGATGTGTCCTGTGTTTGGTACGTCGATTGAGAGTCTTGGGGTTGGATCGACTGTTCGACTCCCGCAACAGTAGATGGATTGAAGTTTAAATGTTCGTTATTTTGGGCATTCCTATATTGAGGAGGGCTATTATTCTGGAAAGATTGACTATATTTCTTTTTTCGGCACTCGGATTCAATGTGCCCACGAAATTTACAGTAATTACATATTTTTATATTTGAATTACTTTGATAATTATTATTTTGATTATTATTATTTTGATAATTATTATTTGAATGATTTCTATTTCTACAATCTCGCGTATTATGAGATTTTGTTTTGCATATTTTGCAAAATTTAGAAGGGTGGTCGGAACGATTTAAATTTTTACCAGCTTGTTGTGTCCGCATAAAACTTTCCTCTTCGAGTGCTTCTTTAAGAGCATCGTTAAGAGTTCTCAATCTCGGGTTGGTTAAGCGTAACCTTTGCGAGATTTGTGGAACACAACCAGTAATGAATCGATTACAGAAAGATTCTTCAATTACTGGGGCTAGTAAATTGTATTGAATTTTTGTTTGTTCGTATCTTAAATTAGATAGCCTTTCCATTTTCAATTTGTTTACGCGATTATAGAAGGAAATTATATCCTCGTTATGTCTCTGAGACATAGTTGCCAATTCATTCTCGATATGAATTGTGGTCCTTCTTGGACTATGGAAAGTATGAATTATCTCGCGAAGTGATTCGTACGTTAGGTCCTTTTAAATTAATTGGATACCCAAGTCGTACGGCAACTGATTTGCAGTATAGCGAATTATTTCAATTTCTCTATTTGGGGCATAATTAATCGTGTTATGGACGCGCCTCAAAAAATCTAGTGCACCATTTGGTGTATTTTCAAATTTACCTATCCAATCCCGAAAATTTATATTCTTATATTCGTGGTATTCATTTTCACTAAACACGTCATTATTATCTAATGTTTTCGCATATTCTTTAATTTGTACTAACTGTTCGGGTGTAAATTTGGAAAAATCAATATCACTAGAGCTGGAAGCTTGAGCGTTTTCACTTGAATGTGGTTCGGTTGAATTAGGCATTGTGCTTATTTTTAATTGAGAAAAATAAGATACCAAATTGTCAAGTGAAGATGTTGATAGATGGGTTCTGGGTTTTGGGTTTGTTGAAAAATTATTCTTAGTTGAGGAATCAATAATGGAAAGTCAAACAAAACATACAAAATTGAAAGACTTACGGTTTTGATGCTCCTCTTTTTTCTTTTATTCTCTGAAGTCCTTTATGGTTTGGTTGAGGGCTGCTTCTAATCTGCTTGTCCAACCAATTACCAATTTCCAAGTAAAGTGATGGTCCAATGTTGCGTTGAGCTTGATGAATCCTGGCAGGATCGCCAATTTTTAATAATACTTGTGTCGTGCCACCGAAGTAACGTTGATTGAACTCGTCGCGACTTGGCTCCGATGATGACTCCAAATATTATAAATGGGTTTTTGATAATTTTGAGAACAAGTTCTCAATGAGGATCGCCACTCAATTTGATTTACGTCGAATTAAGAAACACGTACTTTGATTTTGGTTTAATTTATTTACGTTAAATTAATAAAAACGTACTTTGATTTAATTAAATAAAAATGACTTTACTTGCTTTTTTCACTGAATTGAAGTTTTTATATTAGGAAATAAAAAGATTTGAATAATTTTCAACAATAGATTTATTAATAATAAAAATAGTCAATTACAAAATTAACATTACGACGTTATTTTAATTAGTGTGTTACAATGGTTTTGGTGTACTCTATTTATATTAAAATTAATTGACTTTCTACAAAAGAATGTTGTCCTTTGGATTTCTTTTGTTTCCAAATTATCGCTAATGAAGGCGCCAGAAGTCTTGATGATTAGAGGGTGAATGGAAAGTTTGATGTTATGTGACTTTCTAATCATTGTGTGTCACCACATTTATATAAGTGAACAAATCGACGTTCTCTGATCCCAACTGTTCATTCATTCGAAATTTATACCCATACGTTTCACGCTCAATCACCATCAATTTTGGATGCTCGGTTCCTCATGCTTCTTGATAACAAACGAATGATTTTTTCCTTTATGTAATTGCGAATACCCGATTCTGTTATTCTACTACAATGTACTGTGTGTCCAAAAATTTGTGTGATATGTTTGTCGTGATTAAACTTGAACTCCCTTCGTACAAAATGTGATAGGCCCTGCTGTCGCATTGTCCACGCATACCAACTTCACATACAGTGTTAGCGCCATCTTGTCACAAAAGGTTGACGTTAACTTATTTTCATAATTGTTGCATATCCGCACTAATTTGAGTACGTAATGATAGATAATCAATCATTACATCGATACATTTACAATATACAGATAGATGTCATACGACGATTGAGTCGGTTATGAAAGGTTTGCTTGAATTCACTTGTATCACATTAGAAATATAGTTTTGATAAAAATAAAAGAAATAAAAACGCTTTTTTGGAAAAAGTCGATAGAGTCCTTATTTTTCTTTTGTACGGTGTGGTTCTAACCATTTTTATACGTGACGCATTTTTTTTGGTCGTGTGTAATATTTTTGAATTCAGTAGACGCATAATTATTAAATTAAATAGTGCAATAAGATAAACGTGTGTAATAGTTTGAATTTAGTAAATGCATAGTGAAAATTCCCTTCCTCTTATCCAACCGCCTTTTCCCTAATTTTCCCGTTCTTTCTATATGCAAAGCCGGCTACTACTATAGTAAAGTAAGCTTCTATATATTATTTCGCATGAACCAGCCTTGATTTTCATCGGGGAAACATTTTGATACGGTCCTTCAAATACGCCACCTCCGACGGATGTAAAACTTCGTCCTAGGCGAAATTTTAGATCCGCGCTACCATACAGTTTCGCCAATTTCGGTATCCATACAGTAACCCGAAACATAAGAACATGTGACACCACCCTTTAATACAATTTCGTCGATTGCCAATTTCACAGTAGTCTGATAATCAAATGTACTAATTTTGACTGTTGCTAGTACAATAACGTCTTTCCAGGTAAATGAGGTTTCAGTGTACGTTGTACCCTTACATTGCCCATCGACCGTAACACTGCCCGCTAATGTTATACTCGTGACCGTAGTAGCATTTGCTTGTATATTCCCGATTATATGTCCTTTGAACCCGTAAAACGATTGTGTTCGATGAATATTTTTACATTCCTCTGGCCCGTCCCGATGTACATAACTTAAAAGTCCTTGTGGTACCGCCGATACATGACTAAACATTCCGCAACGTTATATAATTCGTGTCATTTCGACCAGACATTTTTTTGTATTATTTGAATGTCTTTTCGCACCTCTGTATAGTCATTTTTTGGATCCGGACACTGAGCAATGTCTTTAACCGATATCACTGATATGTTAGTGTTGGGTCCCCGACAGTCATACACTATAATTGCCGCACTGTACCTGATTATCAGTAACACAATGATTAGTTTTAACCACTGTCCCATTTTGATGTCTTATAAAGATGATAACACAATTTTGAGATACCCGAAAATATTTTTATATGGTGTATTAAAATTATTTGTTTTCTTTATCAATGTTGTTAATAAACTTTTAGTACAGTACGCCCCCGTAAGTTAATGCTAATATATTTAGTTTAAAAAAAAATTTTAATTTATTTATTAATTTTTTTTAAGACAGTAATTTTTGAAATTTTAAACAGTACAGTAGACCCTCGTTATGTGCACTTAGATTTGAAAGTTTTGAAAAATAATTTTTCACAGTGTACGCCGTAATTATTAGTTTTATATTGCTCGATCTAAAACCCACGGTTGATCCTCGATTGGACCACGGTTACGTGTATGGTAATGTCGTACATCATCTGGTTCTGGCTTGTTTACTATTTCTTGTTCCCGTTCTTCTGGTTCTACTTGCTCATCTTGACCCGGAGCGACGTTTGGTTGTAAGATGACTCGAACTTGTAATAGACAATCTTCATCCAGTTGCACTCTATGTGTATCATTTACTCGATTTGCATCCAATTGGTTACCCTGATTATTTCTTGGTTCATCGCCCTGATTATTTCTCAGTTTCAATCTGTTTGCATGTACGATAAATTGTCTACGCCCATAAATCTCTTTTATCTTGTATGTGACCGGTCCCTTTATCCCAACAATTCTGAATGGCCCAACCCATGGTTTTGCTAACTTTTTAAATCCTTTAATACAAGCAGATGTATCGTGTAGATATACCCTATCACCTAGTTGATATGTAACTTCTTTTGTTTTTTGATTATACCGAACCACTTGTTTTTCTGTCACTTGTTTTAGATGTTCTGTCACCCGAGTGTATGCTTGATTAAGCCTTTGGATTAACTCCGCCGCATAATTTTCACTACAATCTGCCGTTACTCGATGTGGTTTAATGATTTCGTCATAAGGCAGTTCTATATCCCTTCCGTATAGTAAAAAGAATGGAGTTTCACCCGTTGCACTCTGTATGTGACTACGATACGCCATAACCACGAATGGTAACCACTCATCCCTCTCTCGTCACTAATATAGTGAGATAGCATATCTTTGATGACCTGGTGACTGCGCTCAATCATACCATTTGATTATGGATGGTACGGTGTTGTTTGAATTTTCTAAATCCCGAGAATTTGACAAATTGCCTTCATTAACTTTGATGCACCCCGTGTCTGGTAATGATGTTCTCGACGAAAGCCCTTGCCACGGTATTAGCCCTCTGATCCGATAATGGTATCGCTTCCAGATATCGAGTAAAGTAGTCTTGACATGTTAAAATATATTTATTTCCCCGCATAGAAGTTACAAGTGATCCCACAATAACCATTGCGATCCGTTCGAATGGTGCCTCTACTGCTGGTAGTTTTAAAAGTGGTGCTGATTTCGTAGATTTTGTTTTCCTTTGAGCACACGAAACACATTCTTCACACATTTTCTTTACATCTTTAGCCATATTTACCCAATACAATTTATCCCTTATGAAACTTAGTGTCTGTTCATAGCCCTGATGTTCTGAATAAGGTGCTGCATGATATGTCCGTATAACTTCCCGAACCATATTTGCCAGAGCGACTAGTCTATCGTGTCGTTCGGTGATAACCCTTTTTTATACAAAATTCCATCCTCGTCTAAGTAGTAAAACTCGTTTTCTTTATTTTATCCCAATTTCCGGATAATTTCTTGTATAAATGGATCCCGTTGTTGTCCCTTTTTAAATGTTTCTCTATCCGAAAATAGCTCGTATTATATCTCCGCTTGATTGACGCTTATATTTGGTGCTGGTATCCTCGACAGTGCATCTGCATTCCCATTTTTCCTCCCTGGTCTGTGAATAATTTCAAATTCATACTCAGCCAGTGTTAATGCCCATCTTGCCAGTCTAGAACTTGGATTAAAAGGTCGCCCGTATAGATAACAACGAAAATGTTTGACACCCCAGACCACAGATAAACATTCGCGCTCAGTGGTCGAATAATTGCATTCAGCCTTACTTAACTGCCGACTAGCATACGTAATTGGTCGTTCGTGTCCCTCGTACTCTTGACTCAAAATAGCCCCGATAACATATCCCGACGCATCTGTTGTCAATATAAACTGCTTGTTAAAATCTGGGTACGCTAAGACCGGTTCCTTACACTGAATTTCTTTCAATGTATTGAATGCCCCTTTGGCTTCTTCTGTCCATGTAAAGTTGGTATATTTTTCGTCAAAGTAGTAAGTGCTTTGGCAATTCGAGCGAAATCTGGAATGAACTTTCTGTAGAAGCCTGTCAGTCCAAGAAATGCACGAACGTCCCTAACACTCTGAAGTCTCTGATAATCCCTTACAGCTGACAGTTTCTGTGTATGTGGCTGTACCCCGTTCCTGGAAATAATATGCCCTAAATATTTCGTTTGTTCCCGTAGAAATTTGCACTTTTCTGGTTTTAAGTTCAAATTTGCTTCCCGTAAACAATCGAAGACATCCCTAAACCGTGAAAGATGTTCGTCGATCCCTTTTGTGCTGAATATGATCACATCATCCAAATATACGTAACATGTGTGTCCCACGAGCCCTGCCAAGATTGTATCCATAAGCCGCTGAAACGTACTCGGCGCATTTTTCAATCCGAACGACATTTTTCGGAAATGATAATGCTCCTCAAAAGTACTGAACCCGGTCTTCTCTTGGTCTTCCTCCGCAACAGCTACTTGCAGTACCCAGAAGATAAGTCCAAAGTAGTGAACAAGTTAGAATTGGACAACATATCAAATGTTTCCTGCATGCTTGGAAGCGGATAAAAATCCCTCTTTGTCACAAAATTGAGTTCTCGGTAGTCGACACAAACTCTAATTTTTGGTTGCCCATCATCGGATTTCTTTGGTACAATGACAACAGGTGCAGACCATGGTGAAGTTGATGGCGTAATAATTCCATCTTCCAACATCTCATTGATCTGTTGTAATAATTCCCGTTGTGCCTGAGGTACCCTGGTCGCCTCGCAATTGGATGTATATTCTCAGTAATAATCCGATGTTTTATTCCCTTCGTAGTTCCCAGTTTAGTGCCCTCTGTGTAGAAAATATCCTAATACTCCATTAAAAGATTTAAAACTTTGTCCCGATCTTCAGGTTGTAAATGTTTTAAGTCGACCTGTTCACTTAATGATGACCCCGACTCTACATGTAGTACATGTGCCTCCCGTTGTTCGTTACTCATTGTTATGTTGTATGTTTCATCAGTATATTCTTGTGCCACCCCAACAGGCGTTTTAGCTCCGATAGTAACTGACTGAAACTGACTGATAAGTCGAACAAAAATTTGATTTCCATTGCTTACTCCCGAGCTGCTACCCTAGCTGCCATAACACCATGAATTAAAATTTCTCCCGGTTCCACTAGTATACAGGTCCCATTTGAAAATTTATTTTTAAATTTTGCCCGTGTTGTACATTCAGATCGTGATGGTATCTCCAATTCCTCATCCAGTAGTACAATAGTCTCGGTGTTTTTCGGACCTGTTTTATGCTTGAACGTCTTGTTTTGGTTTCAATTTTGCTAGAGGTCCTTTTTGTACGTCTTTCAGCGTCCCATTTGAATTTTTGAAAAATTTCCCCGCACCTCCAAAATTTTTATTTTTATTAATTTTAGTGCGTATGTTTTCTTAATGTTTTTTCGCTATCTTCCGTATAAACCAAATAAGGTAATGTTTCACAAAACAAAATCTTATTGGTCGATTCATTAAAGTTTAACAAAGTAACTTATGTAACGTATGCAAACTTCGACTAGTAGCGTCTTCTTCAAAAAATATAACATTCACAATTTTAAATGATTACTTCGAAAACGGGATTACGGTGAACCTCGTCATGAAAACTTTATTTAAGCCAAAAAAAAAAAAAAATTTATCAAAAACGAAATAATTTTTAATTATATAGTTTAACTAATCTCGCACAATGGGATCATTTTTAAAACAATTTTTTACAATCATTATTAAAATTAGAAAATTTCAACTCTGCGCTAAAGATAAGTAATATTTTAAATATTCTATTTTTTTCTTTTTTAAAAAATAAAAAATGAAAAATTAAACAAAGTAAAATTCAAGTTTAGATTGGATCTTATTCAATGCACTCGTATTTATTCATGTTGATAATTTGTTTTAAATCAATGTCTAAAGTATATTGCATTTTTCAAAATTTAAATTTCGAAATATCACAAACGTAATCATGCACAATTAGTTATTGTAATATTCATTCAAATATCTAACTTCGTATATCACATTTAAATTAATTTTGAGTTTATTCATAATAATGTTATTTTATTCAGTTGATTTCATACCATATTCAATTTTAAAAAGGGAATTAAATTACACATAGCAATGCAATATAATGTAGAAACACTAACAGTTGTACGATCTCATTTTGAGGTTAATTTTAAATATTTTCGTTCATGTTTGTTTTAAACCACTTTATTCAAAATATTCTAGTCATGTTTGTTATTAATTCTTGGTAATTTATTCGAAGTGTAAAAATCATTTATTTAAATTTAAAGATAGTTTAATAATATTTTAATTACGGTGTATTTTCTTTGACAATTCTTAATTTCGTACATAAACCGTTTAGTCTGTTTGTTGTTACCTACATGTGAGTATATCTCTACAGGGCCAAATCAACCCTTACAGCGGGCGTCATTTTGAAAAAAACAACTTATCCAATATCACGCCCTAGTAATTTTATTTCATTCTACCATAAGATTTAATCAATTCTCAGTCATTTGCCATTTCTCAATTTAAAGGATTAAAAAAAATTTAACTTAACAAAATATTTCATTCAAAGTAAAATTATTATATTTCAAAATGTATTACAGTAAAACTTGCTCCGCTAAACGCAAAATTTTAATAGATGACTGTGTACCACAACTTACCTCTGGACAGGCACCAAATTTCCACTAGCGCGCGAGTTTCTAATATCCAGGGGCCCCTATTAGGAACCCCTTTGCTTTTTTCATTTGACATTAGCAATTTAAGTAGCCGAAAACCCCCATAGCCTTATTATTTTTAATTCAAATAGCGAAGGCCTTCCCATAAAACCTCATTGCCCTATTATTTTAATATTTTTTATATTATTTTTAAATTTTTTTTACGCTACAACTCCTGGTTACGGAGAGTATTGGAGCTGTACAAAATACACCCAAGTATCATGAACTTCGATCATGTCCGACTGGCGTACGACCTTACATTTGAGTATTGGTAATGAAAAAACAACAAGCGACCTTATTCAAGTAAGACGCGGCATATTCCAAGGCGACTCATTGAGTCCATTATAGTTTTGTTTTACAATGAATCCACTTTCTCGCCTGTTAGATGAACCCAAATACGGTTATAATGTAGGTACGTAAACGAATTTGCGCCATACCATTTCACATCTGATGTACATGGATGATATAAAGATCTATCCAGCTACTAAACATCCATTACAGCAGCTGCTGGGACTTTCCAAGGAAGTTTCACGAGATCTCTATATATATTTAACTCGTGTACGGAGATTCCTGAACACCCACCTTGATGGAAAGAAAACCATAAAGGCAATTAACACAGTTCTGGTGCTAACGTACTTATTTGGGGTAATCAAATGGACGCCTACGGACTTGACAAACATCGATATCAAAACCCGCGTCCTTATGACCAAATACTAAATTCATCATCCCAAAGCAGCGATAGAACGACTGACGCTGCCAAGAGCCGAGGGGGGTCGAGGTCTTATAGACATAAGGAACACGCATAATAAACAGGTTCATAACTTGCGAGAATACTTTCACACCAAAACACACGCATCACACTTACACAATGCAATAATCCAAGCGGACAAGGCATACACGCTATTAAACCTCTCATACACAGAAAAGTCAGATTTTTTTTCCCTTTGGTCACGAAGGAGGACAAAATCCAGCAACAGATCCGCAAACTTCTACATGGAAGACATCCACATGATCTTAACCAGAGTAACGTCGACAAAGCAGCGTCGCACGCCTGGTTGAGTCAAGGAAGTCTTTTCCCGGAGACTGAAGGATTCATGGTGCCTATACAAGGTCAAGTAATTCATACAAAGAATTACTCAAAATACATACTTCGTGACTCGCCAATAACATTTAACTCATGTCGGAGATGCCATTCTAAACCCGAAACGATCCAACATATCACAGCTACCTGTACTCAGCTCGCTCAGTCTGAATTCAAACACCGTCACGACTAGGTTGGCAAAATTATATACCAGAAACTAGCGGTTAAGCACCACCTTATAATCGATAAAACACCTTACTACAAGGTTACACCAAAAGTAGTAGCGGAGAATGACTCCTGTAGATTTTACTGGAATCGGTCGACTATTACAGATAAGACCATAAATCATAATCGAGCAGATATCACTCTCGTAATGAAAAAAACTAAGACAACCTATCTGATCGATATTGCGGTTCCAAATACACACAACTTACAATAAACACACGGAGTTAAATTGGATAAATACACTGACCTCGCAGCCGAAATAAAACAACAATGGCAAATGGAACATGTCCACACTGTTCCAATAGTACTCAGTGCCACTGGGGTAATTCCACACACACTACACAATAGTTTGAGCCACTTGGGTCTCCCAAAATACACATATGTCACTATGAAAAAGGCAGTGATCATAAACACGTGTCGTATAGTACGGAAGTTCCTCAGTAATACGAATCTGACTGCGATATGTGGAAGCACAAGATCTGCTTATACTCCATCTCAGCCATGTACAGTGAGCGAACAACACACTGACACTCATCCTACAGAAACACAACACACATACATAAACACACAATACACTACACTGAAACACAAACACTTAACACACATACAGATCTAGATTCGTCTGATGAAGAGGGACGGTCGATCAATTGCCGCACTGTCACTGTTACCGCTCTGGTGCACAATCCTCCCCAACTCAATAACACACAAGGTCCGCCAACCTCTGTATCATCTAAACGCGCAATTCCAGGAACATCCGATCTTAATGAGCAATTTGATGAACCAGAACACATTTACACCAAGAAACGTAAAATAGAACGACACATCCACACACATACACGAACACACACACAAACACAAACAGTCCTTTCCCTTCCCTCTGTCCCTAATCTTACCTATCCTCTGAGGACACGAAAACGAACTAGGCTTTCACAGCCGTCTATCATTGAGCCAACAGCTACGCTCCCACAAAAGTCTCGTTGTACGACCCAGTGTACACCAAAATAGACGCGTAACACCCCGTTTCAAGCAACAATAACAACAATATAAGGAGTGATGTGACAAACCCGTCCGTGAATGTACTACGGTACTTTTACAGATTGGTTTGGCACATTACCCTTCCACAGAGCCTAATACCTTGCATAATGCCGGTATAGGTGAACTGTACTGTCCTACTGACAAGTAAAGGTCTTGAAGTGATAATTCCCAATTTTTATGAAACTTGGTAGGTGTGTAGAACACAGAAAAATAACAGACCATATTTTTCTTTATCATCCAAAAACGCCATTTATGGGGTGAAATCCACCCCCAAAGTTGGGGTAAAAATTTAATTTTGTTAAATTACTTGAAAACTATAATAGATAGAAAAAAAGTTTAAATTGACACAACCCTTCATTTTGAAAGATCTTTCTACTGATGTACTCAAATCCAGGGTCGGACTTACTGGAGGGGCCTTGACTATAAAACTGAGGGTAAATTTTGAAATAGGGTGAATATGGTTCGATCAGTCAAAATACTAATATCAAATATGAAAACTACATGAAAAATACTAGTTTACCTGTTTTTGCTAAATGCCGTTACGTTAAATCTAAAAGCTCAAATCAATCTAAAATCTTACATATGCACTCAATATTTTACTTAACTATAATATCTTTAAAAGTAACTTTTTATATCGTTTTTATTTATTGTATTTATACTCTACAGTTAATATTTAAACAAAAATCAATACCTATAAATAAAATAGATGGGTCTGTCTGTGATTTTCGAATTTTTGGGTATTAATATGTTTTTCAGTTAGCAAATTCGATATATATAGCAAATCTAACTTTAAAATAATTTTTGTCTGTCTGTTTGTCTGTTTGTACGAACCGATTTCACTCAAAAACTACTGAAGCTATTGAGTTGAAATTTACAGGGAATATAGATATTAACCTCTCGATCAATCTTAACCACATTTTAATGTGATCTTCCAAATGGTTATGTACAGGATGATTCAAAAAGAATCTCCATTAAAAGATTATGGTCTTCTAAATAAAAAAGATTTTTGAAAATTTGGTTTTAGAAGTTTCCAAATATGAAGATTTTAATTAAAATATTTCTAACTTGCTGCCACTTCCGATTATACCGGAAGTTGACACCAACTTTGCTATTTTAAATGTTTTTAACAACAAATTTGAATTCGCTGGGAATTGTTATTAATATGCTATCTGACAGTGGCATTTCAGCTTCCTTGACATGATACAGGATGGTCACACAAAGCATTTTTTAAATATTTTTTTGTTTATTGTGAAAAACTTTTTTTTTAAATGAACCATCTATATTTTTTATTATAACTATGTAAAAAAATGTAAACTGGAAGTTACATCGAATTTATATAATAAAATGATGTTAGGTTTTCCATGGACTGATGGACACGGTTGACACAAAAACCACTGGACAGAATTTAGTGAAACATTGTAAATTTATTCCTTAGATGCTTCATCATCTCAACATCTCCAGTCAAAATCTTCACAATATTCTTTATGGAGGTTGATATATTCACGATAAAAGTTGATATACCTATCAAAAATACTCATTTAATAATAAACGGAAACAAAAGAAAGAAAAACAATAGATTACCTAGGCTACGATAAAAATAATATTTAAAGATTTAAACATTAACTTCACAACTTTTTTATTAAAATTTCACTTTAGAAAGGATTGTAGTAAAGCCTAATTACTAAGGAACTGAACGTAATTTTGAAAAATCCACCAGGGGTTTCGGGTATACAATCGGTAGAGAAAAAATTTAAATTGATATAGCATAAATTTGTTCTAGAGCTCGAAAAAATATACAGCGGTATTAACATATATAAATCCAGTGTCGTAGTTATTAACGGGTCTTCAGAAAAATTTAAATATTTACTATGCCGAATTTTTAGTACAACCTACTTCGGATTTTTCATTTCACAAATATGCGAGTAACATTTTTACAATGAAGCCTTTTCAATTTTTAGTAGTAATCGTGTAATATTAAATTTCCTTTAGAGTACTATTTTACTAGTGAATAAAAATGCTGGATCATTAATTTCAAAAGAATAATTTATACTGTAAAGTAAAATTTGCTATGTATAAAAACTGTAGTAATTAATTACATAGAAATATGCAAGAAATATGACTATTAGTCAATTTAAATTTTGTCAGAATGATTACAGAAAAAGTAAAAATAAAAATGAATGTGACATTATCATTCAACTGACTTATATAGCGTAGATTACCTCCAAAAACTATCCACCCATTACGCGCGCATTAATGCCAACTTAAAAAAATGTAATAAATTTGACACAGCTTAAAGTACAACAGCGAAGGTACACTGGGCGGTAACAAAACAAGTACAATAAAATTAACTTTGAAAATTATTTATCTATTTTTTTTTTTTTAATTTTGAAAACGTACAAAACGTAACAACATTACATATTATTTACGTTACATTATACATTTTCTGATGTGGATGGAGGACAAGGAAAGTCGGGTTGCGGAAGGCTGGTATTTGGAAGGTGTACGTCTGCAGGAACTATGTCGATATTCATCTGGAGTTGTGACGGGAAACTGCAGAAAACCTTCACGAGCATAGCCGGCCCTTGAACTACCAGTCGGCAAGCGCTAGTGCACAAGCACGCTCGGCCACTTCCCTGGTAAAATGAATAAAAATAAAAATAAAATAATAATAATAATAAATAAATCAATTTTTTGATAAGTAATGGTTAAAAAGATTTAAATTCTATAATAAAAATAGCTCGTCCATAAATTATTAATTAAAGATTAATTAGGATAATAATTCATCTTTTCATACATAAACAAAACATTACATTTATTATTTAAATTTGCCACTGTAAAAAATTCGCCATTTATGTCATTACGACCTGTGTGTCAGCATCCATTTTCTCTATTCATTTTGCTAAATTTCTTTGGTGGAGACTATCGTCACGAATGTTTGCATTTGTTTGCTAATGTTTGTCAGTGTTCCGACCAAAGTCGCTACATCAAAGGGAATTCTTGTTTGGTGCGTTTTGTCTTTTTCTAGTGGAAACAGTATCTAATATGAAATTCACAAGATCGGTACGACCAGTTGCATCTAGCGGTTTTTTTGTAACATAAGAGTACAATTTTAAAACTATAATTTGCCGCCAGGTGAAATTTTAGTAAACTAACTGCGTATCTTAACATGATGGGCGGAGCTAAAGACGTAGAAAAAATTAAGTATCCAATAAAAGAAAAGAAGCCATTTTTTGGTTTTTCTAAACGGAAATAAAGGGAAGAAAAAATACAATTAAAGGATTTGAATAGATATTCGCATTTTAGTTATTAACAAAGAAACATGTAATAATTTTTATAACGATTCTCGTTTGGGATGTTGTAATTGTTGAAATAATAAAATATCTAACATTTGAATACAAAATTGATAGCTATTTCCAACGAAATAAAATGTTAAATTATAATTTTAAAACAATTATTTCATAAATAAAGTGATGGAAAGTATAAAATTTATCTGTAACGGTCCAGATAGCAACAAATAACTTTGACGAATAAATTTCTTAAATCAAAATTGGCTTAAATTATTCCACCTTCGACCTTTTATCAGGGACATCGAAACAATTGTTGGATCAATTATCAGGGACATCGAAACAAAGAAAATTAGTTCAAATCAATAAAATATCTTCGTTGTAACAATAAGTTACCAAGCATTTAAACCACGCCAACTATCGGACCATTACAGAGTGCCATTACACAAAACACTTTAAGCCAATCGACCGAAATGGATACCACCAATTTAACCATGGAGAAAAGCAATATTGGTGTCTCCAGCGTCTTGTTTTCATCCGGAGAATTGTATGCATCAACCCCAAGGAACAATGCTGTTCATGACAATATGGAATCAACAGGTGAACCAGTGCAGCTTCAAATTGAAGAACAACTATCCCGAGACTCCGGAGTGGAAACAACTACCAGCAGCGCCGAGGAACCCCAATCGTCAAATGATCCAGTACCAAGCCCTCACGATGACATCAAAGGTATGCTTACAATGCTTTACAATAGTTTACAAATACATAATAACAAAATCAATTTGCAAACTAACAAAATTTATTCGTAAACTAACAAAATTGATAATACAAATAAAAAATTAGATGATACTAATGCCAGGATTGATCATTTTATAAATAAATTTGAAAAAGATATCACAAACACAAAATGTGAATTCCAACAAAAACTAAATTCCGTGAAAACTAATTGTAATGAAAATCATAAAAAATAGAGAATAAGTTAAGGTGCTTGTAAACGAGCAACATTTTACGGCAATGTGTGGCCGGCAACAGTGGCCGGGCAATATTGCTCGAGGTTTAGAAATATTTCCGGCAATATATTCGCATGGCCCGGCAATGTGGCTGTATGGCCAGGCAATATATTTCATGTTGCAACTACTGGCTTGCGTGTTGCCGGTGTTGTCGGTGTCTGAGCGAAAATATATAAACATTGCCCGGCCATATTACTTTTACCTACAGGTTATTAGCCTAGTCTGTACTTATTCAGATGCAAATAAATATAATATTATTATTATTATTATTATTATTATTATTATTATTATTCAGTGTCTGAATATTTAAATACTCTGAATAAGTATATTAAAGACTTACAGGAGTCTTCAGTCGCCAAGAATCGTAGCCTATAATAGGCCTCGTCCCGTTATAGCATAGAATAAAAAAATACGCCTGTCGCAGCATCCTGCATAACATAGCGAATTTTCGTTTATAAAAATTAGTTTTTCTTGGAAATTAGTTGACATACAATAATACACACACCGGCAGAATTAGCGGAACATACAAAATATCTATAAAAATCAAACAAACCACTTAATTTCAAGAAAATATTAATCTTATTTAATTATTCACTTAAAATTACATGTTCACAAGTCGATATACGTTTATTTTCGGTAGCAAAACAAGTAACCATATAAAATGGCAAATTTTTGGAATCTTATGTCGTCTAAGAATAATTTAAGTTAAAGATTATTTAACAAACAGAAAATGAAACCATTCTTCAATTACCATAAAACCATTCTTCAATTACGACAGTTTGAAGCTCGACCACATTGAGAAGAAGCGGCATTTGAATTCGAAAGTGACAGACCTCTTAAAAAGAATTGCATCAATAATAAATAGAAAAAATTCAATGGAAAGTGAACTGATTCGTTACTTCAATATTATTTTAAGTAAAAATGAAAAAAACCCGCCAACTTTGTTTAATAAATAGGTTTTTATATTTTTTTGTGTTCCGCTAATTATGCCGGTGTGTGTAGTTTGAAGATCTACTTTATGTGATTTCTTCTCCTCTTTCTAATAGTGTAAAAAAATTTGGCAAAGTTTTGAATAGTGGAAATTTTGGCAAAAAACTAATTTTTTTCAAGAACAAAAACCATGTTCCTGGCATCGGACGTGCCTGGCTAACGAACTTGTCCAACGGTTTGGGACTTCCAACATTTTCACCAAATTTCGTAAACCTAGAACATTTTGTTCGAGAGTTATCGTGCGGACACACACACACACACACATATATATATATATATATATATATATATATATATATATATATATATATATATATATATATATATATATATATATATATATATATATATATATATATAAATTTTAGTGAATATTATTTTCGGTTTCTAGGGACCTCAAAACAAATTTCTGCCATAGTGCCGGGCTCAAGTCGCGTCATGACAGTGGCTGTAATAACTGAATTCCATTCTGGAAATTCGCTAAAAAGTTTTTGTTTTGGGTTAAATAGTAGCATCGTTGGTAGAGCATTCGGAATTGCATTTTTAGCACGATCAATTTTTTTGCAATTGATTTGTGTACTATTATAGGGAGTCTAAAACCAGGACCGGACCTACAGTTATTACGAGGGAGGAGGGCAAACTTTGCTGTTGGCGCCCTCCCTGAGAAAAACGCCAGATTAAACATTTTGACGCACCGATAAGTGCCAAACAAAAAAAAAAAAAAAAAAAACATTAAATTCGTTTTTAGCGTCCCTTACATTGCAACAAGTAAGTGGCGCCAAAACCGTTTCGGCGCTCCTCAACTTGCGTTTTGGCACAACTAGAAACTTGCAGGGGGCACGTGCCTAAAACCAAAATGTCGTCATCCGAGAGGTTGTGCTAAAGCCGCCATATTGAAAAACGTGTTTCCCCAAATATCTCATG
This sequence comes from Brachynemurus nebulosus, assembly GCA_035578155.1. Classification (NCBI taxonomy): domain Eukaryota; kingdom Metazoa; phylum Arthropoda; class Insecta; order Neuroptera; family Myrmeleontidae; genus Brachynemurus; species Brachynemurus nebulosus. The sequence goes on along the minus strand of JAPWDM010000072.1, from coordinate 287,700 downwards.
AACGAATATCTCATGAACGGCTGGGCCTACAATAAAAGTGCAAGAATCATTTTTCATAGAAAATTGAATTTCTCAACTTTTTTATTTGAAACTTTTTGTTCTGAAGTAATTATTTCAAAAATTAGGACGCTTTTATAAAACCAATTTTTGGTTTTTGATAAATAAATTAAAAATGATTAGCGCTTCGTTGGTTCAAGTTATTATAAAAATTGTAGAATGTACAATTCTCTACAAATTTTGTTTTAAACATTTTATTCCCAAATCTTTTATTTTATGAGATACCATGTATGAAAGACTTGAAAATGCGGGTTTTTTGTATCATGGAAACGTTTTTGATGATATCAGAAAAAAAAAAGAAACGTTCAAAAAAAAAATGAACGTGCCTAGTTACAAGATATCATCAATTAATTATTAACAATTTGTCAATCTACGTTGTCAATATTTCTTTATTTAAACATAAAATTTTGGTTTTTTAACAATGAACAATTGGTCTAATGAGAAAACCATTGATTTTATAAATGAAATTCATTTAAATCCGGCTCTGTGGGACGTTGAAGCAAAGGAATACAAAGATCGGAATGCTAAAAAAGACGGTTGGGAATTGATATCAAAGAAATTTAATATCAGTAGTGATGAGGCGTATAAAAAATTTCGAAGCCTGCGAACGTATGCAAAAAGTGAACAAAAGAAAAAGAAAAGTGGTAGTGCAGGAGGAAAACATACCACTTGGTTTGCATTTGATGCCGTATCATTTATACTTTCGCGAGATATTCCAGATCCAGGAATGGACAGCGAAAATACAACAGAAATAGTAAGTACATATAATTTTATTAATATTTTACAAAACATTTATAAATACTCCTATAAGATATTGTTTAAGGTAAATAAAATTTCAAAACTGCTAATTTTATTATATATATTTAAGAAAAAAATTCATTAAAGCATATAGTATGTTATACACCAAGGGACTAAAGAGTGAGTTTTAATCCCGGGTGTGAAGTTTAGTCCCGACTTTAGTCCTGTAGTGTATTACTATTTTTTACAATTCCGGATAATATAAAATTGTAAAAATTACAAAAATTACTTAAATGTCATTCAAATTGTATGTAAAATAATATTCCATCAAGTATACTTTGAATAACTCAATCGAATTATATTATGGGCGCAAGCTCAAAAGACCTCCAGAAACTGAGGTGACGGGAACACAAATTGTATTATTTCCATAGTTACCAACCAAACCAAGTAATTATGTTTTTATATGAGTGAGTGAGTAAACTTCTATTTATTAATATGATAGACAAAGATAAAGGTAGATGTAGATAAAAAAGTTCTTTTTAGTTTGCGCCATAATACAATATACGAGTAAATAACATTTGTGTTTATCTACAAGTTTGAATTTTTTTGTTTATTATTTTCAATTACCTAGCAACACTATTTAAGTAAAATTTCTGTAAATTGTTCTTCCTGATTGGTTTAAAAGCGGGAGCAAAATAATTTTTTAGTCCCTTGGGACTAAAAGTTTCACTTTTAGTCCCAAGGGGCTAAAAGTGGCACTTCACTCCCTATTACGAGGGACTAAATCATATCTTTTAGTCCCGGAATTACAAAAAATATACGTATTTATTCACTACGTAGTAAAATAAAAAATCCAAATGGTTTTCCAATATTAATTCCAATCAATTTATTGGCGACGCAAAGATTTTCACTCACGCCTCGTGGTAAAATTAGAACTAGTATCAAGTAAAAATATACGTATACGTTTAATTGGTATAATAAAATCTAGTAATCCGCACATAATTTGTATAATACATATTTCTATCGGCAAAACGTATACAAAAATTTTTACTTAATTCAGCTTCTAATTTAAAAAAGCCAGAGGCGCTCGCGTAACCGTTACGATGCCTATTGATTTTTTAAATTTCAATGTAAATAATTATCTTGTCAGGCTACTCTGCAACGTTCAGTCATGAAATAATGTGTAAATTCATCCCTAATCTCTTTTGCTCTTATGCTTGAATTTCTGCCCGTGTGTTGTAATGTAGTTAGGTTTATTTCATCACTACGCCAAGATCCTGATATTACCGTTCCAATATTGACATCTTCGAAATCAAAAGTTCCAGGCGGGTTATATAAGGTTTGTGATGTTTTTCTTGTTCTTAAAAAATTATGTAAGTACACACAAGTCATAACTACTGTTCTTACATGTTCAAGCTTGATATCAATCGTAGTATGCAAAACTCGAGAAACTGAAGCCATTACACCAAATACGTTCTCAACAATTCGGCGGGCTCTAGATATTCTATAGTTACAAATGCGCTTAGGAAATCCTATCCTTAAATCTATAGTATAGGGTTTGCAAATATTCTCTGTTAACGGAAAAGCATCATCGGCAAGAAAAACAAAAGGAGTTAACATTTCTCTACCAGGAAGGGGTTCCGCTTTGGGTATATTTAGAGCATTGTTCAAAAGAGCTTTCCCAAAAGCTGTGTGCCTAAAAACTCCACCATCCGAAATTCTGCCCTGACATCCTACATGAACGTACAAAAATTTATAATTTGCATCAACTACAGCAAATAATACGATACTGAAAAAATTTTTTTAATTGATATATTTGCTTCCACTGTTAGGTGGACACACGACTGCAATATGTTTTCCATCCATTGCCCCAAGACAGTGTGGGAAATTCCAACGATCTTCGAAATCCTTAGCAATTAGTTTCCACTGTTCTTCAGATGAAGGTATCTGAAAAATAATACTTTAATATAAAATCTTGTTGGAAAAAAAAAACAGACGAGTCGTAACCATAGGGGGTAGAGATAATACAAAATAACTCTGAGGAAAATGTTTATTATTCAAACATTATTCTTTTATACTAATATATATATATATATATATATATATATATATATATATATATATATATATATATATATACTCTGCAATTAATGTAGGTACTACGCAGCAGTTATCATTTTTTATTTTTTCTAGATAACGGAGACTCTAGAAACTGAGATGTTGGAAATGAAAGATACAGCTGATTCCTTAAATTTAACGGAATCTGTTCCAGCTTCTACTAACATTCCAAAAAAGAGGAAGAAGGCAAATGTTATCGATGATACCCTTGAAAAGGCAGTAAATATAATAATAAAAGTGGAGAAAATAAAAATGACTCTTCTTGTTTCGGAGAATACGTTGCTAACAAGTTAACAACATACGACAAATGCACTCGTTCTTATGTGGAATTTCAAATAAGTAAAATTTTATTTGAAGCAGATATGAAGATGTTAAACGGTAGTTCAAACAGCAATATTGCATCTCCAAGTTTACTAAACATGCAAAACATCTCCTATCCAGCATCGGTAGACAAAAATTGTATTGCTGGTTATTGGTCTCAATCTGCCGGTACTTCAAATAGTTTCTGTTCAGATGTCACTTCAACGCCCTCAAGACAGGCAAGTGTTACTCCCGAACCCGGTTATCAAACTGAGGATTGGCTCACAAATCCTACACTCACAAATTCACTCGCAAAAAACAACAGTCAAAGTCAATCGGAAAATTCAATTAAATCTACTACAGCTTACAAAAACCTTGTCTTAAGTGTGTTTGAATAATATTGATTTGTATTAATTTTTACATGTAATAGAATACTTGACTGAAATTGAAAAACAAATTTTTTTAACTTCAGTCAAACATACATATTTGTACAAGACATTTAGAATACTGAATACCTTGTTTTTCTGAATATCATTTAAGTAATTTTTTTGAATATTAAAAACTATGTTTAATACTAGTTACTTTTCTAATTTTTAATAAATAAATACGTTTTGACTTACTTGAATTAATTCTTTCAATCCTTGTATTAAAGCTGCACATACTTCCGGAACAATAAGAGAAATTGAACAATCAGACACTCTGAATAAGTACATTAAAGACTTATAGGAGTCTCCAGTTGCCAAGAATCGTAATGTGATTGCCAATCTTGTCGTTATTGGTATTGGTTCTCGCATTACTGTCGACTGTTTTTGAATTTTTGGTCCAATTTTTTGAAGTAAGTATTCAAAGTCGCTTTTTGACATTCTAGCGAAGTTGTTGAATAAATAATTATCCAAAATTAATTCTTTGCTTAAATTTTGTAGCGTTTCTCTTTTGTTTAGGTAGGGTCGAATCCAGGTTCTTCTCTTTTTTAACTTCTTATAATTATTTAAAACTATATATGCACCAAAAAACTTATTTTTAAACTAAATTGTGTTGATGTATTAATGAAAGTATTTATACATTTTCCTTTCTTACAATTTTCTAAAACCGCTTCAGTTGTTCGTGAACATTTTTTCCTACCTTTCAATATTTTCTTTTGTTACAGAAAGTATTTCAAGTAACAATTCTTGACTTTCTTTTTCAATAATCTTCTGAAAATCTCTTGCAAATTTAACAAAGTTTTCATCAATAAAATATCGTTTTTTATCTAAAATTTCTTGTTTAATATTTAACATGAATTCCAAAATATGATTCAGTATTTTTAGACTTTCTCGTGCCAATATTAAATCAGTTTCTCTGCCTAATTCATTGTTGGAATTTTGTCGATTGTTTAAGTAGTCTGGTAACATGATGTGAATTAATTGAAGTCTCGAATGCAGAATGTTATTTCTCTTCTTTGTTGGTGATCTTAAATAAAAATAAATCTTGCCTCAATTTATCAATTTTTTTATTTAATTCAATTTGACAATTTTCAAAATTTTCCTGAATTATTTGAAAATAATTCGTACGAGATTCAGTTGTCATGTCAGTTAGTATTAGGCGCATATGGTGCTTAAAACTGGTAAAGTCATTTTTTAGTTCTTTAAGTAGACTACTGAACTCATTTCTCCAATTTGAAATATTTTCTTCATTGACTTTTCTCAAGTTTTCTAATTTTTCATCAAGATATTTCGTTACATATTCTTTTTGTGTATTCCAAGGAAGTGAAGAGATAGCTAGCTTTTCTCGCTGATTTGCACTAACACATAATGTCTCTAATCTTATTATTTCCTTATTGATGTTTGAAATATTTTCATTAATATTATTTTGTATGTCATTTTTTGCTTTAATAATTTCATTTCTAGTATAATCAATAATTCTTCTTTAATACTCCTCAATTCGAGATGTGGTGTCGAGTTGAAGTATTGATATTTTATCTTCAAAAAACTTTAACTTATTCTCAAATATATCATTTATTTCAAAATCTTTTCTTTTCTCATACTCTCTTAAACTGTTCCTAATTTGTGAATTACCCACCCTTTCAAAATAACTTCTTGTTTCTCTAATTTTTTCATTAACAAATTTTTTAACACTATTTTCATAAATTTTTTTATAACTATTTTTTGAAAGGCTTTCACTGATTTTCATATGTGAAGTGATAAATATTTTAATTTTCTTTTATAATTATATACCTGGTGAAAAACAATTGGTGGTGGGGTTTTTGGCAAAAATTTCGTACATTGTGAAAAAACTCTCTTGAAATACCTAATTCGTAGAGGGCTTAGTGTACTTGTTTATAACTCTAGAAAAATATGTTTTTTTAAAGTAAGCCATGGCCTTTAACACTTCTTAAAAAAATTGTTGTTTGTTGAAAAATGAAATAGTATTTAAAGACCATGTTTCGTGTAATTTAGATTAATTATTTTATAATAAAACACAGAAAAGCAGAAAGGAAAAATGTCAAGTAAGTATTAGATCACCAAAAGTTTTTGTTAATATTTTTTAATACATATTTTAATTTTTTTGTTGTAGACACACGAGAAGAACGAATATTTAGAAGGGTGGCGGCATACCTGCCACCATCAATGAGGGTGAGTTATTAGAAAGTAAATTATTATTTTTTATTACAAAAATTGTTTTTTTATTTTTTAGAATATTCCGGCAATAGTAATGTTCTCGGCGGAGGCGGCTCCGCTTTTCCAAACGCCCCCGTGGATGAGGAGGATTCAAATCGCTTTAACAGTTGTCCTCTACTTCGTAGAGAACAACATTTTAAACATTTGGGTGTATGGGGGTGAGTAGAAAATATTAGCATTAAATATTTTTTAATTTTTAACATTTTTTGTATTTTTTTTTAATTTCAGATTAAAATACACCTAGATTTAGTTAAGTAGTTTTTTTTAGTTTTTTTAATTTTTTTTTTAATTGTTTTGTCTTAGTTTTTAATTGTAAAGTATTTTCTATTTTAGATATAAGTTAAAAAAGTAAGAAAAAAATAAAAAAAAGTTTCGTAATAACGTTTTTTTATTTTCTCCTTTTTTTCTTAATTATTTTTCAGGAAAACATTCCGAAAAAAAAATGGTATATAATTTTTTTACTTTTTTAGTGTATTGTATATTTTGGAAAATAAAATATTAAAGCAACATACATTGACTTTTTTTCCTTCTCTTACTTTCCATATTACTTAAAAAAGATACAAAAATTTGAAAAATGTTTTCAAAATTTTTGATGTTTAATAACATAATTTTCTAGGCAAAGAGAAAGTAAAATAACAAAAAGGATTTTAAGATGAACATTTAAATTTTTATTATTTAATAATATAAATTTACAAGCAACATTTTGGATAAAAGTAAATTAATTGTAATTAAAAAAGAGAATTTTTAAATTATTTATTAACTTAATAGTATGAATTTATAAGGAACATTGGATAAAAGTAAATTACATTGGTTATTTTTAATATGTATCATGATATGAGTGAAATAATTCAAAAGATTCATATTATATAATTTTTCAATCTGAGCATTAATTATAAATTTTATATCACATAAAATTTGAAATGATGATAAGCCAAGTAAAATGAAATTTGTATTTTTAAAAATTTTAATTGTTTTTATAGTTTTATCACCTTTTTGGAAAATTTCACTTTTAACACATATATCATCACCCAAATTCAGATACAAATCTTGGCAGGTGTCTTCGTGAAAGTAATCCAATATATTTTTTTGATTTTCGAAAATTATGTCTAGATGTTGTTTCTCCAAATAAATATTTTCAGATCCTCTACGAGCGAACAAATTTACAACTATTTTGAACTCTTGACAGGGTAATGTTCCAATTTCAATTAATTTAGTTTCACTAGCGTTGGTTGCATATGTTGTAGCCAAAAGTAGTTTGAAACGTTTCGATGTTTCTTTAAACTTTCTCATTTTGTTTGGAGTAGGCACTAAGCTTGCTCATTTTGTTTGGAGTAGGAACCGATAGTGGCTTATCTTTCTCATTTTCCGCAACACTCTGTTTAACATATTTTTCACTCATACCTGTTTCAATTTTATATTTAATCAGTTGTGGTTGTGAAATCAATCTTACATTTGCTATTTTTTATGTCAGCTCTTTGTATTTAAAACATATTTTCCCACCATAATTAAGAATTTTTTTGTATGATAAAATACTATTTTTTTACAATTATTCTATTGAATTACGAAACAAATTATTCCCTTCCCCATAATTTTGGAATAATCTTTGATTTTATTTACGCAGATGCTCACATGATTTTTTTAATAACCTTGATTTTATTTTTCTTGTTGATCGTATGATTTTTTTAATATCCTTGATATTATTTATGTTACTGAATACGAGGTTTTTTTTTCAAGTCCTTGATTTTATTTATGTTATTCAGTGAATTATTTTATCTCTTTAAACTTAAAAAGTTAATAGTTCATATTTATCAAAATAAAAAAATTTTGGAAATTTTTCTTATTTTTTGTAAATAAAAACTGCTTTGTCAAGTGACACCATACTTAATCATGGTTCAAAATGTTGTGCCCCCCCCCAAAAAAAAAAAAGATTGTTTTTTTCAGTAGTGTGGTTAGATTGTGTTGTTTGCTATAAATACGAAGAAATTTTAGCAATTAAAACACGTACATCATTTTATAGTTTTTTTTCTTTCAAACAACTCATCCAACCAAATAAGGTGGTAAGTGTTGATATAACGTTTTTTTAATTTTATTAAACTTTTTGGAGTTAAAATATTTGAAAATATTTAATATTTCGTTTAATATTAGTGGAAAAATATATTAGTTGTATTGGTCCAATATGTTAATAGGAATAGGTTTTTTTATTTTTTTTATGTTGATCAAAAAGCGAAAATTTTTATTTTTTACTACTTTATTTGGTTGGATGAGCGATGTCTTGGATATTTGTAAATAAAAGAAGTAAAAAAATTAAGAAATTTTTAGTTTCTTTTTAAGTATCTATTTAAAAAAAGTGAGTGAGACAATATTTAAAAAGTTGAAAAGTGTGTGAAATATTATTTAACAATCAATTTAAAAAAAATGGAAGGTGAGTGGAACAATATGGAAATAAATAATTTACTAGGGGAAGTAAACATTGTTGGTGAATGCGTTGCAGTCAATTTCTTGTACTGCGAAGACAGAAAAAAGGCATTAATTGAAATTTTTAATGAATATTTATTTTATAAGTACAGAGTTTCAAAAAATTCTAAGAAATATTCATTTTTCACATTTACTAAAGCGAATTACAAGATATCTATATAAAAATTATTGATAACGATTCATCTGAGATCGAAATTGAATTTCTAGATATAAATAAGGAAATAGATTCTAATTATAAACAACGAACATGTTTTGCCGATATTTATCGATTACTACTCAATTTCGTAAATAATGTACCAACTATGAAAATAGCACAACATACAACAAATCATCTTCAAAACAGAAAATGTAAAATTACAATGAATTTTAATTTATATCCCAGGGATAATTTTGAAGAATCAGTTTTCGAAGCTAGCAATAGTGACCCGCTGAGTCAACAAACAGTACGATAAGTTCTGATAGAACCTATTTCGAATTTCCCAACAATCATTCAAATTATCCAACTAATTTATAAGACATAATTTCACCTTTAAATTCTGAGAGCAGTCAAGCGTTATTTTTAAATCTGGAAGACACTGCAGCTTCTTCTCAAGTAAACAATACAAATTTTCCAAATTATACCAATACTCACCCTGGTCCTGAAATTTTAAAAATTAAAAAAAAATCTACATTACAGAAGAACAAACAACGGTAATTATCGATTGAAATTATCAGCTGGAAGCTGCAATGACAGAGAACAATTGCCTTCAACCCATACAAACATAAACGAAGCAGGCCCGTCTCGAACAAATCACATATCAGCTAAAGATTATCCAACAGGTTTTGCACAACCAAGTCAGATATCAAGGCACTCTCCAGATTTCAATATTAATGAATATTTAAATCGAATGCAATGAAAAAGGCAATTAAAAGGAAATTCGAAACTGAAAATAAGTAAATGTTTTTCATTCTATTACTATATAAGTTTAATATTTTTATTTTCAGTTGCAGAAAAAATATTGCAGAAAATATTCAACCTTCAGACCCCAATCGTTTTGAAGAAAATGTTCAACCGTCAACTGCAACCGATTTTGAAGAAAATATTCAACAATCAACTTCAACAGATTTTGAAGAAAATGTTCAACCGTCAACTTCAAGACATTTTGAAGAAAATTTTTACAATCATCAGTGCCTAATCTAAATTCAGGAGTTCACACTAAGGTAAACTCATTTAGTAATCTACATTGGAGCAATGTTGCAAATAGTTTTAATAACAGAATTTTTGTGGGTATTATTAAAACAATGATAATATAAATTCAGTAAATGAATTTTTCGAAAAGTGTTTCCATTTAGTAAAGTCTAAAATAACTGAATATCAACAAAAATATACTTTGTTAAAAATAAGTTTCAGTCTTTGTTGTGAATATAAATTTGAAAAACTTGATAGGGAAGTTTTCGATAATATTTACTTTCAAAATAGATTATCTGTCTTAGGCCGTACTAGTGAAATTAGTGTTATATATAAAGTAACAATGGAAGATATTTTAGATAAAATGGATACATTTGAAAGAGGTGAAAGCGGAAAAACTTTAAATCGAATTTTGTATTTGGACTTAAGTTTAGCTCAATACGATGCGTTAAATTCAGGTGGTACTTATATCCCATTGCCAAAAAATATTTTAAAAACCAAATCTGTAATTAATGTAAAAAATCATGATAATTATTGTTTTATTTGGTCAATTTTAGCTGCTCTATACCCAGAAGAAAGTAATTCAAATAGAGTTTCAAAGTATCCACAAAGTTTTAGAGAAATTTTTATTTTAACTAATATTACCTTTCCAATTAGTTTAAAAGATATAGACACATTCGAGAAATTAAACAATATTTCAATCAATGTATATGGATTAAATAATTTAGGAAAAATTTGCGGCCCTCTACACTTTACCAAATATAAAAATAATACTCATATTAATTTGTTATTAATTTCTGATAACGAAAATAAAAGACATCATTATTGTTATAGAAAAAATTTATCTCGTTTATGTGGCTCGCAACTTTCCCAGCCTAAAAATAAACATCATATTTGTGAAAGATGTTTAAATTATTTTACAAACATAGGTTTGTTAAATCAACATTTGGAAAAATGTTCACTTGTAAAGCCAGTTAAAATAACATTTTCATGGGAAAATAACAATATTATGAAATTTAACAAAATCAAACATTTACTAAAAGTTCCCCTCTCTGTCTATTGCGATATGGAATCTTTAATTAAAAAATTTCATAGTTGCGCTCCAAACCCAAATGAACCATATGTTGAAAGAATTGAACACCACGTTCCTTATGCAATAGGAATGAAGGTTGTTTGTTATTTTAACGAAAATCTTAATTCTTATTATAGTTACATAGGTCCAATGGAAAGCAAGTATTTTATTAAAAAAATTATTGAGTTGGCTAAATGTATTGAAAGTTTTCTTGAAACAAATGCACCCATGGTAATGACTTTTGAAGATGAAATTGTTTTTCAAAATGCAGATACTTGTTGGATATGTGAAAAATCATTTGAGCCTAGTCAAATTAAGGTTAGGGATCACAATCATCTAGATTATTCAGGTAATTCAAATTTTAGGGGTGCTGCACATCAAGATTGTAATATAAATTTACAAATAAATAGATATATACCAGTTTTCTTTCATAGTGGAAGTCGCTATGATTTTCATTTGTTCTTGAGAGAATTAGGATTTTCGAATGAGGTCATTTATTTTATTCCTTTAAATACACAAAACTATATTTGTATTCAGAAAAAAATTGGATCAGTTTATGTACGCTTTTTAAATTCATGTAGATTTTTAAATTCTTCTTTAGATGAGCTGTCAAAAAATTTGGAACCACATCAATTTAAAATTTTAAAACAACACTTTCCTTTAGAAAGCGATTTTAATTTGTTAATGAGAAAAGGAGTATTTCCTTATTCTTATGTTAATAGTTATGAAAAATTAAAAGAAACCCAACTTCCATCTAAAGATTATTTTTTTAATATTATCAAAAATGAAAATGTTTCTAATAATGATTATGCACATGCTCAAATGGTTTGGAATCATTTTAAAATCGAAACTTTGGGTGATTATAGTGAATTGTACTTGAACACAGACATTTTACTTATGGCTGATGTATTTGAAAATTTTCGAGAACTATGCCATAAAGTTTACAAATTAGATCCATCTTTTTTTTTAGCATACCGGGTCTTTCGTTTGAAGCTATGTTAAAATATACAGAGGTTGAACTTGAACTTATTACAGATATTGACATATTAAATTTTTTTGAAACTTCCATTAGAGGAGGAAACTGTTTTGTTCCTACTAGATTTTTCCAAGCCACTAATGTATACATGAATGAATTTTATAACGAAAATGAGAGCGATAGATATATTATGTATTTTGATGCCAACAGTCTTTATGGATTCATAATGTCACATTTTCCTTTACCTTATGGAGGTTTTGAATATATAAATGTAAACGATTTTGATTTAGAAAACACTAACGAAAATGATCCCGACATAGGGTATGCCTTAGAAGTTGATTTAGACTATCCAGAAAATATTCACGATCTTCATAACGATTTTCCATTTTGTCCAGAAAATTTTATCCCACCTAAATCAAATTCTCGAGTTCCAAAACTTATAGGATCCTTGAGACCTAAAAAAAATTATATATTACACATTAAAAATTTAAAACAATGCTTAAAACATGGCTTAGTTCTCAGAAAAATACACAAAGTTTTAAAATTGAAATATTCCTGTTGGTTAAATGGAAAACTAAGAGCCGAGGCTAAAACAAAATTTGAGTCAAATTATTTTAAACGAAATGTGAATAGTATATTTGGTAAATGTATTGAATCACTCCGTAAAAGATGTAATATCAAATTATGTTGTAGTTGGGATGGTAGAAATGGGGCTCGCAAAAAAAGCCAGTGCATTATGTAAAAATTTTACTTATTTGTGTGAAAATCTAATTATGGTTGAAAATGTAAAAGATGAAACATACTATAACAGGCCAATATATGCAGGGTGGGCCATTCTGGAGTTATCCAAATATCATATGTATTATTATTACTACGATGTTTTTAAAAATATTTTTGGAAATAATGTTAAATTATTATATTCAGATACAGATTCATTATTAGTTGGCTTTGAAAATATTAATCCATATCAAATAATTCAACAAAATTTAAATCATTTTGATACATCAGGATATTCAGAAATAAACCCTTTTAATATTACACCTGTTAATAAAAGTATAATGGGTTTAATGAAAGATGAGCTAAAAGGAAAAATAATAACTACTTATTGTGGGTTAAGGGCGAAAATGTATTCATACATGACATTAGATAAAATTGTAGAAAAGCGGGCTAAAGGGATTACGAAACCGACTCTGTCACAAATAACTTTCGAGGATTATTTAAATATATTGTTTTTTAACAAAAACATGTATGCTGAAATGTATTTAATTAACTCCAATTATCTTCACATTTTTACACTAAAAACCAATAAAAAAACTTTATCCGGTGACGACGACAAAAGAATAATAAAAGAGGATAGTGTTTCGACTTTAGCCTGGTTTGATAAATATAGTTTGTAAAAATATTGTCTCACTCATTTCTAAAATAAAAAAAATAAACAAAATAACAGTTTTTTTTTTAATATTATATTTTTCGTTTCTTAACAATTACATACACTTTTCAAGAAAAAGTAATTATACTATATCATTTTTATGAATCCACGATTTCTGACCTTTGAATCCTAACCATTCAACCAGTAATTTATCTACTTTCCTTTTAAGAATCTTGAAAATAAGATACACTGAAGGATGTTTAGTTTTTTGAATCTCAAATTCGTAAAACTTGCCTTGAATTGGTTTATTTTTATAATTAATCAATGAGCAAGTGACTGGATCCGTCTTATGTACCTTATTAATTTTAAAAATTTCAGGTTTCCAGTTAAAAGTATAACCCTTTTCAAAAGTGGTTTTAAACTTACTAATGCGAACATGATCATTTTTCTTATATCGAGGCTTTTTCGTATTTTGTAACTGACTATAATTATAGACTGTATGACGTAATTTCTCTTCAATTATTTTTGAATTAACTTCACTTGGCTTCATTTTGATTGTAGAATGTATTGTGTTATTATATTTTTTTACCAAATCATCAAGCATTTGAATCCACTTATGAGAGGATTGAATATTAAATTGTTTCCAAATTAAATTTTTCAAAGTTCTATTAAATCTTTCGACGATACTCGCCTTTAAAGATGAATAAGTTGTAAAATGTTTAATGCCATATTTCTCCATTAGCTGTTTAAAATAAGGGTTGAAAACAGTGCCATTATCAGTTTGTAATAGCAATGGTTTTCGACCAAGTTTAAAAATTGATTCCATAGCTTTTGACACTTCTTCACCCCTGTTGGATTTTTTACATTTGTATTCTTTGAATTTATTTAAAATAGTATATTATAATGTATATGTATTTGTTCTGTAACGAACGTTAACTGCTGCAAGCATAGTTCTCTTGTGGTTTGGTTTGAATATTTGCATCTGTACTGTCTGTTATATCAGAGTACGAGGTTTCTTTTAGTCTGACAACACATAAAGTAGTCAGTCAGAGTTTGTCAACCAAACAAGCAACACGTACGTAATACAACATCTAACGTCGCCTTTTGTTATATTGTTATTTACTGAGTTACTACATAGTATTATTGTGTTTATTTATATAGTGTCACATAATTATGTATTAATTTGATGTTAATAAACGGATACATCAAAACAAATAAAAGGTATTCTTTTGGCACCTGAACAAGGACCAATTAAACACCAAAACATTTTTTGGCGCCCGAGCGAAGACGACTTGAGAAATTGAAGGCGGCTATTTGCTTGTTTTTTACGGTTTAATTTAATGTTTCTACGGTTTTCTAAATTGTTGCGGCTCTGATTCAGCGGATTTCCATGTTCGGAAATATTAAATAATATAATTCGGCGGTTTTTATAAAATAAAATATAAATTTCGGTGTATTTTGGAAACAAAAATGGCGGCATGTGAACTAAATGGTTCTTATAAGCGGAATGGCGGATTTTGCTGCAGTACGGGTCACGTGGTAAGCAGCAACAAAGAAGAAGCATATCCCTTTAGTGAGTGCTAAAAAGAAATAGAAGAACATCTACCATTAGTGTGTGTTCTTTGTGTTTATTAAAATAAAAATATATGTATGTGAAACTATCGGTGTAAATTCTATGTGAATTTATTTGTAATTAATCGGACATTAAGGAAATTCATGTTTGTATTGTATTTACGGTAAGATTATTTCAATTTTATTGATAAATTTGTTTCCAAAAACTTTGAAGGCAACAATTAAAGCCTTATTTAAAGTAAATATTTTGGCGGTTACTAGTATTTAAACTAGATTATACTAGAAATTTCTTTTAGTAAATTTAAAAATGGATGAGTTACAACAGTTAAAAAAGAAACGGTCGGTTTTAAAACGTAATCATTCACGGTTACAAAAAGTTTTAGAAAAAACAGAGCAGCCTGTAGATAAAGCAAATTTAACGGTTCGAAATGAACAATTAACAAAGGATTATGAATCATTTTTAGAAATTCAATCTGCTATTGAGTTACTTGAAAAAAGTGAATTAGATGACGCGGAAAGGGATAGTTTTGAAGATAAATATTTTAGTTTGAAATCGGAAATTCAAGGTTATTTGAATTTAAATGTACTTACACAGGCTAGCAATTCGGATAATTTAAATCAAAACGGTTACAATGATTCGGTACCCAAATTTACAAATATTCCTTTACCTACATTAAAAATTGAACCTTTTTCGGGTGATTATTTAAAATGGGTTGAATTTAGAAATTCTTTTGATTCGGCTATTCACAATAAACCTTTTATTTCTAAAGTTGAAAAATTAAATTATCTTAGATCTTTATTAAAAGGAGAAGCACTAAGTGTTATTTCGGCGGTAAATATTTCGGATGAAGGTTATGATATTGCATATAAACTTTTAGTAAAAGAGTATGAAAATTCGTTACTCATTATTAATGGTCATATTAAGTCAATTTTAGAATTACCAAATGTTTCAAAGGAGCATACAGTTAAGGAATTAGTTTTAAAGGTTAAATTACATTTCGAGGCACTAAAAAGTTTGAATGTACCAGTTGATTATTGGGATTTAATACTAATTTTTATTATTGTACAAAAATTAGATTTTGCTACTAAACAGCAATGGGAATTATGTCAAAACCGGGAGTCTGTTCCTAAACTGAGTCAATTAATCGAATTTTTAGAACATCGGGCAAAGGCATTTCAAATTTTATCATTAGAATCTTCAGTTAATAAAAATAAATTTGATAATAATTATTATAAAAAACAAATATCGTTACCATTAAATAAGGGCTTAAATAAAAAATGTACTTATTGCAAACTAAATAATCACAGTATTTTAAAATGTTTTAAATTTAAAAATTTATCTACTTCTGAAAGACGTGAGTTTGTATCAAAAAATCATTTATGTTTCTTATGTTTAAATGAACACACGGTATACAATTGTCGGTCAAATTTTAAATGTAGCATATGTAATAGGCGTCATAATAGTTTATTGCATTTCGGTTCAAATTACGATAACCAGCGGAAAGGATTAGATAATAATGTACCTTTAAATAAAGAATCGTTAAGTAAATCTGTTACTAATACTAGTGATGGAAACTTAAATCGGGAACAGATAAGTAGTAATGAAAAGCCAACATCAAATTGTTGTGCTAATCAAGATAGTAGTTATTGTAATAAAAACAATTTTGAAACTTTATTGCCTACGGTTAAGGTTAAAATTTTCGAAAGAAACGGTAAACATTTAATAATTAAAGCTTTATTAGACAGTGCCAGCGAAAGTAATTTTATTTGTAAACATGTAGTGGATAAACTTGGTTTACCAACACATCGGCAAAATTTGGATATTATCGGTTTATCGGGAAAAACGGTACAAGTAAAGGAATCGGTCGGGATAAAAATTCAATCGTTATGTTCGGAATTCAGTACTGAACTCGAGTGTTCTATTTTGGATAATATTACTACACCATTGCCACATTCTTATATTGATAAAAAAGGTTTACTTATACCGAATAAAATTAATTTAGCGGACACGGAATTCAATAAGCCTAGTTCTATTGAATTATTAATCGGTAGTGGTTTATTTTTTAAATTGTTACGGGGAGCACACATTCCTTTAGATCAACATAATTTGTCTTTACACAAAACGGTTTTTGGTTATGTTATAGCGGGACCTATTCTAAATAGAAATGTGTTATATACTAAAAGGTATACAAAAAATTGTTATTTAAATACGGATTGTAAATCGGCGGAATTAAATGAAAATATTAAAAAATTTTGGGCAATAGAAGATTTGCCTTCGGAAAAAATTATGTCACGTGAAGATAAAATTTGTGAAGAAATTTTTGAAAATTCGGTTACTCGTGACAAAATTTCAGGAAAATTTACGGTTCAATTGCCTTTAAAACAGGGTATTGAAAATTTAGGATCATCTTATGAGCAAGCTTTAAGTAGATTTTATCATTTAGAAAGTCGTTTTATAAAAAATGAAAATTTGTACAATGAATACAAAAAATTTATTTCGGAATATATAGAAATGGGTCATGCGGTTGATATTACTGAACTAGAGAAATTTAAAGAAAACAACAAATTAGAATATTTTGTACCCCATCACGCGGTAATTAGACCGGAAAAATCTACAACTAAATTGCGAGTTGTATTTGATTTTAGTTGTAAAACGGAAAACGGTTTTTCATTAAATGAATTTATGTATACGGGACCCTCTTTACAACAAGATTTATTTGACATCATTATTAGGTATAGAAGTTATACTTACGTATTTTCTTTAGACATTATAAAAATGTATAGGATGATAAATATTTCGGAAAATCATCAAAATTTTCAAAAAATTATTTGGAGAAATGAAAATTCGGGAGAATTGCAAATATTAAAACTAGCTACGGTTACGTACGGAGCTGCTGCTAGCCCGTATTTAGCTATCAAAGTATTACACAAATTAGCGAATGATAGTGAAAATAAATTTCCTGTCGCAGCAAAGATATTAAAACGGAATTTCTTTATGGATGATTGTTTAACCGGAGCAAATACAAAAAATGAGTTAATTTCTTTGAAAAACGATATAATTTCAGTTTTAGAAAGTGCAGGGTTTAAATGTCACAAGTGGGCATCGAATTGTAAAGAACTATTGGAAACTATTCCATTAGAAAAACAAGAGAAGGTTGTTAAAAGTAATGATAGTTCGGAAAAACTAATTAGCTCTCTTGGGTTAAAATATAGTATTAACGGAGATTATTTCAAAATAAATATACCGGAATTTGAAATGAATGAAATTATTACAAAGCGGTTAGCATTATCATTTTTAAGTAGAATTTTTGATCCTTTAGGTTATATTGGAGTAGTTATTGTTAAAATGAAACATTTTATTCAAAAAATTTGGGCGGATAAAAATTTAGATTGGGATACCCCTTTACCAAAAAATTTTTCGGAAGAATTTATAAATACATTTTCGGATATAGAATTATTAAATAACATTAAAATTTCGAGACATTATTTTCAATCTGATTCAAAACTCAAACGGATAGAATTACATGGTTTTTGCGACAGTAGTAAGTATGCATACGGAGGTTACATTTATATAAAGACTTTCCATGAAAACGGTGAAATATCAATAAATTTAATTGCAGCTAAAACTAGAATAATTCCTCTTAAAGGTACTACTTTACCCAGAACGGAACTTTTAGGTGCGGTGTTGTTGTCCAAATTATTACATAAAATCAAAACTAATTTAGATGATATTTTAAAAATCGATAGTTATTATTTATGGACGGATTCTAGTATTGTATACGGTTGGATTAATTTAGATCCTAGTAAATTAAAAATGTTCGTTTCTAACAGGGTTTATAAAATTCAAGAACTAACGGATTATAAAAGATGGTATCATTTAAACGGTGAATATAATATTTGTGCGGACAAACTAAGTCGAGGTTTATCCGTAACGGAATTTATTAAATTTCAAAATATATGGTTTAACGGTCCTACATGGCTAAAATTAAATGAATCGGAATGGCCAAGGTCGAATATTAATGTAAATAGTTTGGAATTACCGGAACAAAGTTTGAAAGTAAAATCTTGTTTAGTTGCAGCGGATATTGATAATAGTTTATTTCTTGATGTAATAGAGCAAACTTCGGATTTTATGAAATTACAAATAAGAGTAGCATGGTGTAAGCGCGCTGCATACAATTTTAAAAATTTTAGATCAAGAAAATACGGAAATTTGAGTTTAAGTGAAATAATAGAAGCGCGGGAATTTCTTATTAAATTAGTACAAGCAAAATATTTCGGGAGAGAATTAACGGAATTAACAAATAAGATCGATCGAAAAGATTCGTATACCTATACTAAAAGCCCTTTAAAATATTTAAATCCTTTTTTAGATAATAAAGGACTAATTCGTGTCGGGGGGAGGATCTCCAATTGTCAAAAAATTTCTCTAAATCAAAAACACCCATATGTATTGCCTCCTAAATGTCATTTAAGTGATATAATTATCGAATATGAACATAAGACAATGTTACATGCCGGAACACAAAATTTGCTAGCGAATTTAAGGATGAATTATTGGATAATAAATGGGAAACGAGAAGTAAGAAAAATAGTTAACAAATGTGTAAAATGTTATAGGTTTCGGTCAACAGTTAACGAACAATTAATGGCGGATTTACCGAAAGAACGTGTAAATTTAACTAGGCCCTTTTATGAAACGGGAATAGATTTCGGCGGACCAATTATGGTTAAGCAATCTCGGATTAGAGGGGTAATTACAACAAAGGCGTGGTTTTGTATTTTTGTTTGTTTAGCTACAAAGGCATATCATATTGAACTTTGTTCGGATTTAACTACAGAAACGTTTTTAGCGGCTGTTACTCGCTTCATAGGTAGACGCGGAATTGTTAAATGTTTTTATTCGGACAACGGGACAAACTTTAAGGGCGCATATAGGGAACTACGGGAATTAAAGAAACTATTTGATAGTGACGAATCTCACAAACAAATCATAGATTTTATGAATTCAAAAAATATTGAATGGAAATTTTCGGTTCCTCTTGCTCCTCATATGAACGGAATTTGTGAAAGCGGTATAAAATTAGTGAAATACCATTTAAAACGGGTAATAGGGGAAAGTGTTCTTACTTATGAACAATTAAATACTCTATTAGTGTACGTAGAAAGTATACTTAATAGCAGACCTTTATGCGGATTATCCAATGACAGTGAAGATTTAAATTATTTAAGTCCCGGACATTTCTTAATCGGTTCAAATTTAACGAGTTTTCCTGAACCTAATTTATTACAGGAAAAATTAAATAAATTATCTCATTGGAAACAGATTTGTCAAATGAGGCAATCTTTTTGGTCAAAATATTATAAGGAATATATTTCATTGTTACAACAAAGACCAAAATGGTTTAAAAAACAGCCCAACTTGAAAATTGGCGCATTAGTATTAATAAGGGAAGACGGTATACCACCATTAAAGTGGATATTAGCACGAGTTGTAAATTTAAATTTAGATAAAAATAATATTGCGCGATCAGCTGTAGTTAAAACACAAAAAGGAATTTTTACAAGACCAATTACCAAGTTGTGCGTATTACCAATTGAAACATAATTTTATAATTTTGTATGGAATTAAATTTTGTTATTTTTTATTACATAAATGTAATTACGGTTCAAAGGGTTGAAATTTGAAATTTTATATTTTTTCAATTCATTTTACGTTATTAAAACTATTTAATTAAAGTTAGTACTTGTAAATTTAATGGAAACTTAATGATTAAAAAAGGAATTTGAATATTATGTATTAGTTTAAGTTTATATATTATTAATGTTACGGTTTATGAATTTGCAAAATTCAGCATTTATTGTTTAAATTGGAAAAAATGCCTTTTTTTTGTGTGGCGGAGGATGTTGGATTTTTTACATTTGTATTCTTTGAATTTATTTAAAATAGTATATTATAATGTATATGTATTTGTTCTGTAACGAACGTTAACTGCTGCAAGCATAGTTCTCTTGTGGTTTGGTTTGAATATTTGCATCTGTACTGTCTGTTATATCAGAGTACGAGGTTTCTTTTAGTCTGACAACACATAAAGTAGTCAGTCAGAGTTTGTCAACCAAACAAGCAACACGTACGTAATACAACATCTAACGTCGCCTTTTGTTATATTGTTATTTACTGAGTTACTACATAGTATTATTGTGTTTATTTATATAGTGTCACATAATTATGTATTAATTTGATGTTAATAAACGGATACATCAAAACAAATAAAAGGTATTCTTTTGGCACCTGAACAAGGACCAATTAAACACCAAAACAACCCCTTTTGCTTTTAAGTGGCACCGCCCATGCAAATTTTGAAATTTTTAATTTCTTGTCTTAAATAATTAATATTTGAGCGTAGTAAATTTATAATATGCCTTCTTTCTTCATCAATTTTTAAATTTAGATGTCTTGTATTATTGTGAATTAATTCTACTAAATAATTTGTCTTTTCATTAACATGTTTCATTGTAAAATTTGTAAAATTCTGAGTTTTAGTTTCCATGAATAACATTTTAGATATGACGTAATCAACATTGTCATTTTGAAAGGTTTTTAATAAAAATAAAACAGTTTGATTGAAATTAATTTTTAACTCATTTAATGACTCTTAACATTCCCAGTTCATTAAACACACACTTATTAGAGAAAGCAAAATTACACCACTTACAACAATAATAAACACTTTTTCTTTATTAGCTTTGTATTCTTTGCAATCTATTCTTAATAAAATATATTTTTCAAAATAACAACAGAATTTATTCAATTACGCCCAATTTGTTCAATTGTTGTACAATCTCAAAAATTTGGTTCGAAACTCCGGTGTTCCCTTGGCTTTGTGCTGCAACTAATAAACGTAATCGATCACAGAGATCATTAATATTGTCATAATAAATGAAGTCTGTTTTATTTAAACGTTTAAAACCTAAATCAATACCATCTCCCTCTTTTTCTGTAGAAAATAGTTTTTTATATATGTTTTTATATTTATACGTTCTTGTATTCAAATTGTCTGTTGCCTTTGTATCTTGAAGAATTAGTTTGGAATTTTTTAGATTATCTTGAGAGTATTTCCTAGGCACTTTCTTAAATAGTAGTTCGTATAAACCCGGTGTTCCTTCATATACTTTATTACTAATGGTTAAATTATCATCAGGATGAAAAACAACATTTTCCTGTCCAATTTTCTATTCATTTTGTTCAACTCTAATTCCAAAGTCTGTTTTATCGTAATCTTTTTTTGATAAAAGACTTTTCATATATTTTTTAGACAATTTTCCATAATTTTCACTTAAAGATGAGTCATAATCTTGTTGAGAATTTTGTGGTGTTAATAAAAATGAATCCTTATCACTTATCCTTAGGTATTTTTTGGTGTAGCAAAAGATTCATTAAAAGTAGTGTCCATTTCATCTTCGCTTTTACTTGTTTTAATTTTTTCATTGTTTGTTTTTTGTGAGACATTTTCAATATCCGTTTTTCTAGTGCCAGAAATATTTTTTAAATCTTCTGTAAGTGGTTTGTACAAATCGTTAAGGTTTTTTTCTATATCCAAACGACCACGTTTTATGTTTAAATATTTATTACGGATAGCATTACCGGTTTCAATAATTTTTCTTTTAATTTCTGCTGTTTCTTTATCCATGTTTTCTTAAAACGTACGCTGAAAGACCTATTGCAAATTTCAGCAAATCTTTCAAAATCTTATTGCCAAATCTTATTACAAATTTCAGAAAATTTTTCAAAACTCATATCAGAAAAAACATGATCTCTATAAGCATTAAAAATATTTCGATAATCAGATTTAAATAATATTATAACATTTGCATTATCTCGCAAAAGGTGTTTGGCAGCTGCGGAATAGCTTTGACAAGCATAAATAACATCTGTTAGAAAATGGCGGGAATAAGAAAAAAATAGTCCCACATTACTGTGATCAGAACACGAAATATCATCAAATATAATAACTGAATTAGGCTTAACTTGATTTGGTTTAATCACTTCATCATTTTCTGTAAATGTATAAAAGCCAATTCCATCTATATTCTTTATAACTTCAGCTAACCACATATATTTTGGTTGATGTAAAGTTTTTGAATATATATATATATATATATATATATATATATATATATATATATATATATATATATATATATATATATATATATAAATTTTCAAATGATAATCCATTTTTATTTTCTAACAATGTTAAAATTAAATTAGTTTTTCCACCGCCAGATGGTGCAGCAATAATACATCTTACTGTATTAGGGAATAGTTTACTATGACGTTGATAATTTTTATTAATTATATGAAGTTTTTGTCGTGATTATTTACCGATAATGACACGGATTGCTTTATAAATTTCGTGTTTGCAATAAACTGATTCAGAGTAATTGTATCTCTCTATTTATATACCTGTGCACTTGCAACAATACATTTTGTATACAATGTGCCTTCAAGTGTTTTACTATTTAGTAAAGAAGAAATCACGTATGGAAAAGCATCGTTGCTTTGATCATTATAATTTGATAACGTGGGGAGATCATAATGATGGCCCAATTCCATTAAAAAAGAATTGTCACATTTGTAAAAATCAGAAATAAAAATTAATTTATAAAAAATGCACCATCAAAAAATGCACCATCAAAATGCACCATCAAAAGGTTTACTCAATACGCTAATTGATAAATTACCAGTGGAATTTCATTTACCATTTTATAAGTTTTGTGGGCCAGGAACAAAATTACAAAAACGTTTACGTCGAGGAGATATTCCAATAAACCAATTAGACAAAGCCTGTCTTGAACACGACATTGCTTATTCTCAAACATCTAATTCGCTTGAAAGAAGAGAAGCAGATAAACGACTAATTGAAAAAGCTTGGGAGCGTGTTAAATCGAAGGATGCAAGCTTAGGTGAAAAATCAGCAGCTTGGTTTGTGACTAATATTATGAAGGCTAAAACAAAGGTGGGTGGAAAACTAAAAGTGAAAACGAAGAAAAAGGTTCCACTGAGCAGAATAATTCAAACAGCTCGAAAAGCACTACGACAAAAAGACGTCAAAAATGTTAATCAAGGAATAAGAAACGCTTTATTAGCAGCTGAAAGAAGTGTAAACAAATACGGAAAAATAAATATTTCAATACCAAGAGTGTTACCAGTTCCTAAAAAAATTGGTGGGGTACTACCGTTTTTAATACCTCTTCTTGCCGGTGTTTCTGCTGTTGGTAGTCTGGCTGGCGGTGTTAGTAGTATAGTCAAAACCATTAGTGATGCTAAAAAAACCAGAGAATTCTTAGAAGAAAATAAGCGACACAACAAAGAAGTTGAATTGAATCTAAAACAAGGGAAATCCATCATTTTTAAACCATATAAAAAAGGCTTTGGTCTATACTTAAATCCAGACCTACAAACGAATAATAAAAAAATATATATTGACTATCAATAAAACAAGATTTTAATTCATTTTTAAATAAACATAAAAAACATTTTCTAAATATTTTACCTAAAAGAGCGTTGACAAATATTGACTTGATTTACTATACAAAGAATATTCCATATTTTAGAGGCATATTTATGAGGGATGAATTACCACAAAAGCCTTGGGATATTGAAAGTGGTATTATTAATCTGCAAACATTTAATTTCCCTGGTTCTCATTGGGTAACATATTTTAAAAAGGGAAACTTGAAATTATACTATGATTCTTTTGGGCTACCCCCTCCAAAGGAGCTTCTACAGTATCTCAACAAAAACATTCTAAACAATTATTACATTCATCAAAGAAACAATGAAGTAAACTGTGGTCATCTGTGTTTAATATTTCTCTGTTATTGTTGTGAAAAGTACTTAAATAAAAAATGTCATATACCATAACATTAAGTGGGACAAAATCGAAATTAGAGGCTCAGTTTTTTCCACCAATAGATTGTACAAATGCGAATTATGAAATTGGTCTTGTTGAATTTTTCTCGTACAACTCAATACCAAAGATCCACTCACGTAATAATAAAATAAGCATCGGTAATAAAACAATTACGTTACCAACTGGAAGTCATGAAATTGTCGAAACTGAAAGCGAAATTTTAAAGCAATTCAACAAACTTTTTCCTCCACCACCAGCGCCTAAAAAAGGGGGATAAAAAACCAGCAAAACCGAAACCAGTCCTCAGTTTAAAGGTGAACACGTTAACGTTAAAAAGTGAAATTCTTCGTTCAGAGAAAATTACATTTGGAAATGAATCATTTGGAAAATTATTTGGTTTTACGAAAACAAAGATCTTAGATGCGAATAAAAAATATATTTGTGATGAAATTAACGCATAAATATATTTGTGAAGCAATTAACTAGTAAATAATTTAGTAAATAATAATACAACGCATCATTTATACTGTTTCTATCCTTATGTGAGAATTGGCTAGAAAATTATTGAAATTCCAAAAAACATAATATATTTTCCTATAAATAGACGGTTTATTGATGACATAATTGTGACTATCACTGACCAAAACGATAATCTAGTAGATTTTAATGGTGAAGAAATTACATTAAGAGTTCACATTAAAAAAACAGAATAAAAATGTTAATTTTAAATACAGATTCAAAACAATTGTATAAAAAGAATCGCTCAAAACAACATTCTGTTAGTCCTAGCAAGAAGTCAAAAAGAAAAAGAAGTAAACGTGTGATTAGTAAATCAAATAAAAAATTTTTGAAATAACTAGGTTTTTAAATTAAAAAAAAATATAATAATGGATACTTTAAATATTGATGAAAAACCGATTTTTGATGATAGTGTAACACGTAATGAAATACATACATATAATCCGTATGTTAATTCATTCAATTATGTAGACGAAATTCGAATACCGATTCACCAGCAAGATATCAATATTTTGCCATTAGAAAGTTATCTTCATATTGAAGCACAAGTTGTTTTAAAAGAGGATGAGACTAAAGCAGCTGAAGGGAAAGACTGTGTGCTTAGTGGAAACTTTGGTGTCGCTCTGTTTGATGAAATACGATATGAAATAAATGCTACAGAAATAAATAAGTGTAGATATCCTGTTATAAGTACAACGATTAAAAATTACATTTCATACAACAGAAATGAAAGCAAATCATTGGCTGTTGCTGGATGGACTGGGGGTGAAGAACTTCAAATAGTAGATTGGAATTATAGTTTTCAAATATCAATACCTTTAAAAATGATTTTTGGCTTTTGTGAAGATTATAAAAAAGTTTTAATAAATTCAAGACATGAACTAGTTTTAATTCGTTCAAGAGATGATACAAATTGTATTACTAAAAAACAAGGTGGGAGAGACGTTAAAATAAAAATTTTAAAAATGTTTGAAAATTCAATGGAGGGTGCCTCATATTGGAGTTTCTGATAAACAGAAATTACATCTGATGAAAATTATTAATACCAATAAGATGGTTACAGTTCCATTTCGCTGTTGGGAACTGCATGAATACCCCTCTTTAGCAAAAGCAACAGATCACTCATGGACAGTAAAGACATCAAGCCAACTAGAAAAACCCAGATTTTTAATACTAGCATTTCAGACAAATCGTAAAGATGTTACTACAGGTTCTAGCACTATATTTGACCATTGCAAGCTCATTAAAGCGAAGCTTTTTTTAAACTCCGAAGCATATCCTTATGATGACATTGCGACTGATTTTGATCGATTAAAATACGCGCAACTTTATGATATGTATACTAATTTTCAAATTGCATATTATCAACGACGATCTGAACCAATGCTAAATTACAATGAATATCGCACGAGAGCTCCTATTATAGTGTTTGATGCTAGCCGTCAAAATGATTCATTAAAAATGGGTCCAGTAGATCTACGATTGGAATTTAGTTTTAAAGAAGCACCAGCAGAAAAAACCATTGCCTACTGTCTTATAATTCATGAGAGAATTGTTGAATATTCGGCACTAACCAGTAATGTAAAAGTTTTAATTTAATATTTTTAATAAATTAACAAGAAAATATTACTATCAAAAATGAGATAACAGTAAGTAATGTCAAAAAGTAAATTGATAAACATACGAAATATATTCTTTGTATTGAAATCATTTTATTTAGTTGATATTCAGACAATGTAAGTGTAAGTTAATGTTTCAACAATAAAAATCAAGAGAAAAAATGTATCGTGTTTTTTTATTTTTTTTCCCCTTATTTATCCAAATTAAAAAAAATGGGGTAAAGGTCAGGTAAGACTGATAAGTTATTTTAATATTCACAAAAATTGAAATCTTATGTATTTTAATTTTGTTTGTATGTTACTATCATAACAATTTTAATTTTAGAAAAAATGTTAAAAAGGTCACTTGATAATAATATTTGGTATTTACAAGAATTAGGATCATATACAATTTTTTGAATGTATCAAATAATTATTTTTCTGAACTATTCAACATATGCAATGTTTTTACTTGTCCCTGAATGTAGGCAATTACATTGCGTTGCCAAGTGGCCCCAATTTAGACTAGAGAAATCAATGATTTTTCCATATATGATGGTTCGAACACAATCATTAACGTCTAGACACTTGTTTACAAAATAATATTAAGAACTTAGATTAAACAAAAATATTTTTACCTGAATTACCTCAATACTTTTATCGCGTCACTGACCTTCCTCAAGTTATTAGGTTAGTAATCTTTCCTAAAATTGTATATGGTGGAACGAACACAAGGTCATGACCTCCAGACAGGTGTTTGCCCTGTCTGGGGGTGAATGACTGTGTTCGCTCCACCATAATACATACTACTATTTACTCTCTAGAATTTTTTTAACCTTTTTGTAGCCAGGCGCCCTTATATAAATTTACTTTGGGCTACGATCGACTTCGTGACAGTTGCAACCGGGACATCTCTTCTTAATAATTTTATTTTAAGCTACAACGTGGTTCTTTTTTTTTGTCACACCCTTAATAAATATATTTGGCGCCGCAACGTGGGGCCTCATATTAATTTGCTTTATACAAATTTGCCTTATAAATTTGGCCGTTTATTTGATAATTTTTTTAAGCCGTCTGTTAGATCATCTTTTAAGCCTTTTGTGACTGACAGAAATTTATTTGAAGCTCACTGCTTTGTCCTAGTGCAAACGAAACACCTGGTACTTATTTACTTACAAATAAAATTTTTGTTGATTATGTAATTTAGTTTCAATAGTCAATTTAAACTGTTTTGATATATAAATTTAAAATGTTTCATATTTGTTTGTAGTCACTTGATGAGTATTTTAATGTGGTAATATTTTTGATAATTTTTTTTTTTTTTTTTTTTTTTGAAATTATATTGTAATAGCGTGCTGATTTTTCATTTGATTTTTGTCGGGTAAAACTGAGATATTTTGATTTAACTTCTCAAATCAGAGGTCACACCTTGATTTTTTTTGTTTCATGAACTGTTCTTAAATTTGTACAAGATTGTGAATTTAGTTTGTTTTATTCTGTTTTATGATCACAATTTTGTACACATTTTATTTTGTTTCGATCACAGAAATTAACATATTATTGTATCATTTTAGATAATTTATGAAGTTAGTTTACTAATGGAAGGAAACCAAGAGAGCGAATCGAACCAAATGATATGTTATATACAATTTTGGAAATTTTGGTAATTTCTTTACTTATGAATTGAGGTACAATATTTTATGTTATATAATTTATTGTAAAGGTTTTGTACTCTAGCAAAACATTTTTTTGGTGTGTCCACAATAATATTTTATGTTCGAAATAATTTTTCGTACTTCGTATTTTGTTTATTTAATTCATTTAACTCGCGGAGGGATTATTTTTAATATTTTGGTGTGTCCACATTACTTGTCCCTTTCGCGTATTCTTGGTGTGTCCACAATATTTATCTCTATTAAGTATTCTTGGTGTGTCCACATAATTTTGATGTATCCACAATATTCTTGGTGTGTCCACATTACTTTTGGTGTGTCCACAATATTTATCTCTATTGAGTATTCTTGGTGTGTCCATATAATTTTGGTGTGTCCACATTATTTTGGTGTGTCCATAACAATTTTTTTTTGTCCGAAATAATTTTGCGTGCCTGATATTTTATTTATATAAGTTACACTTTTTAACTTAGTGCGGTTAAATGGGAATTTGTTAGTTTAGAATTATTTATTCTTGTTTATATTTATTTAATCATTATTTAATATGGCAGAAAGGCTAATCATAAATGCACATTCAATAAAGTACCAATTTCTGAATAATAATAAGAAAAAATTAATTTTTACATTACAACCAATTATAAGCTTTTGATTAGAAACCACTAAATCAGTGGTTCTCAACATTGTATTATTAATTTAGGTCAGTGTTATAGAATTCACAGTCGATTAGATACTCTTCAAATTTTTTTTTTTGAATTGTAGAATAGGCAATTTTTTAAACTCATTAGGCACAATCTTATTGTAAACCCTCGGTAGCATATCACATACACAATGTTCCTAAAAATGTATTCCTTAACCGTCTGTGGTGTGTAAAGCTGCTTCGTCCCCCCCCCCTTAGTGTCATGGGAATGTATGTCGCACATTTGAGGAAATAGTAATAAATGCATGGTAGCGTCAGCATTTTATGTGTTTTGAAAAATGGTACGCATGAATCTGTTTGTCGTAAATTAAAGATTGCTCTTATACACTTTTTCTGTAATAAAAATATTTGGTTACTGTTAACTGAATTTCCCCAAAATATCACGCCATATCTAAGCGAATACATCTACTGATCTGGATGAATGATTTAAATTTGAAAATTGTGTTATTTTTTTACAGCCTATACCTAAACAATCAACAAGGTATTTAAAAAAATATATTCACATAGGTATTTAGGTAGTTAGAATTCGATTTAGTTATTTGAATGTAAATAAGTAATTGGTTTTGAATTCCCCGGAAACCTTCAATCGGCAAAATATTGTTATATGTATTCACAGAAAATAGTGTCTATATACCATATGGAAGTGGGTTCAGTTATTTCGCTGAGATTAATTAACTGATTTTATATACCGCAGGAGCCTTTATTCGGGATATGATTAACCTAGGTGTTAAATCAGGATAAATAGTGTCTGCGTACCAAATTTCATCGAATTTAATTTAATTATTTGAGCGTGATTGAATAACTGGTTTTGTATCCCCCGGGAACCTACAATTAGGACAAAAATATCTTAAGTATTGTAGTGAGCATCGGACCATTATAGTGCGGGAAAATTTTTATACAAATGGGATAATTATTCAAATTTTGATAATTGGATTAAATTTCGGTAGTTGACCTTGGGGTCGTTCACCTCTAGTTTTGGTGATTATTCATATTTCAGCAACTGGTCTTGCTGACTACAAATTCTAGTGGTGACGTTATCATTCTTAAATTTTGGTGGTTGGTCCCTTGTTACAACCGATCCGATGGTTGACTTTTTTATCTGTAGCGTACATTGTCTATACTTGTAATAATGTTTAAATTAAATAAAATGCAGTAAGTTGAAGTGAATGCTAGCTACTGTGTTACAGCTCGCACTGAATGTGTAAGCATTAAATGTTGTGTACATTCTACAAGACGACAACATGATATCAACATGCTCAGTGGCTGCTATGATATCTGTACAAACTGAAAATATTAACACTTTCCACCTAATTATAAATTCATAGATGCATAACTGATTTCATATTATGTTATTTTCTTGACAACACAGCACAGCACGTGACTTTCTAAGAAAAATTTCCCAGTAATCATAAAAGTAAATTCTTTGCGATCACATTCCTTTTTCATGATTTTTCCTTATATAAGCTGTATAGTATTTAGAAATTTCTCTAGCTATCACTAAAGTTCTATTAATATGCCAAATGTTCCATAGTTTAATTGTTGTGAAAAATTTAACTGCTGTGAAAAAATGGAATTCAGTACATCATGAACAACCAGAAACAACATCCTTGGCGCCCAATAAATTTGCTGTCAAGATCCACACGTTACCGATCAGTTGATAAGCGAGTTATTAGGTGTGCAAATACGTTTTGAGGGATTTACAAAAGACGGCATAACTAGTATTACATCGAATCGAACTATCTTTTAACTTATATATTTATGTTAAAACGTCACCATTTTCCTCTCATAGTAAGTGTAATTTCGTTGAAGTGTAAGCAACACATATTTTTTATGCTGCAACTATGTCAACTTTTGTGCCAATAAAACAACATTAGCGGGAAGTACTGCTTTCTCAGTATGACAATACTCGGCCATATGTTGCTAAAGTTGTCAAGGAAACTTTGGAGGGATTGAACTGGGATGCCGTACCTCACCCGCTGTATTCACTAGACATTGCTTCTTTGGGCTACCACTTGTTCCGGTCAATGGCTCTTGAGCTGACTGAGCAGTACTTCATTTCTAACGAAGAAATGAAATTTGGTCAATTCTTGGATCGACTTAAAAGCTGAGAAATTTTTTAAACGCGCTATTCGTATGCTGCCTGAAAGATGGTCAAAGGTAGTAGAGAGCGACGGGCAATATTTTGAATGATATACATTGTACGAGTTTTTCTCAATAAAACTTCAAAATTAAAAAAAAAAACAACTTTAAAACATATTTGTACACCTAATAAATGAAACTAAAAAAAAACTTGGACAAGTTATCGATGCCAGTCAAGTGCAGTCGAAATTCAATCCAACAAAGATGAAAATGTTGGTGGAATTAGACGACGAATATCTAATGTCCCCACCTCGATTTGACATCAGAAGTGATGAAAGATTTAAAATGATAAAATATTCATCGTAAATAAGCATTATTAATAGGGGCCCGGTCGGGCCTTCGTATTCAATTGAATTAAAAAAAAATAAATTTATTTGAATATTATAACAATTTTTTGTATTGTAAAAAGAATAACAATAATTAAAGTATGTAACATATATAAACTGAAAATTTATATATTTGGTTTATTTGTACATACCCCTATCCCCAAAATTAAAACATGTTTAATTTTCCAGATTACCTACACAATTTTTAAAATAACTGATTCGTTTATAACTTCGAACAAATTTAGATGTTTGCAGATACACTAGCAATGTATAAGTTATGGACGCTAGACTAGCCATTACAATTAGGGTTGCCAGGCGTCCGGATAAAGCCAGACACAGTCAGACTTTTTGGTTGTGTGTCCAGCCAAACTAGACGGTGTCGGCTTGTATTGTTGTAAAGCTTTTTAAATTTGACCATTTTTTTTTTTTACATTTGTCATGTGTTGGTTTCCGCTCCACCCACGATCCTTTTTAATTTTCACCAATCAAAATTCACGAATCATTTTTAAAATGGGTAGACTATTTTAAATCGATTAGTAATTCAAATTCCTTTTCAGAATACCTTACTATTCTTCAATATTATTTTTCCATTCCGAGTCATAATGCAAATGTTGAAAGAGTTTTTTCTTTGATAGGTCAACAATGGTCAAAACAACGCAACAAATTAAATGTCGATACTATAACCAAAATGTTGGTTGTACAATTTAATTTTAAATATTTGACTTGTAAAGAGTTTTACAACTCAATTTTAAAAGAAAATGAGCTTTTAAAGCAGATGTTTGCCAATGAAAAATATTAATTACTTTATGTTACAATTAATTTCAAGTTTATTTAGTTCATTAGTGTTTTGTTTAATTTTGTTTTTCATTGCAAATAGCAATAGTAGTTACTGCTAACTACTATTGCCATGCAAATATTGAAATTAATATTGTAATGAATATCGAATGATTAATAATAAAGAAAATGGATTCATTCAATTTTATTGTTGTATTATTAGAATTTAAGAAGATATTACGGTAATTGATAAAAAAGCCTTGTTTTACTTTTAAAAAAAAGTCGTGTTTTGCTAAGACTAAAAAATTAAGGGCGTTCAGCTTTTTTACCCAAATATCCGACTAAACTGGTTTATCTGTCCGGCTTTTCAGTTTTAAGACCTGGCAACCCTAATTACAATACTAAAATACTTAACTTTTAAATAGTCGGATAAGAAAACAATTAACTATAACTACGTGCGTCATTAGAATTTCCAGAATATTTAAAGGAAAATTATATGTTTTGATGAAGAAAAGTTTAATCTTGACAATCCGGGTAAATATTTTCGGAGAGCGATTTGCTTCAATGGAGTTACCGTTCTTGTTCCCTTAAAAGGGCGACAAGATATGAACAAAAAAATGAGAAACTCTTACTCAACAAGAAGTAAAAATAAATGAGGTTTTACGAAGCGGAGAGTGGATCTTTCAGCAAGATAATGCTTCAAATCATAATGCTAAGTGTGTACGGAAATGATTTAAATAAAGAAACTGGTCTGTTTTATCATGGACCGCAAGGTCACCTGACCTCAACATCATTGAAAATGTATGGAGTTATTTGTCCCGTAATCAATTTTCTTCTCCTCGATATCAAAACTTGTTGCACTATTCATTATACAAAAGCGGTTATATAAGTAAAATACCAGAAAAAATTGAGAATTCAGTTGAATTAAATTGCTCTGCGAGGGAACTTGTCTCACAAATGACAAAAAAAGGTTGTGAAGAATTATTCATTATAAGATGTTCTTGCAAGAAATCGCCCTGCTTAAAATACTTCTTTGAAGAATATCATTCCTGTGAAAATTATTACCCAAAATTCTTATCAATATTTTTCTAATACCTGTCTATAAAATTTTATATTTACATCATAAAATATAATCATATTAAAGCACTTAAAGTCTCTTTATTCTATCAGAAGTCAATATTTACTCAAAATAATGAACAAAACTCATTTTTTGACTAATGTAATCTCAGTCTAAATTTTATAAGTCAAAAATAATAGACTAATGTAATCTCAGACTAAACTAGCTGATCATTTTTCATCAAAATTACTTATGGATTAATATGAGGAAAAAACCAAAATATGATTTTTCAATAAATTTATGAGTTGGTGTTTTACCCTCTAAATATGTAATTGGGCAGTATTATTATGTTTGTTACTTTGTTAAGTACAGCAATAAATGTTGAAATATTTTAATTCTCGGATTCAAATTTAACCATACTAAACAATCAATTCCAACTGTTTTATCATCATCTACAATTACATTGCAATTCCCATTGCACTTTTCTTGGTAGTAACAGAAGTTACAATTATTCGTTAAAAATGGATACATTTTTGTTTTGTTTAAAATTACCACGAATTTTTATATTATGTTCAAATTAAAAAAACAGTAGTCGTCCATTTTGAATTGATGCAAAATGTTTTGCAATTATTTCAAGTCTCCCCTTTTACATATTCAGTTTCAGATACGAAATATGACTTAAAGAGTATTCTATACAAATTAAAAAATATCATATAAAGACAAAAAAATAAATTAGAAGTTAGCAGAAGTAGTAAAAATATTCTTCTGTTTGCGAAGGCTACAAAACGAAAAAAAATATATTAAGGTACAGGTTAAACAACAATTTTTTGAGAAAAGGTAGCTGAACACGAATAGTCAAAAAAAAAGTAAATAAATAGACCTTACTGTGATAAATCGTAGGCTATGATACGTTCAAAATAGCATAAAAATATACTAAATTTTAAACTAATTGCTTTGCAAATTTTGATGATGACCTACAACGAATTTCCTTTTTGAAGTTCAAGTAGTGTTACTGCTAGATTTTTGTGTGCTAATTACGGGAAAAATAGTCAAAAAATTCCATTACGTCAGAATTTTGGGTAAATAAAATTTCTATTTTTTCATTAATTTTGCGATAGGAATAGTTTAAAAGCCATGTACATTTAGTCATCAGATTTATAATTACGATATAAAGTGAAGTTTGTCTGGTTGTAATTGGTCATTGTCCTATGAATTGACTAAAAAACAACACAATCAGTCATGGGGACTGCCGACAGAAGTGCAAACTTAAAATACTTTATACTAAAGAGTCACTCCCAAACAGTCACTCCCAAAGAATCACTCCCAAAGAATCACTCCCAAAGAGTTACTCCCAAAGAATTACTCGCAAGGAGTTACTCCCCTTACAGCAAAAAGACACCAAATGACACCAAATGGCACCAAAATGGCACAAGTGCATCAAAATGACACTAAACTGACACCAGAATGCACCAAATGACACAAAAATGCACCAAAAAGTACCAAATGACACCAAAAATGCATCAAATGAGACCAAAATGCACCAAAACGCACAAAATGACACCAAATGACACCAAAATGCACGAAATTTACACCAAAATGACACCTAAATGCACCAAATTGACACCAAGATGACACCAAAATGCACCAAAGTAACACCAAAAGTGCACCAAAATGACACCAAAATGCACCAAACGACACCAAAATGCACGAAATGACACCAAAATGAACCAAATTGACACCAAAATACACCGAATGACACCAAAATGCATCAAATGACACCAAAATGCACCAAATTAACACCAAAATGCATCAAACTGACGCCAAAATGCAGCAAAAATACACCAAAATACACCAAACGGCACCAGATACACCAAAAGTGCACCAAAATGACATCAAAGTGCACCAAATGACACAAAAAGTGCACCAAAATGACACCAAAATGCACTAAACGACACCCGAATGCATCAAATGACACCAAAATGCACCAAATTGACACCAAAATGCATCGAATGACACCAAAATGCACCAAACTGACGCCAAAATGCACCAAAAAGACACCAAAATGCACCAAATGACACCAAAATGCACCATAAGTTTACCAAAATGACACCATAAATACACCAAATAACACCAAATTACACCAAAAATACACCAAGTTACACCAAATGACACTAAAGTACACCAAATAACACCACAAATACACAAAATTACACCAAATGACACCAAAAAGACACAAAATGACACCAAATTTTTGGTGTTTTAGAGACAGGTTGTACAGGTTCTAGTAAAGACAGGTTCTACTGTATTATATAAAAAAAGGGGAAATCAAACAAGTTTTACTGTAGATGTATCATATTACCTATGTAACATTTTTAAATTTATATAGTTTTAGGATATCAAATGCAACTGGTAATTAAATTTTTTTTATGTTCATAAAGATATCATATTACTCTATCGACGACTCTTTGTTCTTAAGATATGTGACATTTTCTAATTTTTAACGGAAGTATCATATTTCAATGTCGCAACATACTGATGCCGTTCACTTGGAAATAAAAATTGCTTTGTAATCATATGTGTATTAATTGCAAAGTGACCTTCGAAATCAATGCTCAATAATCATTTGTACAGTTTGTAACGTTCGTTTTTTATTTTTGTTTTTGCATATATAACTTAGGTGGAAAATTTGTAAGTTTAGTGAGCTGGAACAAAAATGGGCGTTCAAGTTTATATGCAGCGCAGAGGATAATTTGTCACACAAGATGATGTTAATGTCCCTTAAAGTGTCCTGTTTAGTCCTTGGTTCCCAGATTGTCGCTATTATCGTTACTTTAGAAACTTTTCTTGATTTAACACTTCCAAATAAGCAGTAATAATCAAATAAAACACATACGTAAATAAGATTTGTAACTTTATTAAGCACAGTAAATTATTTATTACAGTTTATAACGTTTTACATTTACGATTTTATTCTTTTATTACAAATTTTGTTTAAATATTCTTTAATATAACTTAATTTTTAATTATGAAACGATATTCGAAAAACGGTATATAATATTTAGAACGATATACGGAAAACGGTTCACGCAAAACTAATTTACTTAAAACTTACTTAAAGACTGCTTTTTTTTAATCTCAATCTGCGCACTCCTTAAATATATTTTTGTGTTTCTCGAAATTTCTCTAAGCTATATGAATGACAAAGAACAAACGATATAAACTACTCAAGGATAAAAAGAGAAAGAGAGAAACAGATAAAAACATTACCATTTAAGGTATGAAAAGACGTCCAGAATGTTCCATTATTGTCATCTCTCTCATTCAATATGATAAGAATAAGGATAAATACTATAACCGAAAACAAGTAAATAAAATATTTGATTCTAAGAATTTCAACAATAATAAATAGAAACTTCTCGATAGAAAAGCAAGCAAAGCATGTATTTACACAAATACAGTACAGTCACTTACAAAAATAAGTCACACCAAATAAATATAAATATCCATTGGTTAGATAAAGATATAAAATGAACAGAGCAAATAATATGTCGAATAATAACAATAAAATGGCGGACCGAATTAACTGTTATTAGTCAGATATGACGTCATAACCAATAAAAATATAAAATTAGTCCATAAAAATAATATTACGCCCATTACAAATGATCATATATTAACTATTAGAAACAAAATGGCGACCCGATATCTATGTAAATTTTAGTGCGGTTACACAACCCCCCCTAGATTTCGAGTATCGGCGAAACATTAGAGATATGAGAAATCTACACAATATCCTTGCTTGCGTTTCCATAGATTACAATATAAAGTACAATCACATATTCTTACTATAATTCACTATTAACTCATCACATTAATTAAAACCTTATGAATTTATTCAATCAATAATAGATTTACTGTAATTATAATAAACATCAAATAAACAAAAATTAACACTTATTAATTAATCAAAAGATGTAACTAAATAAACATTATACAAATAAACAGATTATTACAACGACATTTTGATGCAAAAGCGTCATTATCCAAACTCGATCTTACGATAAAAGAGAATTTATAGTATGTATTAGGAAAAGTTAGACGTAATTCAGGGTTTAATTAGTCACAATCAGGATAAAAAATTGAAACAAAATCGTTATTAGACACTTCCATTTTTCAATCTTCCGAAATCCAAATACTGTGAGTATGAGACCGAAGGACACCGAATCCCGCTCAGACTCTACAGGTAATAATTTCTTGTTTCCAAAAATATTTATTAGGACCGAGGGACTTCGTATCCTGCCTAATATACGAATAACGATAACGTCACAACGAAAGGTCTCTCTAAAATATTCAAAGAATATCGTCCTTTTTTGTCATTAAATATGTATAATTGATAAGTATTACAGTCAATTCAAACAGACATAGTACTAATAAAGATAAATTTGTGACATTTCAATATCATTCTTTAAATAATTTTAAATGTATGGCGTTATAAACACCTTTTACCAAACGTGATCCTGGATAAATTAAAACATGCGCATTAGGTGACTTAATCCGGGACACAATGTACGGGCCTTCAAATAAAAGTTTGAATTTTTTAACTACCTTATTTTTAGCGGATGAACGTGGATGCGTTTTCAACAAAACCTTATCACCAACATTATACGTCTTAGTACTATGACGATCATGATAAGAAACGCGCCTTTGTGCTAATTTGCGTGTTCTTTGTAAAGCTAGATCAAATTTTTCTTGTAATGATAAATCGTTATTATTAGGAAAATTCACAATATCATTAATGGGATTAGTTGGTTTACGGCCAAACATGAGTTCATATGGGGAGAATCCTGTGGCTTCATGTGGAACACAATTCAAACATTGCTCGATAAATGAAATGTAATCCGGCCAACTTGAATGTTTATTATGGCAATACGTTCTAAATAACCTATTTAGTTCGCGATTAACCCTTTCCTCTGGATTCGCGCGCGGGTTACAAACACTAATAGTTTTAACATTAATACCTGCATTTTTGAGAGATTCTTGCCAAACAGATGAAGTAAAATGGCTACCATTATCAGAGAAAATTGTTTCGATATTACCGATTTTAGGTACGAAATCATGTAAAATTTTATTCACTAATTGACGCGATGTAGCACCTCGTAAGGGATATAATCTTACAAATTTTGAAAAATTATCTTTTACTATAAGAAGCATGTTTAAACCAAATTTTCCGGCAGGAAGTGGGCCATATAAATCCACATATACATGTTGGAGTTTCCTTTCTGAAATTATACTTTGCAAAGGTCCCTCTTGATAAGTAGTGGAGACTTTAGACTTTTGACAAATAATGCATTTACCAATTAATTTCTTACTATATGAAAAGAGATTTCTAATACAGAAATATTGATTTATTAAATAACAAACCTTACGAAAACTAAAATGTCCGAAACTGCGGTGGAAATACAAAATGAGTTTATCCTTAAATACATCTGGTACTACTATACGCCAATTAAAAGGTGGGAACTTACCACGGAAGAAAAGCACATTATTAAACACCTTATAAGAATCCTGCATATTATCTACATTGTTTTTTATTCTAACACAAAATGGATCGCTATTTTGATATTTTACAATTCTCTTAACGAAATCAATAATGAATTTTTCGGAAAAGTCCAATCTCATATTATTACAAAAAGGTTCATCCTGGTGATCAAGTAATGTTTCGGAATTACAAGTATCGGACAAAGCTACAAAAGGTTGCGAAAAATCAATACCAGTTGGAACGTCGGGACTAGGATTTCTAGAAAAGGCATCAGCAATGAAGTTATCTTTACCTGCAATATATTCAATAGTGAAGTTGTACTCATTTAGAGCAAGAAACCATCTCAATAAGCGACTATTAAGTATTTTAGCGTTTTCCAAAAAGGTCAAAACTTTGTGGTCCGTTCTAACTATTATTTTATGACCAAGAATATACGTACGAAACTTTTTGCAAGAAAAAATAACACTAAGAAGTTCCTTTTCCGAAATTCCGTAATTTAACTCTGAAGGTAATAAAGAACGTGATACAAAAGATATGGGATTATGAGTCCCATCCTCATTCAACTGGTAGAGATAACCAGCCACTGAATGATTTGGTGCATCTACTTCAATGTAAAATTCTTTAGAGAAATCTGGAAAATTTAACATGACCGATTGCTGGAATAAACTTATTAGATCGACAAAAGCTTTATTTTCTTTAGGTCCCCAAGTCCATTTGGCACCCCTTTTAAGTAAATGTGAAAACTTACTAGTATGATTATTATAATTTGGAAAAAATCTACGATAAAAGTTTAATATACCTAGAACCGATTGCAATTCTTTAACACTTTTAGGAGGCTTGAGTCTCCTAATAGCTTCAACTTTAGATTCATCTATATAAATACCCTTTGCAGAAACCACGTGACCTAGGAAATGAATTTCCGGTTTGAAAAACGAACATTTTTCATAATTAATAGTTACTCCTGCATTAGCTAATTTTGATAATACTATTTCTAAATGTTGTAAATGAGAGTCAATATCGGAGGACGCAATAACAATGTCATCAACAAATACATGGCAGAAACTTTGAACTTCAGGGCCCAAAACGAAATCCACACATTTCTGAAAAGCACCTACTGATAAATTTAAACCGAATGGTAGCCTTCGAAACTGATAGCATTTTCCATTCATGAGAAACGCAGTATACTTTTTACTATCCGGATGTAAAGAGAGTTGCCAGTAACCCTTTACCAAATCGATTGAAGAAAATACTTGTTTATTTTTGAACTTTCCTAGAACGTATTCCACTGAAATCGGTCCCTCTTTATCCGTAACCAGGATTTTATTAATTTCTCTACCGTCGAGCACGATTCGAACACTATTATCCTTTTTCATGACAACATGAATAGGGTTTGTGTACTCTGAATAGCATCTTTCAATCACCCCCCATTCAATCATTTTTAAAATTTCTCTTTCTACAGCAGGCAATCTCGAATACGGAATAGAATAACTTTTACTCGCAAATGATTTATGCTCACGAACTTCGAATTTACAAAAATAATCCCTTACGCATCCCGGTTTCTTTGAAAAAATATTTTGAAATTTACTTAACAAATTAAATAGCTTTTTCTGTGTAGATATATCTAAATGACTTAACTGACGGACGTGTTCGTAGATAGTTTGGATAGGCGTAATTAAATTCTTATCATCATTAATGTTAAACGCGGTATTGTTAATTTGATATATGAGTTCTTCATCTAAGGGTTCCACATAACTTGTATCCAATACTAGATTATGTGATAAGGCATCATTATCAATACAATAATCGGAAGGTCTCAAAGGATAAAAATCTATTGAAATCTGTTGTTCATTGAGAAAGAAAGTTAAAACATTACTGGAAAAATCAAGTTTCGCATTGTGGGTTCTAAACCAATCGACACCGATTAAACAATCTAAAACTAAATCGTCAACCAATAAAAAATGTAAAGGTAAAACTTTATCATTATATTGCAATTCAACATATACTTGAAATCTAATGGGTTTCGATTTTCTACCCGTAGCCGTAGTAATAAAACATTTAGGTGTTGGAATCATTGGTAAAAATTTTCCATGATGTTCAAAATACAAATTATTTAATTTATCGAAAACATCCGTTCTTAAAATACAAAGATTACTGCCGGTATCCAACAATGTAATAACTCTATTACCGAAAAATTCTAAATTGAGTAATGGTAACGCAAGATTTTCTTTATTAGGAACTCGCACATTTAATTCAAAATCATTATCGTTAGTAAGATCATCAAAATTATCGCTGCTAAATAAATTACAAACAAATGTATCCGAAAAATTAAAATTATTTAAATTATTACTATTATAATCATTTAAAGAAAAATAATTGACTTTGAAATTACGTGGGTCATTGATCTTCAACGGTGATTCCGTAATTAGGTCACTATTCAGTTTTCCCAATCATAAGAGAAATTAGGAAATGAAGTATCTATTGCGTTTGATCGAGAATGAGTTGCTAAATTGTTATCGCTATTCGTATTGGGAGTATTCGAATTATTTTCATTAACCGAATACACTATATTAGTACCTTTACCAAATGCAACACGTCGATTTGCACCTCTATTATTTCGATTGAATCTATTTTCATTTCCAAAGGAGGTTGTGGGATTACGACCCCAACCATTGTCGTCTGTCTGTTGATTTAAATTAGAAATATTTGTATTAAAACGCGTACCAGAATTCGTTATATTATCATCGTTATTAGGGATAAATGTATCAATTTCACGCAATTCCTCGTAGAGATCTTTGAGGTTCCTACAGTGGCGAAGTACTCTCCTAGTTTCGAAATCAAAATGTTCTAAAAGTGTATGAATAAACAAATTTTCATCTAACTTACAATATAAATACTTAACTTGTCTGAACCAATATAGTAAATGATTTGTGAGTTTGGACTTAACGCTTGTGCGTCCCTTGTTCGAATAAAAATCTACTAGAATTCTACTTTGAATTTTCTGGTTCCAGAAAGTTGATATCAACCATTGCCGAAAATCGTTATAATTTAATATGTATGACTCGTGCAGTGAAAAAATATTTTTAATATTATCTGACAATTTTGATTTAGCAAAACGCAATTTATCAGATTCGGAAAAACTACAACCGTCAGTCTCACTAAAAACCATTTCTAGTGACTTTAAAAATTCGATAGGGTGGTTATGGTTGATGTTTCCGTCAAAATCTTTAATATCTATAGCATTTTGTCGTAAAATATTTGATAAATTTAAACTATTATTCGAAATATTATTAGAAGGAGTGCTATTTATACTTGAATTAATTAAAGAATTATTAATTTGCGAACCAAATCTACTGACATTGTCCTTAACGTTAGAAATTTCTGAATTTATTTTGTTAATTTTAACTTTTAAATTCGTTATTTTATCTGAACAATCATCTACCCTTTTATTTACCGAATCTACAATACCACTATATTTATTCAATTCATATTCGATGTTCGAATTGTTATTCTTAACCTCAGTTGCAAAATGATCTATTTTATTATTAACAGATAAAATTTCATTATCATATTATACTTTTAATTCTTCAATTCGAGCATCGAAGATAGACTTTAATTCCTTAATTTCATTTTTAAGTGCATCTTTTAAATTATTTTCAACTATGCTAAAACCATTTTTGATTACACAAAGTTCATTATCAATTTTGTCGCTATGCGACGCTATATTTTTAAGTAATAGATTTAACATACTTGTAACATTATCCTTATTTACCGTTGATGTCTCTACGTTACCCGTATTCGCCACGGGAACTGATTCTAGTGTCGTCTGGTGGTTAAAAATAAAAGCTATCTATGACAAGTCGTATTTATACATGGCCTGTGACAATTGTTTATTGTGATTTGTAATGATGAGTGAAATAAATAAAAATAATTTACTTAAATTATGTAATGTATCACAATGTAAAAAAAGACTTCATAAATTTCCCAGTGATGAAAAATTAAAGAAAAAATGGTTAAAAGCATTAAAAATGCAGTATGCTATCAAGAATGCGAATCTGTCATCGACCCTTTTTAAAATCTGATTTGTTTCCTACTAGTAATTATTTTTATAGATTTAAATGTACTCGAAAAGAATATTTACCTTTCTATGTATACAATATTTTATTGTATATTTGTATTAATTATAATAAAGGAAGTACCTTGGATTAACATTATGGAGTAAAGTTTACGTTCATCTAAATCTTTACAACTTTCATCATTATTGGCCTGAAAATGACACATTTCAGTAAGAGGGATACCAGCAGCATATTCATCACATTTATTTTTTTTATATTTCCCCCATTTTCTAACTTAGTCATAGCATTGCTAGAAATAAATTTTAAAAGAAAGGATAGAAATGTAGGATTAAGTCCAGTTTAGAAAGAATTTCATAATAACAATTAAGAAATTTTGTATCATTATGGAGAAAAATTTTATCATTATTTAGGAGAAAAAAAAGAAACGAAAAATTAGTTTATGTAAGTACATATAAACAGAAAACAAGAGAACCAACTGATAAAGAAAAACTAATGCTGCAAAAATGTGCTTGCATTTTCCATCTGCACCCGCAATACAAGAACATTTTGCACAAATATTTATCTCATTACTGATAAGTAGTGTCCGACCGAAGCTTCGGCTTCGGCTTCGGCTTCGGCCACCTTCGGCCACTTAACGCGCCTTCGGCCACACATTCGGCTTCGGCCAAAAAGAAGCCGAAGGTCTGGCCGAAGCCGAAGGTGGCATCTTTTTACATAATGTAATTTTATTTATTCTTATTTTACCCTAAATTACGTTTATAATTCTGTATTTTGAAAGTTTTTGTTTATTGTTACCTGAACCTATATACCTAATAATTTAAAATATCCTTTTAAAGGAATTACAGTTCCATAAAAATTTTTGGAATTTCCATCTAAGCGGCTTTTTTGTTGAGAAAAAGAATGACGGTAACTTTATTGCAATTTTTAAAGTTTATTGTTACGTAAACCTACGTAA
Source organism: Brachynemurus nebulosus (assembly GCA_035578155.1). Lineage (NCBI taxonomy): Eukaryota > Metazoa > Arthropoda > Insecta > Neuroptera > Myrmeleontidae > Brachynemurus > Brachynemurus nebulosus. The sequence goes on along the minus strand of JAPWDM010000072.1, from coordinate 243,931 downwards.
CAATTTAAAATATCCTTCCAACATAATTATAAAATTTTTTGGAATTCCCAACAAAACGTTTGTTTCTTTCATTTTAGTAAAAATGATTCCTGCTGTGCCAAACTAGGGCCTCAATATTATGTAATAAATTCAATATAAATATTTTGTTTTCAAAATAAAATTCTTATTTCTTACTGTCTTCTTATTGACGTGAGAGCAAAATCGAAAACTAGGATAATTTTTTACTTTTGTTTTTAAAGTTACATATTTAATTCGTTAAAAAGTGTCTTAGTACATAATAAAATAATTTTCAATTCTGTGAGAAGTGTTGTGATAAAGTGCAATAATATTTACAACAGCTGTTTATAGCACAAAAATCAGAGGTAAGTTTTCCAAGGCATTTTTCTCGTTTTTTGAAAAATACCATATACAAATAACTCGGAAGTTATGAGATGATTTGGTTGTCCTCTTTTTTTAAAAAAATAAAAAATATATCTTAAAAATTTGTGCATTTTGTCAAGTTGGTTAGTTTTATTTTCGTGGATCGTAATCGTAAATAATGTCGTTCACTCATTTATGATATGTATTGGTTTCATTGTTTCAGATATTATAACTTATAAAATGTCATCATCATTGAGACACAATCCCATTTGGGAATATTTTACTAAAAATGACTCCAAAGCAATTTGCAAACTATGCCATAAATCGTTGTCTCTCGGCAGTTCTGTACCAAAAAAACAGACGATAACAAATATAAAAAACCATTTGGAAAAACTTCATCAACATGAATGGGGAATTTATTATGAAACAGAAGAGAAGCGTCACAGTTTGAACAAAGTTAGAAAAACCGAGAACATGAGTTCGCCACATGATGCCAAAAAAGAAATTAAACAATCTACTTTACTGGAGATTATCGAAAAGAAAACAGCACCACAGTGGCCCGCTGATCACCCTATTTCGTTACGAATCGATAAATCGATTATGGATCTTATCATTGTTGACATGCTGCCTTACAATATCGTTGAAGGCGAAGCTTTTCAAAGGCTTAATTTTACTGATCCTGAGGCTCCGTCGAGGTACAGAGTTAAATCTGAAAAATTTTTCAGAACGTCTTTAATGCCAGCTACCTACGAAAAAGTAAAGAAAAAAGTGATTGGACTTATTGAAAAGGCTGAATGGATCAGTTTTACGACAGATATTTGGAGTAATCCAACGAAAACATGTTCGTTATTGAGTTTTACGGCACATTTCATTGACGGTTCTAAAAGACAAAAAGTTATATTAGCAGCTAGTGTCATGAATGCAGATCACACAGGGGAATATATTGCAAAAAAACTAAATGAAATTATTGCAGAATATAATATAAATGGGAAAATTCATATGGCTATTCGCGATAATGCTGCCAATATGCACGCGGCTATGCGTTGTGGAAATTTTGTTTCTATTGGATGTGTCGCTCACACCTTGCAGTTAGTGATTCATGATGCAATTTTCAAAAACGACACAATTGTATCAATTATAAAAAAATGTCGCAAAATTGTTGGACATTTTAAAAAGAGCGAACAAGCCACTCGTTACCTCAATAAATTTCAAGAAACATGTGACTTGCCCAAGCATGGTTTAATACAAGACGTCGAAACACGGTGGAATAGCACCTATTTAATGATGGAGAGACTTCTTGAGCAAAAAATTGCAATTAATTTGTATATGGCAGAGCGGGGTGGAATAGAAGTGCCAACAGCCGAAGAATATAATCAAATGAGCAATTTAGTAACTGTCCTCCGGTGCTTTTATCAAGCAACAATTGACATTTCGTCAGATTCTTCAACAGTGTCATTAGTCATACCTTTGATTGCCATGTTAAATTCAAAACTTATTATAAAGGATCAGGACACTGAAAATACAAGCCGGCTGAAGAGTCGTTTATGTGAATCTCTGAATAAAAGATTTGCGTACGTAAGAAATAATTTACATTTGTCCGTTTCAACTTTAATTGACCCTCGATTTAAAACGAAATATCTAACTGACGATGAAATCATAAACACAAGAACTGAAATTTTGGCATTTTTACGAGAAAGTTTTCCAAAATCCCTTGATAAAATAACCGACGAACCTGTGGCCTCACCGTCAAATGTAAATTCGCAAAATAAATCTTTAAAAGATGATTTGTGGGACAGCCACGACAAAATATCAATGGCCACCGAATTTGCAAATTCCGAAAAATTTTCGCCTTTTGAAGACGAGTTAGAACAATATTTAAAAGAACCTCTATTTCTGAGGAACACTGATATTTTCCAGTATTGGTCGTCGAGTCCTTATGTTTACTTAAAAAAGGTAGCAATCAAATATTTGTCAGCTCCCCCTACTAGCATAGCTAGTGAACAATTATTCAGTGCCGCTGGACAAATTTACACCGATCGTAGGGCAAATTTGCGTGGAGAAAATGCCGATCAGCTTTTATTTTTAGCTTATAATATTAAATTGTTTAATTTTGATTATTAAATATTGTGTTAGTGTTAATAAATAAATAAAAATAAAAATGAGTTTATATAAAAAAAAAATGACTATTTAATTATTCTATTTATTATATTTTCAGGAAGTATTTTTAATTTAATTGCACCTTCGGCTTCGGCTTCGGCTTCGGCCGAAGGTTTCGACGATAGCCGAACATCGGCTTCGGCTTTGGCTTCGGCTGCCAAACTGACCTTCGGTCGGACACTACTGATAAGTTCTAGCTTCATTTCAATTTGATGCACTTGTTGCACCTGAGACGATGATTGACAAAGAGCAGCTATTTGTATGCATTCTGAGCTTCTTGTTTCTTTCAAACCACATGCAATAATGTGGTTTGCTTTATAAACCTGTTCCCCTTCAACTAAGGGTCTTTTAGAATTACCCAAATACTTAACAATATCATTGATATTTATTTCAAATTGTTTATTATCAATTATGTTTAAAAAAAGTTGGTTACGTTTGTACTTTCCTATTTCTTTTTAAAATTGACTTGTCATAGAGAGATTTTATTTTTAACCACCAGATGACACTAGAATCAGTTCCCATGGCGAATTGATGTCTTCATTGAACGCTACTTCATAGCCGGAAGAAATGGATTCTGTATCATGTATATCACACGCTGTTGTCGCTTCATTCATCCCCTCTGTAACAGATGGCGTTGAGGTGACTATTTTGTCTTCTTCATTAAATTGCGTTACTTCCATTTTAAATTAAGTTTGATGCTACGACGAAATTAAAATTTTCACTCACTAAACTTTATTAATCGACGTTTTTTACGATAATCGACAATACTTTTAACACTGACGAAATAATAGTTCGTAAAGTTTTTTCACTTGTTCGTAACCGTTAACTTACAATTTTAACTGTACGACACTTTTATAACTTTTTTACTTTATTTTAACCGGTAATACGCGCCAAATAATTGTCACTGTATAAAATTTCGTTCAATCACTCCCAATAGTTAACACTCGTAACGATTTCCAAAAGGAATGACAATCCCCAAAAGGAATGACAATCCCCAAAAGGGATGACACTGTGTAACGTTCGTTTTTTATTTTTGTTTTTGCATATATAACTTAGGTGGAAAATTTGTAAGTTTAGTGAGCTGGAACAAAAATGGGCGTTCCTTAAATAAGTTTATATGCAGCGCAGAGGATAATTTGTCACACAAGATGATGTTAATGTCCCTTAAAGTGTCCTGTTTAGTCCTTGGTTCCCAGATTGTCGCTATTATCGTTACTTTAGAAACTTTTCTTGATTTAATACTTCCAAATAAGCAGTAATAATCAAATAAAACACATACGTAAATAAGATTTGTAACTTTATTAAGCACAGCAAATTATTTATTACAGTTTATAACGTTTTACATTTACGATTTTATTCTTTTATTACAAATTTTGTTTAAATATTCTTTAATATAACTTAATTTTTAATTATGAAACGATATTCGAAAAACGGTATATAATATTTAGAACGATATACGGAAAACGGTTCACGCAAAACTAATTTACTTAAAACTTACTTAAAGACTGCTTTTTTTTTTAATCTCAATCTGCGCACTCCTTAAATATATTTTTGTGTTTCTCGAAATTTCTCTAAGCTATATGAATGACAAAGAACAAACGATATAAACTACTCAAGGATAAAAAGAGAAAGAGAGAAACAGATAAAAACATTACCATTTAAGGTATGAAAAGACGTCCAGAATGTTCCATTATTGTCATCTCTCTCATTCAATATGATAAGAATAAGGATAAATACTATAACCGAAAACAAGTAAATAAAATATTTGATTCTAAGAATTTCAACAATAATAAACAGAAACTTCTCGATAGAAAAGCAAGCAAAGCATGTATTTACACAAATACAGTACAGTCACTTACAAAAATAAGTCACACCAAATAAATATAAATATCCATTGGTTAGATAAAGATATAAAATGAACAGAGCAAATAATATGTCGAATAATAACAATAAAATGGCGGACCGAATTAACTGTTATTAGTCAGATATGACGTCATAACCAATAAAAATATAAAATTAGTACATAAAAATAATATTACGCCCATTACAAATGATCATATATTAACTATTAGAAACAAAATGGCGATCCGATATCTATGTAAATTTTAGTGCGGTTACAAGTTGCATCCATAAATATATGAACGCTGAGATTATTTTTTATTTTCTGATGGCTTTTATTAATAAAAGCATAATAGTATTTTTATAATACATATTTCAAAACTTGCTAGCATATATAATTATTTTAGACTGTTTAAGGATGTGATATAGATAAAAAAAATTGATAAACTACTCTACAACGCTGGATGGTGTCAGGAAAAAACAGTTAAAGTAACGGAAAAAGGCTACTTCAATTTCTGTCTACCATTGGCACGAATGTTTGGATTTCTTAACCATTACAAGAAAGTTATTATCAACGCGAAACATCAGCTGATTCTGACTCGTGCTTGGACGGATCTCAATAAAGTTATATCACCAACGGATGACATCACGTTCCATATACATAAAATTCAATGGATGGTTCCACACATTACAGTTGCAGATGAGCAGAAACTAAAGTTGTTGAAATATGTGGAAAATAGTCAAGATATAACGATTGCTTTTCGATTGTGGGATATGCATATACAACCAACGATTCCAACAGAAAGACAAAACATTTGGACGGTGAAAACATCGACTCAGTTGGAGAAGCCGCGTTATATTATATTCGCTCTACAAACGGATCGACGAAATAAGAAAAACAAAGATGCCAGTGTTTTTGATCACTGTGAACTTTCAGATGTTAAAGTTTATTTAAATTCTGCGAAATACCCGTACATGGATTTGAATTTGGATTTCAATAATGATAATTGATAAGTATGCAGTAGCATATCACATGTACTCCAAGTTTCAACAAGCATATTATGATTGCATGAAGAATGAACCGCTTTTAAGTAAAACACAATTCAAGAATATTGCTCCAATCATATTCATCGATTGTTCTCATCAAAACGAATCATTGAAAAGTAGACCGGTGGATATTCGAATTGAATTTAAAACGTTGAAGGAGGTGCCAGAGAATACGTCAGCATTCTGTCTTCTACTGCATGATCGTGTGGTTTAATACAATCTGTTGACGAATATTGTTACAAAATATGTATAAAACACAGCAGTCCGATTTTAAACCAATGAGTTTCGCTTTACACTTCGCACAATGACGACCGATGCGGCAATTATTGACTTCCAAGGATTTCCAAGTGCAACAAATGGAAGATTCTACATAAAGGAATTGGCTGTGTTGAAATTCGATTCTTCCAAAGAAAATTATGGTGAAGATTATATACTATGACACTATATATTCAAATCACCAATACCGTCTTGCGGATTAAGTGAAAAAGATCAGCCTACAGCTCGTTGGTTGCGGAAAAATCATCATGGGTTCTCCTGGATGGATGGACATATTGAATACGAGGAGCTGCAATACATTTTACTAAACACTCTACATGGAACTCGAATCATCTGCGCTCATCGTGAACTTTGAAGAAATAACCATTTGTCCCAAGTTGGGGATTATAACATCAACATATACTAGTCCTCGATGCGGTCAACATTCTGGAGCAACTTGCGCCATGGAAAATATTATATCCATATACAAATATTATTGTAATAACGTTTAAATATTATTCTTAATTTATTGTAAAAAATATATTTTATGTTTTAAATAAATTTATAAAAAAATATAAAAATGTGTTTTTATTTAGAGGAAAACCTGTATAAATTTTCAGATAAAAATATACAATCATAGAAGTTAAAACCAGTCTATTAACAAATACAGAGTATGCCTTCTAATGACGTCACAAGCACAGGCGGAGTTCTGAATCTAGGTACAGAGTTCGCTAGTGTTCCGACGAGCAGCGTCATCTATTAGTGAAAAGTATAACTAAATAAATAAATATTTTTATTTGTTTTACCTAACACAAGGCTTAACAAAGGAGTATTAATATTTTTTAATGTTACATACATAATTATAAATAACCTAATTATAAGTCAGTGTACCTCATTAAAGTTACATATATAATTACAACTTAGATATTACAATTTAGAAAATTTATTTTTTTGAATTTTATTTTATTTTATTTTACTTATTTATTTCTTTTTTTATATTTTTTTTATTATTTTTTTTATATAATATTAGTATTTTATTCAGAGCTTAGTTAACTAATTTTAATGTCATTTATTGCAGAAAAATGCGTTGAATGCATATTTTTGAAAATTTCTATTGAAAACATTAATTTTCGCGATGTTTTTGAATTATTGGAGATCGTTTCTATAAATACAATTTCTTATAAATACAATTTCTTATTTTAAATTCACTGAGTAAACTCATTACTTGTTTTGTAGTTGTAAGTCAAGAATTGATATCTGAATATTATTTTTAGTAATTTATAATATAAAAATCTTAGCAGACTTTTCGAGTTCGAGGTTTATACAAATTCTTCCATATGCAATCTTCGCAATCTAAGAGCATAAATTGTAAAGTGGAATACATTATCTAATTGTCTCAGATTCTCTATATTAAGTATTCTTTCAATACAATAGTTTTTATTTTCAATATCACCAACAATATATTGTACTATATATTTATTTCAAATATAGTTAAATATTGGGCATTTTATAAGGAAATGATATATGCTATCAAGTTCTAGAAGATTACACATGGAGCATATTTCATTTTGGTTTATATAATAAATATTATTTTCCGCACAAACTTCAATTCTTGCTCGGTTGCCTAGTCTTAATTGACTTATAACTCTTTGCTTTTTCAAACTACATCTAAAATATATATATCTGACGTTAAAATTATATTTTTCATACACAAAATTATAATGCAGGTTATAATTTGTTTCTTTTATTCGTATAATATCTTTGTTTTTTAAATATACTTCGTAAAGTGTAATTAATTCAGTTATATTGTTTGGGTTTATATTTTGCAATGTCCATATTTCTTTTTTGCCAATATCATTCAAAATATTTTTAAGTTTAGTACATCAATTATTTTTTATAATATTATTTCTGTCCAAATTAACTAACTGACTGAAACATTTTTTAATTGTTTTTGAATCTGGTTGTTTCAGAAGATGTAGCCACCATTTTAACATTTTGGAAAAAACATTTACTGCTAGATGCGGCTGATTTGCCTCAAGTCTTATCAGAAAGTTTGGTGTGTTTCGGAGTAAATTTAGAATTTTCTTGAAGAAATTTAGTTGAACTGCTTCAATTTTGTTGAAGTAATTGCAGGCCCAGATTTCACTCGCATGCAATAAAGTTGATTTTACAATTGAGTCGTAGAGTTTTATTTTTGATTTCCACGAGTCAGACTTGATTACTGATAAGATATGTCGTACACGTTGTAACCGCACTAAAATTCACAAGGATATCGGGTCGCCATTTTGTTTCTAATAGTTAATATATGATCATTTGTAATGGGAGTAATATTATTTTTATAGACTAATTTTGTATTTTTATTGGTTATGACGTCATATCTAGTTAATAACAGTTAAGTCGGTCCGCCATTTTGTTGTTATTATTCGACATATTGTTTGCTCTGTTCATTTCATATCTTTATTCAACCAATGGATATTTATATTTGTGTGGTGTGACTTATTTTTGTAAGTGACTGTACTGTATTTGTGTAAATACATGCTTTGCTTGCCTTTCTATTGAGAAGTTTCTGTTTATTATTGTTGAAATTCTTAGAATCAACTATTTTATTTACTTGTTTTCGGTTATAGTATTTATCCTTATTCTTATCATATTGAATGAGAGAGACAGTAATAATGGAATTTTCTGGATGTCTTTTTCATGGCTTAAATGGTAATGTTTGTATCCTTTTCTCTCTTTCTCTCTTTATTCTTTAGTAGTTTATATCGTTTGTTCTTTGTCATTCATATTACTTAGAGAAATTTCGAGAAACATTGAATTTATTTAAGGAGTGCGCAGATTGCAAAAAAGTCAGTTTTTAAGTGATTCAGTTTTTAGTTAGTTAATTTTTGCGTGAACGAGTACCGTTTTTCGTATATCGTATTAAAATCGAATACCGTTTTTCGAATATCGTTTTATAATTAAAAATCAATCTATATTAAAGAATATTTAACCAAAATTTGTAATAAAACAAATAAAATCGTAAATGTAAAACGTTATAAACTGTAATAAATATTTTGTTTTGCGCAATAAAGTTACAAATCTTATTTACGTATGTGTTTTATTTGATTGTTCCCGTGTATTTGGAAGTGTTGAATCAAGAAAAGTTTTTAAATTAACGATAGTAGCGACAATCTGGGAGCCAAGGACCAAAACAGGACACTTTAAGGGACATTAACATCATCTTGTGTAACAAATTATCCTCTGCGCTGCGTATAAATTTATTTAAGGAACGCTTCTTTTCGTTCCAGTTCACTAAATCTACAGATTTTCTACCTTAGTTATATATGCAAAAACAAAAATAAAAACGAATGTTGCAACGTCCAGATGATAGTTGGGCTTTAGATGTCATTGTCTCAGTTGCTTTTAAATATTTTCCAGTGGATGAAAATTTCAATTAGAAGGAAAAAATTCGTTAATAAAAAAATGCAAGAAAGTGCAAGATTTTTAGCAATACCAAGACCAATACCAAGACTGCATTTTACAAGACCAAGATCAAGACCAAGACTCAAACTGCTCTAGCAAGACCAAGACCAAGATTATTAATGCAAGAACAAGACCAAGACCAAGACTGCTAAGTCTTGGTCTTGGTCTTGCATTTGCTCATCACTACTTTAGAAGTGGAAGAAGAAAATTCAATAAACTTCCTGGATCTAAAAATCAAGCACACCAATAACACTTTGCAGTTTGAAATATATCGAAAGCCTACCTACTCTGGAGCTACAACTCCAATAGACTCACTTCATCCCTGGAGCCACAAACTAGCAGCCTACAACTCTATGATTCATAGAGCAACATCCATACCACTAGCAAAAGATAATTTTGACAAAGAAATATCAGCAATTAAATGTATTGCTGCCAGTAATGGATACAACGAAGAAATAATTAACAAATTACTAAAGAAAAAACAATACCAGCAAACGTTGAACGAAGTGTTTCCGAACATGAATAATCATCAAAAATACAAGTACAAACCACTAACATATTATGGGAAACAATCCGAAGAAATAAGAAAAATACTGGAAAAAGGAGATATTAAAATAGCGTTTAAACCGGCAACAAAATTAGGGCAGGTAATTTGTAATAATAAGACAAAGACGAATGACGAAAAAAATCCGGAGTGTACCAACTAAATTGCAGTGACTGTGACAAAATTTACATAGGACAATCTGGACGTACATTTGAGACAAGAAAACGGGAGCATTGGACAAGTTGGAGACTAAAAAAGACAGATTCAACATTTGCTAACCACTTACTTGAAAATGGACACAGACCGGACAGAAACTTAAAAATACAACACGTGGCCGAAAAAAGCAAAAAACTGGACCTTCTCGAATCATTGGAAATTTTCAAAACCAAAAACTCTCCAAGATTACTAAATAACCAAAAAGATTTAACCTTCCCCATTTTATTTGATATGTTTGATTAATTGTGTTTGTTTGTTTTGTTTCTAAGTTTATTTTTTCTATTGCGTTTAAAATTCATTTCATTATTTGTTGTTTTCTTATATCTAACTTGTTTTCATCTAATTTATTATTACCTGTTTTTATTTTTATTTTTATTTCTATTTTGTTGTGTACCGATATACATATTGTTTTCCTATTTATTGTTTTTCTACATCGAACTTGTTTTTATCAATTATTACCTGTGTTTATTTTTATTTTTATTTTAAAATTAAATTATTTTTCTACTTTAAATTATGTATCATATTTATATACCTGATATGTATAAATACCACCGCAAATTTTGTAAAATTTCAGTGTTCGTCAATGACCGTAATGGTTGAAAACGCGTTCACACATAAAAATAAATATAGTGGAATTTATGCAAAATAAGTTGTTTTCATTTATTCATAATAAATAGATTGTTTAATAATAAAAACACACCACAAAAAATATTTTAATAATTATTATTAACTTAAAAATAACTAGAGAACATTACTAAGATTTTAATTGCAGAATATTTAAAATGTCAAGACTGAAGAATTAATAAAATGGATAGTTCATATAATATAGGATTATAAAATAAAATACAAAAATATTTCTCATGCTAAACGCAAGCATAGGTAGTTGAATCATTTCATAAAATTTTATTGTTTGTATAAAAAATTCCCACGCAGGTACAACAATTTAAAACATAACAATATTGGCTACTGTTAATCATTTTTTGTGAGTTATCTTTCAGTGAACAAGTTCTTTGTGCAAGTGCTCTGATTTTCGTCTTCGGTTTTATTTTAGATTAAGACCAAGGTTTATTGTTATAAATTAACATTTTTAAACCACTCTAGATTACAGTGATTTTATTAGTAAACACTGTTTTAAAAGTGATACTTTTGAAACTCCAAAATGTAGCTGATGGGTTTTTAGTCAGCATTTTTCTGTATTAATATAACTAAGATATTTTTGTTGTCTTTCCGTAAATATGGATAAACCATGGAATAAATACTGTTGCAATCCTTTTAATAAAGAAAAACATTGGGTCACAAAGAACCTAAGGAATGTAACATCGTCGATGACAAATCTAAATGAAAATGTTAAGGATGGATTAAAAATGTGTATTCATTGCCGTTTAGACCTAAACAAGAAAATATTCCATTCAAGTTCTGAAAGTGATTCAAATATTAATGAGGGACAACTCAGTGAAAGTTTAAGTACAAAACCAGGATGTAGCAAAGACAAAGATAGTACGGAATACATGGATGTAAAATCTGGGTTACATTTTTTAAATGCCTCACTGACATCCATAGGAGAATCCCCTGTTGGAGAAATAAAATGTAAGACAAATAAGAAATATTGTAAAGAAAAATTTGAAAAAGTTAAATTCAAATTAAATGAAACATTTTTTCAATCTGCCGACAAAGACGATAATAAGGATCGATCGGATAATACACAAGCAGAAATTGTTAATCAGTTTAAAGAAAAATTTCCAGCAGTGAGCAAGAGTGAAAAACTACAGATTTTAACAGTTTTACCAAAAAGTTGGTCTTGTGTAAGGATGGAACATGAATTTGGTATTAGCAATTATATAGCTAGAAAAGCAAAAAAACTTGCTGAAGAAAAAGGAATTCTATCAACTCCAGATCCAAAACCTGGAAAAACTTTACCTCCTGAAACGATAGATTTGGTTAAGCAATTTTATATTAATGATGAAGTGAGTAGGCAAATGCCTGGGAAAAAAGATTATGTCAGCATGGGTAAAGATATTGAAGGAAAGCCAATCCACAAACAAAAAAGATTGATTTTGGGAAGCGCTATTGGCGGATAAGCATGGGTAGAAATGCCCCCGCACGACTTTTGTTGGTTTTTTCTTCTGCTAACTGCTTTCGATATAAGATTAAAATTTATTGAGTTTCAACCCTGAGAAACTCACCCTTTGGAAGTAAAAAGTTATTTTTTGAAAATCAAAAAAAAGTTTATAATTTTTTAGTGGCTTGATGGATTTGGCTGGAATTTTTATGTTTTAGATACCTCCATAGTGTATCTCAGAAAAGATTATCAGCTTCAAAAAAAGATTATACCCCCCGCCCCCCCCCCCCCCCAAAAAAAAAATTGTTTAATTTTTCAATATTTTTTTTCATCAACTTGCAGTTATGGTACAATCATCAAAATTTTTTTTAGGCTTCCTACTATGACCGATACAACATATAATTTTTTCAGATTTTTCCTCCGGGTGCGTCATAGTTAAAAAAAAAATAAAATATCAAAAAAGATTTTTTTTCAAGGTTATGTTTGTTGTACAATCACTAAAATATTTCTACAGGCTCCTCGCTATGATTGATAGAATATATAATTTTTCCAGAATTTTTTTCCGGGTGCATCATAGTTAAAAAATTGAATGTCCGAGAATATTTTTTAGAGATAGGCATAGGCTTCCGGGTACTCAATCGATTGCAAATCGTTTACAAATTTTGAATATGTTCATAAGAACGTATGTAATTCCGTAGTTTTCGAAAAAAAAAGAAAATGGTCGACTCACATCTTAAAATTCCTCGATCAGCCGAACACTTATCATCAATCTTTGAAACCATTAAAATAACAATTATCTACTGCAAATGAGACTAATAAAGAATAATATTTAATATATCGACAGATACTTTTTTTTACTAAACTTGGGTAAACTTCTATGTAGTATCTTAATCTTGGTTGTCGAGTAAGAACTTACTGTTATATGTAGCTATAATATTGTATCATATGTTCTATCAAATGTAACTTGCTATAATATGTTATAACATGTTGCATCAAATAGAATCAAAGACATGTAAAAATATTTTTGTGAATATCCCGCGAACGTAATCACCAAAAAAATATTTCTCAGTCTCATTTGCAATAATCATCATTTTGGTAGTTTCAAAAACTCATGATAAGTGTTTGGCTGATTAAGGAATTTGAAGATTTAAGTCGACCATTTTTTTTTTCGAAAACTAAGCAATCACAAATGTTTTTATGAACATATTCAAAATTTGCAAACGATTGCCAATCGATTGAGTACCCGGAAGCCTATACCTATCTCTAAAAAAATATTCTCGGGCATTTAATTTTTTTAAATATGATGCACCCGGAAAAAAATTCTGGAAAAATTATATGTTCTATCAATCATAGTGAGGAGCCTGTAGAAATATTTTAGTGGTTGCACAATGAACATAACCTCGAAAAAAAAATCTTTTTGGACATTTTATTTTTTTTAACTATGACGCACCCAGAGAAAAAATATGAAAAAATTATGTTGTATCGGTCATAGTAGGAAGCCTGCAAAAAATATTTGGTGATTGTATCACAGCTACAAGTTGAAGAAAAAAAATATTGAAAAATTAAACAATTTTTTTTTTTTTGGGGGGGGGTGTTAATTTTTTTTTGAAGCTGATAATTTTTTCTGAGATACACTATAGAGGTATCTAAAACATAAAAATTCCAACCAAATCCGTCAAGCCACTAAAAAGTTATAAATTTTTTTTGATTTTCAAAAAATAATTTTTTACCCCCAAAGGGTGAGTTTTTAAGGGTTGAAACTCAGTAAATTTTAATCCTATATCGAAAGCAGTTAGCAGAAAAAAAACCAACACAATTCGTGCGGGGGCATTTCTACCCATGCTTATCCGCCAATAGCCTTTGCGAGAAATTTACAAATTTTTCAAATCGGAATTCCCTAATTTGAAAATTGGCTTTTCGAAGTTTGCCGAACTGAGACCCAAGAACTGTGTTATTGCTGGAGCCAGTGGCACTCATTCTGTGTGTGTATGCACAGCACACCAAAATATTAAACTAATGTTTTCAGGAGGTACGCTGAGTAAATTGATACTGCCTGGATTTGAGAGTTCTCTTGAGAGTTATAAGGAGTGTATGGCTAAGGTTATATGTAATCCATCATTACAGGCATGCTTTCTTAATGGATGTGACTACTGTCCCAAAATTGAGGATCTTAAAGGAGCTTTGATCAGTTGTTTCGAGGAGGAAATGATTGACAACATTACTTACAAGTAGTGGGTTGGATAGATGCAATTTTGAAACATTTAATAAACCTGTTGATGATTTTGTTGAGGAATTTTGCAATCAATTGAATAGCCTTAAAAAACATTATTTTATTGAAAAACAACAATTAATGTTTGTCTCTGAAAAAAAATCTTCATTGAAAGAAAATGAAGCTGTGGTAACATGCGATTTTGCTGAAAATTACTCATTTGTATTACAAGATGAGGCTCAAGGGTTCCATTGGAACAATTCTATGGCTACCGTCCACCCTTTCGTAGTTTATTTCAAGGAAAAAAATAAAGAGACAGAAAAACTTGACCTTGTTTACCGCAGCTTTGTATTCATAACAGATTGTCTAACACACAATACAATTCTAGTCCATGTTTTCCAAAAAAAAAAAAAAAAAATGATCCAGTGGCTAAGAGATTATCTACCAAATTTGAAGAAACTATTATTTTTCAGACGGTTCAGCTGCACAGTACAAAAACCGTAAGAATTTCCTTAACCTATGCCATCACACAGTAGACTTTGATGGACTTGAAGCTGAGTGGCACTTTTATGCCACATCACACAGAAAGGGAGTTTGTGATGGTGTGGGAGGTACAGTGAAAAGGCTTGCTGCTAAAACCAGTCTTCAAAATTCTGTACAAAACCAAATCTTAACACCTTTCCAGCTTTTTCAGTGGGGTATAAAAAACTTGCAAACAATTACATTTTTCTACACAATTAATGAAGAATATATAAACGAAGAAAGGGATCTAAAATCAAGGTTTAAAGAAGCTGTTGCAGTCACTGGTACCCAGAAATTTCATGCATTCATTCCGCTCGATAAATATAGAATAAAGACCAAAGTTTACTCGTTTTCTGACGATTCACAAACCCATAAAATAAACATAATCCCGGGTGAAGAAGACATTCAATTTGAAGAAATTGTGGGTTTTGTAGCTTGTGCCTATGACAAAAAGTGGTGGTTGGGGTATGTCGACTCAAAGAATGATAGTGAAAAGGAAATTACTATTTCATTTCTTCATCCTAAAGGACCATCAACATCATTTACATTTCCTAGGAGAGCAGATTATCTTACAATACCAATGAACTACATTTTGTGTAGATTGAATCCCTCTACTGCAACAGGTAGAAAATACCAAGTCCCAGCAACTGAGATGGCTACAGCAAGCAGACTTTTGGCTAAGAAAAGAAATCATCTCTACTAAATAAGTGTGAATATTCTTATGTATTAAATCTGACTGAATGAATAAAATTAAAAGTGTAAAATGTTTGTGTAGCTTCAGAACAAATTGAATGTAAAGTAAGTTTAATTTTTTGTTGCAACAAAATATTTAAATTTTAAAATGGGAACATAACTTGTAATTACTAAGATGTACTGTACTAAATGTATCAGATTTCCACACGTATTGGTTCAAAAAAAAATTATTTCAGTGAGATACCAAAAAAATGCCATCATGAAACTTTGTATACAACTTACTTAAGAGGTTGGGTATAACATATATTTTTTTCAAAAAAATTAAAAATTCCAATTTTAGGTTTTTTATAAAAATCAAATTTTTGGATTGTGGAGAAAGGGTTAAATTTAAATTGGATTATCATGTTACATGTCAAATTAAAGCCCCTTTAATTCTGAAATTAATGGTACCAGTTTCAGCTTCCTAGGGCAAATAGTTTCTGAGCTACATGTGTTTAAATATTTCAAAGCGCTCCGAAAAGTTACGGTTTTTGGATTTTAAAAATTGTTATAACTCAAATACGAATACTCAAAAAAATATAAAACTTGATATTTTTGACCACATTGATTTGAAGAAACTACTCACCAAATATCATGCATTTTAAGAACATTGATGTTTAAAATCATGTTTTTATTGGTTGATTTGATATGGACTTACCCTATAACCAAAATCTTGGTTTAGTTGAACACTTTCTCACGAACGGAATAGTTTGGAACCGACAATTAACAACCACAACAAAGAAAATAATATAGAAAAATTAAGAAATAAATAAAACATGTATAATTAACTCGCTGCTTTAAAAATTATTATCACTGTTAAAAGAATTTAAACGAACGCTAAAACTGTACATCAATACACTGTAAAAAATCTTGTTACTAATAGACTTTCGCAGAAAGTGAGGAAAATAATATAAATGAAAATTTGTGTTAAAAGCCAAGATACGAGCCTAAATAAATTGTTTTGGTGAAAGATTAAAACAATCAGTATTTATTTCCAAACACAAAGTATATATTGAAAAAAAGTAAAAATAAAAAGTATTGTAAGTTTAGATATTCCATTTTGAAGGATTTCACACACCTGAATATTGTTTCTATTTTTTCAAACGAAGATTTGTGTTTAGAAATTTAAAAGTCAATTTTGTTTTACATATTTTTTTACATTTTTAAATTTATTAGTTTATATTTTTTTCTTAGTTTATTATCATTAATGTTTAAAAATTCTTGTTTCATTTAGCCCAATATACTATTTAACAAGAAAATGACTTTTAGATCAATAAAAAAGTCAACCATTTTGTCTACTAATCAACAAGAAAATAAAATTCAAATGATGTCAACTATTTCGTCATCTTAATAGAAAAGAACACAAATTAATTCCAACGCTGTTAATATTATGATTTAACTATTCTGAAAAATCCCAGCAAATCCAACAAATTTAACACATCCAATACAACTCAAATTTATAATACTTTAGTCTTAGAAAATTCGTAAAAATTAGAATATCTCGTTTATATTTACATCTTTATATGCAGATAGCTGCTTTAAAATAATGTAGAGTTCATAAATATTAAGAAATTCTGGTTTAACAATTTAAGGGCAGGTAAGGTATTAAAATAAGTTTTTTTGAATTTTTTTTTATTTTTTTAACTGAATGCTTAATATCTCAAGAATATTGTCTCAAAATTTCAAGTTGATTGGAGCAAAATTGACGAAGTTATAAGCATTTTTGTTGTTACCTGGCAGATGTTTCGCTCTCTATATATCTCTTCCTCTTTCAGTTATATTACAGAAATTTCAATGAAAGTACTAACGTGTTTATACCTGTACTGTATATTTTGTCAGTGTAGGGTACAAAACTTAGTTTAGCAGTAAGTATTCTGTATCAGTTTTATACAAGAATTTTTAAGTGTTCAGAACTTTAAAGCGTTTTCCCCACAGCTCACGTTTTCAAAGTCGGTGCCCCTCATAATTTCAAAACTACAGCACCGATCCATTTGAAATTTTGAACACTATTTCTGTACATAATTTACGAGGTAACGCTGGAGAGTTTTTTTTTCAAATTTGTTAATAATTTTTATTTTACAATAACAAATAAGCCAATTTTTTTCGCAAAAATCGTGTTTTTTTGTTCTAAGTGTTCCGAAAAAGTGAAAAATTGAAATTTCAAAAAACCCTCCCAGCGTTACCTGAGGAAAACTATTATCTAATGAATGAACTTTAATTTTTTTATTTCCGATGATCCAGCACCTAGTTATGAGGGGCACCGCAATTCTACTTTTTCCCGAGACACGTTCGAATAATTGCTGCCATTACTGTATTTTTTAATATTTCTTCGTGAAAATTTTATACAGTATTCTTCGAATGTTATACTTTAATGTACCACTGGTTTTAATAAAGAGATTTTAACTGTGTCGTCACAAAAAAAATAACAAAAACATGCCTTTTTTGTACGAATTAACCTTACCCTCTCCTTAAATACACTACTTTATTTGTATATTTTTTTAATTCACATTAAATGTCCACCGGATTGGATTTACTTACTGTTTCTGTTTAAGTAATTGCAGATTGATCACTTTGACCAACAAATAGTGTCAACTATAAAATTTTTACCGATGGCTACAGAATTAATACATGATTTACATCATAAATTTTGCACAGCCCGAAAGCTGAGAAAGATCGCAGTTCCCAAGTTGTGTAATTCTGTATTTAAACAGAACTTACCAAAGTTCGAAGAAATGGCAAATTACTGGATTTAGACACGTTAAAAGAATTCTATACAATTTTTTGTATATTAGTTTTAAACACTAAATTGATTCCTAAAGCCGTTCCAGTTAAAGGATCAAAATGTATTAGGAAATGTTTTTGAAAATATAACTACAATGTTGATAACCCAGAAAGTGAATAAGAAATGAAGAATTCAGCAACTAAATCATTACAACTGGATAAACAATATTTTACATAAGTATTTTCCACTGGTTGTAATATATTTGATTTTCATTACTTTTCAATAAGTATTTAATTTTACGTTTTCATACGACATAAGTGTAAATACAAAATCACAAAAAATATGTTGATTTGTACTTAAAAAAAATTAATTAATGTCATATAAATGTCTAAATAAAAACACCAAATCTTAAATATTTGTTCAAAAACAATTTATTTATAAATTATAACCACACATATATTTTACTATGTAACACGTTGTATGCTGTGACAATTTGCCACTTTGTTGCATATATACCATCACATATACATCTTCATAGTAACAATAGTTTTATTCAACACAATGGACAAACTAAATTTTCAATACGTAATGAATTCACTCAATTGAATGCCCGGACTAACGACGGCCAATGAGCTAGTAATTAATTGAAGAGCTTATTCCAAAAACAGCACTTGTCAAAAATTCAAATTTTTCAGTATAAAGAAATTATTGTAAGAACTATAATTGACAAAAGTTTTTTTTGTAGAACTGACAATATTACTACAATTGGCAAATGTTTGACAAATGTTTTTTTTGTAGAACTAACAATATTTTGTCAATATTTTGTTTGCTTATATCTGATGAGAAATAATATTTTTGGTGAAACCATTTAAACTATTACATAGATAGTTAAAAAATCTATAGGATGGCGTCATTATTAGAATTTTTTAAAAAATTGACATGTGTTGTTTTTGGAATAAGCTCTTCAATTTTATCTTGTCTTATCAACTGCGCCAGTCTAAAGTAAAAAGTATATGTATTCTTCCGTTAACCGTACATTCATTAAGCGTACGGTTTGTGCGTGTTTGTATATACATATTTTACAGTCTTCGTGGAACTATTTTTCAAGTTAATACATAAACATTTTTATGTAAACAAATCTTCAATTTTAACATATACAAGCGATTATTTTGAAAGTTAACATAAGTATTTGATAATAATAATAAAAAAATTAAGTTATTCATATATATATATATATATATATATATATATATATATATATATATATATATATATATATACGTATAGGGAAAATTGCAGTATGGTATGTGTGCCCAAAAATTTTTTTGAACCGGTAAAAACGAACCAAAGCTAGTGGAAAATTTTAATTGTTAAAAGTTAAAGCGCGGAAGCCTATTTTTGTTTTCAAAAACTCAAATTTATTAATATTTTACAAATTTTTTAATACTGACATTTGTATGACATTGCAAAATTTTTAAAGAAAGTTATTGTAGCATTTATGAACTAGAACGCAACAAAAATAACAAAACAATGAAAAACAGAAGTAAATTTAAAAAAAGAAAAAACACCCCCAAAAAAAATAAAAAATTAAAAAAAATAATAAAAAGTAGTATCCGTAGTATCTTATTTCCAAAAAAATTACACATTACTTTTTACTTATCTACACTATAGAGAAAATATACATATAAATTATACATACATACATACAGGAATACAGAAAACATGGTAACAAACCCAAAAAAAAAGTTACTGTTTTATCAAATTTAAAGAAAAAAGAAACTAAAATAAAAATAACTACAGACTGATTAAAATAATTTTAGAAATATTAATTAAGAATTGAAGGTAAAATTGTTGAAAATGAGGAGTAAAAATTTGGAAAAGATAAATAGGGGTTTACAATCCCTACATAGGACATACAAGGAGCATCACGGGGGTGTACCCCTCCGATTTTGTTTTTTCTTTGATATGTTGTAACATCGTAAAATAAGAGGCACCTAGTTTTTATATCAAAGTCGAAATATATTGTTAAAACTAACTAAACTAACCTAACCAAAACCAACCTCACCCCCTAGTTTTTATATCAAAGTCTAAGTATATTGTTAAAACTAACTAAACTAACCTAACCAAAACCAACCTCACCACCTAGTTTTTATATCAAAGTCCAAATATATTGTTAAAACTAACTAAACTAACCTAACCAAAACCAACCTTACCACCTAGTTTTTATATCAAAGTCGAAGTATATTGTTAAAACTAGCTAAACTAACCTAACCAAAACCAACCTCACCACCCAGTTTTTATATCAAAGTCGACGTATATTGTCAAAACTAACTAAACTAACCTAACCAAAACCAACCTCACCACCTAGTTTTTATATAAAAGTCGAAGTATATTGTTAAAACTAAACTAACCTAACCAAAACCAACCTCACCACCTAGTTTTTATATCAGGGTCGAAGTATATTGTCAAAACTAACTAAACTAACCTAACCAAAACCAACCTCACCACCTAGTTTTTATATCAAAGTCGAAGTATATTGTTAAAACTAACTAACCTAACCTAACCAAAACCAACCTCACCACCTAGTTTTTATATAAAAGTCGAAGTATATTGTTAAAACTAACTTACCTAACCTAACCAAAACCAACCTCACCACCTAGTTTTTATATCAAAGTCGAAGTATATTGTTAAAGCTAACTAAACTAACCATTTCTTATATTAAATTTGAAGTCTAGCG
The DNA here is from genome assembly GCA_035578155.1 of Brachynemurus nebulosus. Taxonomy (NCBI): domain Eukaryota; kingdom Metazoa; phylum Arthropoda; class Insecta; order Neuroptera; family Myrmeleontidae; genus Brachynemurus; species Brachynemurus nebulosus. The sequence continues at coordinate 223,070 of JAPWDM010000072.1, read as the reverse complement.
TTATCTTAATACGGTGTGAAGCACCTTATATTCTACAACTTTGTGCGTCCTAGTTTATAAACCACGATTCATTCTGTGTACACCATATATGTATTATAACTATATGGCCAATCCCTATAAGAGGCAGTGGTTCCGATGAAGTGAGACGGATAGACATCGGGTAGAGGCACTTCAATTGTTTTGCGCAGATGCATCAGTTAGTGTTTACCGTGTTTACTGTTCAGATTGGTTCATATTACCATCAAAAAAGTCGCATTTGCGCAAAACGAACAAAATACTTCCAAATCTGCACCGTGATGTTGGGACGTTTTTTTCATATCCATTTGGCCATATATGTATACTACATATATGGTGTACACACGGTATACATCGCATATATTGTTGATGTGGTATATTGTGGTATTTACGACGTACACATTTAAAATGGCTGAAAATAAAATGTTAAATGGTTATATTTATTTAAAAAAAATTTTGTTTAAAACTTTTATTACACGTTTGTAACGGTTTTTTTTTTAACAATTCTATATTTTTACGGTTTCTTATTAGTAAATAATAATAAGTAATACAATTAATTGTGTTAAATTAGTTGTTATATCAAAAATGTCTGTCACATTTAAAGTGTGATAATTAATAATAAAATGCAATTATTTTTAATAAAAACATTTGTCCGCGCTTTAACTCTTTAGATACAATAATTTCCAGTCATGTTTGTTTCTTTTTTGCAGCAAACATCTAAATTATTGAACACATGCCATATTGCAATTTACCCAAATATTTCAATTGCCCAACCGTTCTTATTCCCGTTTGCTGGAAACAATTATATACCTATATACTCTTTGGCAATATTGTCCCACGCTTTATTTGTAGTTGTGGACTTCATCTGTCTTTTTATATTCACTTATCTTTAAATATTTTTGGATTACTTCTAATAAATGATATTTTTCATTTTCCAAAAAATTTCGGCTACCATCTTTTTTTTTTGAATCCATTTTATTTAATGCCTGATTTTCAAAGAAAATAAATGTATCTTTATTATAAATAAGTAAAGCGAGGAATTGTAGTGTAGTATAAATCATTATGTCGAAAAATTGAATCCTTTTCCAGGAGCGTAAAAACAAGTATGAGGGGTTAAAAAATGAAAATAAACTGTAATTTAAAAACTATAGTCATTTACAAATTTTAATTGTTATTATGTAAATGCAAAGGAAAATGATACTTTCAGTGAAGTGTAGCACACCTTTTAACATTTATTAATTTTCAACAAAACAGAAGTCAATACTGGCTAGATGCCTAGATGTTAGTTGCAACTAATAATTAAAAACCAATAACCAAAATACTTTTTTGCAACTAATGACTGAAAAATTCAACTACTAGTATTAACTAATAAGTAATTTAGTTTTTAGTTGTAGTTGTTAGTTACAGGACCGGATTAACCCTGAATGTCGCCCTAGGCACCATGAAAAATGCCGCCCCCACCTTTTGCTTGAAAAGAAGAAAATCTTAATTTTTCCTACTTTTTCCAACTTTCTCTTAAAACTATCGCAAAAAAGGCAGGAAAATATTATTTTATCCTCTGATTGTTTACTGAACATAAAAACGTAATAAACAAACATGAGTGACGATATAAAAAATCACAACCATAAGTTTTAAAAAATTGAATGCTATTTGCAATCTATTTTCGATTGAAAGATTTTGATAACGAAAATTTATGGTAGATGTTATATATTTGAAAGAATATTTCCTTTCCTTACATCATCCATTTTGGAAATATCGTTATTTTCGATATCGATAATTTTCGATAACGAAAAGTAGGTTTTAATAGTCGCAATATGTTCGGAACACCCACAACTTGCTTCGCTTAAGCCTTCAAAAATTTCGTTATTTTTGAGCTACGATGCACCGTTTAGGAGATATTTACGATTAAAGTTTTCGATTGCGAAAGTTAACGAAAAGTAGTTTTTTAAAAAATTGTTTTGTTACTGACCAGATCTATGGGACTAACAGAGCCTAAATTAACTAGTTATAACCAATTTAGGACAAGTTACGCGGTATCGATAATTTTCGATACCGAAAAGTAGGTTTTGACAGTCGCAATCCGTTCGGAATACCTACAACTTGCTTCGCTTAAGCCTTCAAAAATTTCGTTATTTTTGAGCTACGACGCACCGTTTAGGAGATATTTACGATTAAATTTTTCGATAGCGAAAGTTAACGAAAAGTAGTTTTTTATAAAATTGTTCGGTTACTGACCAGAGCAATGGGACTAACAGAGTCTAAATTAACTAGTTATAACCAATTTAGGACAAGTTACGCGGTATCGATAATTTTCGATAACGAAAAGTAGGTTTTGATAGTCACAATACGTTCGGAATACCCACAACTTGCTTCGCTTAAGCCTTCAAAAATTTCGTTATTTTTGAGCTGTGACGCACCGTTTAGGAGATATTTACGATTAAAGTTTACGATTGCGAAAAATAACGATTTATCATTTTTTTAAAAATATACTATCGTTGACCAAATCAATAGGACTAATGGAGCCTAAATTCATCAATTATGACCAGTTTATAATAAATAATTCTTTATCTTTGCTAGTTCTCGAACAGAACATTCTAAAACTTTTGTTAAATATCTTTATTTAGCTTCTATTTCAATAATTCTTCTAATAGTGATATTGGTTTTTCGACATCTTTATTAACTTTCGAATAGAAACGTTTGTCAAATGTTTTCACCGGTATTTAACTTGTTTTTCGATGACTAAACAAATGGTGAAGTAAATTTTTCGATATCCTTGCTGATATCCAGATAGAACATTCTCGAACTTTCGTTAAATTTCGCTACATGGATCCTTTTTAACTAACTAATTCGATGGTGAAATCAAGTTTTGGATATCTTATCTGATTTTCACATAGAATATTCTAGAGCTTTTACTGAATTTCATTTTTTGGTCACTTTTTTGATGAACAATCTAATGGTGATGCCAAATTTTCAATAATTTTTCTTTTTTCCAAAAAAATATTCTAGAACTTTTGACGAATTCTGCTATTTGGACACTTTTTTGATGCCCAAACCAATGGTGAAGTCGGTTTTTGGATGTATTTTCTATTTTCAGAATAGAATATTCTCGAACCTTTGCCAAATTCCGTTAATTGATCGCTTTTCGATGAAAAATTTGGTGGTGAAATCAGATATTCGATATTTTTTCTAATTTCCAAAAAGAATATTCTAGAACTTATTCTAAATATCGGTACTTGGTTACTTTTTCGTTGGTCAATCCATTGATTAAGGATTTTTTATGTCTTTTCTGATTATTGAAAGAATATTCTAGAACTTTTGCCAGATTTCGCTATTCAAGCATCTATTCGATGACCAACCCAGTGGTGAAATCGAATTATGTAATAGTTTTAATTTATCTGTATCTTTGTACAAGGAATATCTCCTCATAAAAATTTACAAGACACGCTCCTCTCATATATGTTTTTTCAACAATTCAATTTTTTGACAGGATGATTTATAGTTTTAGTGTATGGAAAAAAATTTTTTCTTCAGTTAGATGTTTACATAACTCACATGCAGTTGATCAAATTAAACTCTGTTTGTTCGTCGCGCGAGCGATGTTACAAACTTAAATTGAGCGACTATGTTATTTATATGAAATTTAATTGTTTTCAAAACAAAATATATTTGTAGAGTACCTCTTTAGTTCGTGCCACAAAAACTATAGAGCGCATTTAGAAAAAAATTATAAATGTACTTATGAAACATAGATAAATTATGTGCCGCTTCTAACGAATGGTGAAACGTTTTTCCGGCAATTTTTGACAGGATAATTTATTACCTGCACTATGAATCCTCGCATTATAAATAAGTTATATATGTATGATATGTATTTTTATTTTATTGAAGCGTCTCTAACGAGTCTAGTGTCTACTACGTGAATGAAATGAAGCGTCTATAAAATAAGTAACTTTTACAAATTTTTGAGATTCATGGATAAGATAAATCCTATCTTTACTACCTTTCAATTTCAATTAAGGAGCCAAACTACTATATGATAGCTAGCATGCCGGCTGTCGCCAGAATTTTACGTCATCATGTAAGGGGCCTCCCCACATATTTAGAGTTTGTGTTTGTATGTGTATTATAGTGGATGTTAGTATGTGTAATTGTCGTGACGGGGTGGGTGCGAAAGCCCCTAGACAGGGGGTCAAGGGTCCCTGAAGCCCGCCCCCCGATAATTAAGAATATACACTAGGTATTATTTAATTTTAAACACCATATCGATAAATTTACCAGTTAACGTTCTTTTTGGGTCGTCAACGGTATAGAAGAAGAGCAATTTATTATTATTATTATTATTTTTTTTAAATTATAAGTAATTGAATGATTATTTTTCAATTTAAATTCACCCCACATTTAATGTTTCCTAACTTAATTAAAGAAATACATATATATATATATATATATATATATATATATATATATATATATATATATATATATATATATATATATATATATATATATATATTAAACAATTTTTGTGAATTCGCCTGTTTTTATTTTGCCTTATAAATTTTAACATTTTTCAGTTAAATTTTCAGGTTAGCATAATAAATATATGTAAATAATTTTTATTAGTCCATTTAAGAGATTAGGACAGCTAAATTACCTTTTTATATGGGTTAAATATTATTTGCAGAAGTGTCTTAATATGCATTCGAAATTTTAACCTTTGTATTTCATTTTGAGAATTACCTATTACATAATATATATTTGATAAACATTTTTAAGTTATTTTGAAATTTTTTTAAACCTAAGTTCCCAAATAATTTATTATTAATTTATCAAAAGAGATGAAGGATTAGAAATAATACTCCGATATTCTTCCGTAGAATAAATTGTTTCTTTATTTCTTTCAAATTTTTTTTTCGGTATTTTTTATACCTTCTTCAAGGCTACAAATACAAATAATTATTTACAATGTAATAATGTATTTGTAGCCACCGAAGAAGGTATAAAAAATACCGAAAAGATTTTTGGAAAAAAATAAAGAAACAATTTATTCTACGGAAGAATGTCGGAGTATTATTCCTAATCCTTCATCTCCTTTGATAAATTAGTAATAAATTATTTGGAAACTTAGGTTTAAAAAATTTTCAAATTATTACATTATCCCCAAAAAATCATATTATATTTTTAATTTATTTTTGGACCTAAAACACTTACCTAACTGTTTTTATAATTTTACTTTACTATATTCTATATTTCAGAACGAAAAATCAATTGATAAATAATTAATATTGATTTAAAATTTAAAAATTGTTATTATCAAATGAAAGTGGCAGCCATATTAGATCTAAAACGGCATTTGATTGAACTAAATAAAAATTCACGATGGTATATAGTTAACTTTGAAAGTACGCGATGTTTTTTAAAACATCACTAGATGGCGAAAGACCTTAACTTCTTATTTCATTTTATTATGTATAGTAAGTAATTTAATATCATCAAAATGTAGTATGGACTCTTCTATCCTGCAGGAGAAATATTTCAATTTTTTAGAAAATGTAGATGTATGCTTAAATGGAAATGATCATGAAGGTATGCGTGTATCAAATTTCTGAAAAATTACAATTGTTTATTTATATTTCTTATTTTATTATAGCTCCTGACAAATTAAACAGCGTTAATCAAGAATTATCATGCAGTGAAAATGACAATACTGGTAAATATTATTAAGGACATTAGTATCTTTAAAATTTTAACTTTTTACCTTTCCGTTCGGGATACTTGCTTAAATTCAGAGATACAAGCCAAGAAATTTTAAGGCTGGCTTGTAAAAGTCAGTTTACTTAGCACATTTTTTTGTAATTTTTTTTCTTATTTGTATAATAAAATTTGTATTTATTAAAGTGAATAGTGTTGTTTTTTTTAATTATCATCCATATAAGATGTAAATATAAAATATAAATAAATAATTATTTCTACAATTGCTAATTTTTTTTCGCTCTTCATTTACTTTTTTTAAGAAAAAGTGTTAAAAAGTTATTAAGAATTTTTTTTAACTGTTTGGGATAAAGTAGGGCGATATTTTTTACAGAATAGTCAGGGAATTTTTTAATAAAATTCCTGAAAAACCTAGAAAAGTCAGGGAATTTGATCTTTAAAAGTCTGTGGGCACCATGATATTTATATAAATTGTTGTTTCAGTGTGATTTTTAGTAATTTAGTTGTTTGTAGCTTTTATTCATGTCTTTTTAATGATAATGTTAAATAAGATGACCCCCCCCAAAAAAAAAAAAAAAATAAATAAAATAAAAAATAAAAAAATAATGGGAAATTATGATAACTAAATAAAAAATATGGTAATACGTATATTTTCAAAAATATAAACAGTAAATATTAATAAAATGAAGAAATTATGTTTAGATAAAAAAGAAAATAAAAAAAAATTTTGAATAAATTAAATAAAAATAATTTTCAAGTAGGTATATAAAAGATACTTTTATATTTATTTACAGCATTTGACATTAGTTTTTTACACTTTTAAATTTTATCAAATAAAAAAAAATTTTGCACATCAAATTTTTTAAACTTATATCTGTTTAAAATACGCACAAAATTTATCTATTGAAGCCAATAATTGAAGTACCTGCGCAAAACAACTCAAGTGCCTCTACTCGATGTCTATCCATTTCACTTCATCGGAACCACTGCCTCTTATAGGGATTGGCCATATACCCATTATACTACATAGAGATGTAAAATTACCGGTAATTTTGAAAATTAAGTTACCACTGGTAATATTACGGTAATTTTTGGTAAAATTCGGTAATATTGGTATATTCGTATTTTAAATGAATTAGATCTACATTAATTTGATTTTTTAGTTTTTTATTTATTTATTTAGGTACATATTTATTTATTTATTTTTTTTTGTTAATCAAACGGGAGGGATGTGTATCAGTTAACTAATTTTTTTTTAATTTTTGATTATTTTTGCAAAACTTATCAAAAATAAATGGTACAATTTTAAATAAAAAAAATTGCCGCTAAAGAGTAAAAACAGTACACTACAATGACATCAGAATTTGAAGACAAACAGTAAGTCAAAGTGGGTATTTAATATAATTCTGGTCGATTATTATTATTGTGTATTCAAGCTAACAGAAATATTGAAAATAAAACACAATTTCAATTCATCGATAAAAATTATTACTACCGACATGTTTGTTTATAAATTGCAACTTCATTTTGAAATAATGGCGCATTTTCAATAATTTGAATCATTATTTAATTTAAATTAAATAATAAGAATAAATTAAATTAAATAAATGCAAAAATCATAAAAATCGTAACACAATAACATTTGCTAGGGAGTAAAACACGAAATACTGTTTCTACCACTTTTCTATACTACATTATGCACATTATGTCTGTAATTAATATTTCAGATAATAGATGTCATAAAGATCAAAATTACTTATGGTAATTTTTGCCGGGTAAATTACCAAAATTACCGTCGGATAAATTACGGTAATTTACTAATATTACCAGACTCACATCACTAATACTACATATATGGGTATTTTTGTACTTCAAAATTCGTGTTTTTTTTTCCATAGAGATAGAGACAGTACGAGTAGACAACTCCTATGCAGCACTGTAAATAGTAATTAAGAACGGAGAAAAAAAGATGGAAAATATCTGTACTGTTTCTATTTTTGTTTCATGACGCATGCTGTGACAATGTGGCCTTAAGCATTTATATTAAAGCGCGGAAATAGTGTCGACACCTGTTGTTGAAATTTATAAGCTTTTTCGTATATTGTAGTTTCAAACCACTAGTTGGTTGACTGGTTGCCCTGATTAGACCTAACCGCGCTACGATCGTTTTGTTCAGTCGCATATATGTGGAATATTGTCATGGTTGAGATGATGGGGTTTTTAGCCAATCAAGGGGACGAACACTGTTTATGACCATATATAGAGATCTAATGGGTGAATCAGAGGGTACGAAAGGATGGGATCGGTAGAAAAAGTTACTCTTTGTCTGAAGTGAAAACAGCAAAGACGTCATTAAATATTAATAACATTTCAACAATTAAATATAATTAATACAAAATTAAAATTATAAGAAAAAGTTACTCTTTGTGTGGTGTTAAAACAGCAAAGACGTCATTAAATATGAATATCATTTCAACAATTAAATATAATTAATACAAAATTAAAATTATAATAAGAGTTACTCTTTGTGTGAAGTTGAAACAGCAAAGACGTCATTAATAAGATTTTCAACAAATAAATATGACAAAAATTTATTAAATAATATAAAATTAAATAAAATTACAAAATAATATAAATCTTATACAAAATATTATAAATATATTTAAATAAAAAGATTTAAAAGAAAAACAATATTAATAAGTAATCTAATTTATATAAAATTTTCTAACAAAATTTATACTTCGAATTTTTATTTTAATAAATAATTTCTCCTAAATAAATGAGTGTTTTATATTCTTACGAACCCGTTAAGCGACCTTTGGACTAGAAATCCAATAATTAATCGTATTTTACCAGGGACAAAACAACAATATACGCAATAAAATTTTAGTTATTCAAAATTTACGCGCGAAAACTGATGCTTAAACGTATTTAGGTAGCCGAAACCGCTACAATGCACATTAGTAGACTTTATATGGTATATAATTTAAATCAACTGCATCAATTGTGTACGTAGTTCAAAATAATAAAAAGAATAGAAACTGTACAGCTATTTTTTATTTCTTTCTGTTGGATCAACGCATTTCTCGCATTTCTGATGGTTTACCTGCTTTACTGTATTATCTCTATGTTTTTTTCATTTAGTGACAAAAAAAGTCATCACGAACGTTATTTTTTCATGAATTTTGATGTACAAAAGTACTTAAGGTATTTCGATAGCTCTTATCTCTTCAATAAATCTGTGACGTAAATCTATTGTTTTCATGGAGAGTGACAACTTCTAGGCAATAAATTTTGATCGATATATTTTAAGAAATTCGATGAATATCAATATTCATGTACATTATAATAGTATGGAAGAGTAGAAATACAAATAATTTATAATTTTTTTCATGCTTTTATAACGCATTTATATAATATACGAATAAATATTGAAGATATATTTGGCAACGTACACTCTTGGAACATTTTGATTTCGTTATGTTGGCGACACTTACGTTAAACCATAATTTCTAATAGTGATGGGAAATTATCCGATGATTTCAGTAATCGATTATTATTATTCGATTTTTAAAAATTATTATTTTTTATACGATTTTTTTGATTCGCATATTTCTGCACCTCATGAATTAAAATAATTTGGCAGTTTGTTAAAAAACATTGTTAAGAAATTAAATTTAAAAAAAAAAATATGTAAAATTTTACAATTAGGTAGGTTTACTTGAAATTAAGTAAAAATTTTATGACATCATCAACAAATGAAGCGAGTTTAGACGCACAACTTAAGTTACTGTAGTTACTCTAATATAAACATAACAGAAGTCAAAAAACACTTCTAGAAAATTTTTACTGTTATTTTTTATTTTTGTTTTTATTTATAAATTAAAACGTCTGAGGAAACTAGAATAATTGTTTAATTATTTACTGAAATATTTCGAGACAATGAAATCATTCGATTGATTTTAGAACAATTCCAAGTATAAACCGATCACCCAAAAATGGCATGTTCTCCAAATTTAATTTCCCTGTGTATATAATAAGTTTAAGTGGTGTTGAGCTATGTACTCGAATATTATTGAATTATCTTCTACTTTGTCGGAGTTATAATTATCCAAAGTTGCGTTCAAGGTCACAAAATGGGGATTCCCCAAAATATTTTATTAATTTTTTCAGAGTCTAAGAATAATTAAAAAATGATTACATGTGGCATTGAATGTACTTTACATACACTTTCAATCAGACCGATTTCCATTCCAATACATGCACATATATTGAAGTAATTGCAAGTTTTATTTTTTTCTTTAATCGCTTATACTGAAAATACCTTATCTTCGATTTTTTATTTTCTTTTTTTAAATTAAAGTACTCAGTCCCCTCTATAACGTGGTACTCGATTTTCTTTGTTTTTTTGAGTTTTACGGATTTTACGGGGCTTAGTTTGAAAAATACGTGAATTTTTTAACTAATTATTAAAATAAAGTAATAATTATAATATTACCCCACCTTTAATTTTCGATTTTCTTTCTTCAAGTTAAAGTACTTAGTCCCCTCTTTAACGTGATACTCGACTTTATTTGTTTTTTTTTTTTTTTTTTTTTTTTTTTTTAGTTTTACGGATTTTACGGGGCTCAGTTTTAAAAAAATTTTTAAAATAAAGTATTAATTTTAATATTGTTTTATCTTAGATTTTCCTTATTTATCTTTTAAATTGAAGTTTAGAGTCCCCTTTATAACATGTTATTCGATTTTCTAAGTTTTTCTGAGTTTATCAAAGTTAAGGTAATATTGAAATTAATACCTTATTTTATCACTTAGTAAAAAAATGAACGTGTTTCTCTAAATTAAGTATCGTAAAATTCATAAAACTCGAAAAAAACTAAGAAAATTGAATAACACGTTTTAAAGGGGACTCTAAACTCCAATTTAAAATATAAATAAAGAAAATCAAAGATGAAACAATATTAAAATTAATACTTTATTTTAAAAATTAGTTACAAGATTCACGTATTTTTTTAAACTGGACCCCGTAAAATCCGTAAAACTCAAAAAAACAAAGAAAATCGAGTACCACGTTATAGAAAGGACTGAGTACTTTAATTTGAAAGAAGAAAATCGAAAATCAAAGGTGGGGTAATATTATAATTATTACTTTATTTTAATATTTAGTTAAAAAAATTCACGTATTTTTTTAAAACTGAGCCACGTAAAATCCGTAAAACCCAAAAAAACAAAGAAAATCGAATACCACGTTAAAGAGAGGACTAAGTACTTTAACTTGTAGAAAGAAAATCGAAAATTAAAGGTGGGGTAATATTATAATTAATACTTTATTTTAATAATTAGTTAAAAAATTCACGTATTTTTCAAACTAAGCCCCGTAAAATCCGTAAAACTCGAAAAAACAAAGAAAATCGAGTACCACGTTATAGAGGGGACTGAGTACTTTAATTTAAAAAAAGAAAATAAAAAATCGAAGATAAGGTATTTTCAGTATAAGCGATTAAAGAAAAAAATAAAACTTGCAATTACTTCAATATATGTGCATGTATTGGAATGGAAATCTGTCTGATTGAAAGTGTATGTAAAGTACATTCAATGCCACATGTAATCATTTTTTAATTATTCTTAGACTCTGAAAAAATTAATAAAATATTTTGGGGAATCCCCATTTTGTGACCTTGAACGCAACTTTGGATAATTATAACTCCGACAAAGTAGAAGATAATTCAATAATATTCGAGTACATAGCTCAACACCACTTAAACTTATTATATACACAGGGAAATTAAATTTGGAGAACATGCCATTTTTGGGTGATCGGTTTATACATGGAATTGCTCTTTATGATATCACGAGATATAAAATCATTTTAATCAAACTACAATATTGATATTACAATAATCGAATGATCGATTACTTTTTATTCAAATATGCCCATCACTAATATACAACTGTCATGTGGTACATATGGTATGTCCATATCGTACAACAATATATGTAATGCCGCTGCTACACGATGCTACGAACACCTTCCAACATTCGACGTTGGATGGTTCATAGCATCGTGTAGCCGTTGTTCGAACCTACGAGTGTCCAATGTCGAGCGTCAAACATTCGCATTTGGTCGTGTCCCGTTCGATGTCGGTATTCTTGCACCGAGTCAAAGGGATGCTTCGAACGTTTGAAGGTCAATGTTGGTTGTGTTCGTTGGTTGCGCACGACTCGTTCATGTGAAGAGAGACAACATCAGTGTATAACATTAGAGATAACATCAGACAGATAACATATTCGTCACGTTTGTCCCAACACATTATACAAGAGAGACAACATCAGTGTATAACATTAGAGATAACATCAGACAGATAACAGCGTTGTCGACTGAGTACCAACACTTCATCATTCGTATTGGATCAAACATTCGACTCACCGTGTAGCAGATACATTCGTCGCACCAACTATCGAACTTAATTGCCTCAAACGTTCGATCGAATGTTGGAAGGAACGTTCGTAGCATCGTGTAGAAGCCGCTTAATATGTATGTATCACGATCGTGTATGTCAAGGAGCCAAACTAGGGGGGGGGGGGGGCAGATGTGGACAAAAATTACATTTTCTGTTGTAATTTTCCTACATTACGAGGTACATTTATGCAATTACCACAATAATTATTTGAGGAGGTGTTGATCTAAATAAAATTCATAATTTTGAAAAATTCTTCATCGTAAAGTAATAATCTTGAAAAATACAAGGATGAAAATTCTGTCCCAATCTGCCCCGTAACGGGGCAGATTGGGACAGAGGCAGATTTGGACAGGGGCAGATATGGACAGGTTGAAAAAAGGTATTTACAGTCAGCCACACTCGTATTCGTACAGCAGCATATTTACTCATATGACAAAATTTAAACCAATGGATTCCCATAATTTCCCACAAATTTGAACTTTTTTGTTTATAATAATAATATCTGGATCTTCTACTTTCTATACAAGTTAAAAAAATTTCATTACTAGTTTTTAAAAAAAAAGTTTTTAAGAAAAATGTTATGCATGCAATTTGTATCAACATGTTCAACGCCACATTCGTATTCGTACACCTTAAAATTTGATAAATATTTTTATATGTTTAAAAAATGAATTACTTTATTTTCAAATTTAGAAGTATATTTACGTAGATAATTACCTTTATTTTAAATAAACATAAAATTTAATAATCCTTAAGGTCAATTTTTCCATATATTTACTGGAAAATTAAAGGAATTTCAATGGAGTCCAAGAAATCGATTATTGATCTATGCTACCAAAATAAATTCTTCAGAAAGGACTTAAATTGTAAGTAGGCGACTATTTAACACTTAATATGTCATAAAGGACCACAAACAGGATAACAAATTAGAAAATAACTCTTGAAATATGGATAAAAAATACTACATCTTGTTTTAAATTGTCAATTTTGAATGAATACATTAACAAAAATCCACCAAAGAGCCCTAAAATGGTCAGGATAAAGCGAAAGGATTGCATAGCAAAGAAATTTCGCACTGAAAAAATTTCTCGCGTTATTAAAACACGTGATATATACCGTGGGAAAAAATGCATGTAAATAACATATATAAACAAAGATACATAGATTGTTCCAGAAACTACGTAAATAAGGATTCTGAATTTCTATGTAACCAAATATTTACAGATAAACGTAAAATTAAGATTTTCATCATTTACCTTGTCCTTAAATCCTTATTTTCCTACATTTTAGAGCAACATAAGTTTTAATATTTATTTATGTTACTTACCACGTACATTCCCACGGTGTATATCACGTCTTTCAATAACGCGAGAAATTCTTCCAGGACAAAAATACTTTGCTAAGTAATCCTTTCACTTAATCCTGACCATTCTATCACTTTTTTATGGATTTTTGTTAATTTTTTCATTAAAAAATGACAATTTAGAGTAAGAGGTAATATTTTTTATCCATATTTCAAGAGTTATTTTTTAATTTATTATCCTGTTGGTTATCCTTTTGACAAATCAAATGTGAAATAGTTGTTCACTTATCATTTAAGAGGTTTAAGGACTTACAAATGCGATGCATGACATTTTTCTGAGAGAATTTTTTTTTAAAAAACTATTAATGAATTTTTTTTTAGCTTATATAGGAAGTAGAAGATCCAAATAATAATATTATAAACAAAAAAATTCAAATTTGTGGGAAATTATGGGAATCCAATTGGTTTAAATTTTGTCATATGAGTAAATATGCTGCTGTACGAATACGAATGTGGCTGACTGTATAACATAAAAAATAATAAATAATTTATCGTCAATAATATGCAAAGTAATTATTTAAAAAATTGTAATTATAAAGAAAAAACAAAAAATAATAAATAATTTATCCAAAGTAATGAAATATTTTTATTTCTTTAACAAAAATAATTTATTATCAATAATGTGCACAGTAATCATTTCATTTTTTTTATTTTCTTTTTCGTTTCTCTTACCGTCGACTTTTCTACAGTTTCCTCTTTGGCTCTCTGCCTTTTTATAGTTCCCTTCGTGCTTTTTGATTTTGTATTTGATATTTTGGTTTTCATTTTTTCTAGTTCTGGGCTCGTTGTTAATATGGTGGATTGTTTCTTTTTTCTTCCCTTAGTTGACTTTTTTGAGGCCGTTGCTTTTGGAAACGGGCGAACATCTTCAGGTGTTAAGGACCTCTTAAGGGAATTAAACGTAGAAGCGACTACTTCACTTGCATCGCTGTTTCTTTCTAAACTATCAGATAAGCTAATATTACCGGTATAAGATGTATCACTTAATTTTTCAACACTGGAACTGTCTGAGCAAGATGTATTATTGCTTTGTGTTAAAGAATCTACATTCTGTGCAGTAACATTTGCAGCTTGGAAATTTTCCAAAGAAAAAGCATTTTTATTTAGGGGATAACAGCCAGTTTTCTTGAATCCAGATATTATATTTTTTCTGCTAAATGCTTCGTTGAAAGCGGATGAGGTCAACTCAGCAATATCATAAACTGTAATACCTTTACCTGGGTGGTTGGCCATCCAAGTATTAAATGCACACCGACATCTTGATTTAAATGATCCAAATACTGAAACATCGAGTGGTTGAAGACGGTGCGTTGTATGCGGTGGAAATGTAAGTAAAATTACACCATTTTCTCGACAATATAAAATTAAATCTAACGAAGTATGCGTATGATGGCTATCTAAAAGAACTAAAACAGGATCATCCTTTTTACAGTGAGTATATTTAACTATGTGTTTCATAACCTCTACAAATATTTCTTGTGTCATCCATCCTTTTGAAGCTCCGAAACCAATACTACCCTCAGGTGAACCTTTTAAAAATATTTCTTTAAATCTAACCCTGGGAAAAACATAAACCGGTGGGATGGCATTTCCAGATGCTGTAATTATTCCACAAAATGTCACTTGCTCGCCTCGTTCTGCGGTAACAGCTTGACCAACTTGTTTACAACCAGCTTCTGCTACAATTTTTGGCATTGGTATTACCGTGTTTATTCCACTCTCGTCAACATTTAGAACCTTATCTGCAGTAAAATGATATTTTTCATATAAACTTTCTAAATGGTCAAAAAATAATTTAACATTTTCTTCATTAAAATTCATATTACGAGCTAGACTAGTATTTTCTGGCTTCCTTAAAGCTAAATTCGGTTGTCGCTTCATAAATCCTTTCATCCAATCTATACCAGCTATGTGGTTTTCACACCAAGATTTAGGAACTCTACGACCCAACTTCTGACTATATTCATACGCAAATTTCCTAATTTGGAAGTATGTCATACCATATTGCAATTTAGAACATTTAATTAAATATTTGGCCAGCATGGCTTCTTCTTCTCTTGTAAATACTTGTGAACTTGAATACTTGGAACTATATTTTATTGTTAAATTGAGGGTGCTTTGATTTTCATTGTTAGAAATATCTGCTTTTCTTTTACAGCTTTTAACCGTTTATGTAGAGTTGATTTAGTTAAATTATATCGTAAAGCAACTTCTCTTATTGATCCGTTGCCATTTAAAATATCTTGCAGTGCACTAGCAATTTGCTCTTCGGAAATTTCATGCCTATTTCTTTTCCTAACGTAAGTCCGTACCATTTCGTTTATCTACCTAAATCAAACAAATATATTAAAATAATAACGCACTTGTACATTTAATGGGGCACTTGTGGACACTGTCCACAAGTGCCCCATTAAAATGTCTATATGTACCCCATGCCCTACTATTCTATACATTTACGTATAATTTTTTTAGGTTAGAATAAATTAATACAAAATAAGAACTCACCTTTTAAATACACTTTCAGGTTTTATAAATAATTAAAAAACTTGAAAAATTTTTATTGAAAAGAAAATTATCGACAACTTTACAAAGCTGAAAAATTTTACTTTTTATATTAAAAAACTCAATCTTTAAAAATTGTCAAGAGACATGAAGTTAAACTACCGTAATAGTTATGACATAGTATGGCAACTGTACTGCATTTTGTTGATTTACATATGAACTAAAATAGATAAGTAATAAAAAAGAAATCTACATTGTATACATCTGCCCCTGTCCACATCTGCCCCCCTCCCCCTACTATATAATAGGGATGTTGATATTTTTAAAAGTATCGATATTTATAGTATTGATATTTTTTAAAGATATCAATATTGTACAATGATATATCGAAACAAAATATTGATATATCGATATATCTTTTTTTTTACGTTACTGAGGTAGAGAAATTTTTTAAGCAATATAATTTACTAAATAATCTTGATATTAGTGACTTTTTAGATAGTTCTGTTTTAACACCTTGACGGTCATTGACGTTATAAGATGTCAAGTTAAACCTTACTAACTCACACACCACGTCGTACGACGTCCACAATTCCACATAAAGTATATTAGCGATATTAGCGATTTTAGCTGTCAAAATAGTGTACCAGTTGGTGTTTCCTCATTATAGGTTATGACCGTCATGAATTCATGATGTGATGGTATTAAAAACCAGTTTTTTAACATCATCGAAAAGTTTCCAGACTCAAATAGGCTGTATTTATTTAATATCTGACATCTAATTTCAATATTTGAAATCAGAATAAATTTGACGCGCAAGCGTACACCATATATGTACTACTGTAGGTATTTTTGATGAATATATTTTTAGGTATGTCAATTGTACATTTGTACATGTGCCACATGTGGTACATGTGGCACATTTCGTACATGTTAGCTTGGAAACAACTTCAGGAAAAAAATATTGAAAAAAAAATATCGATATATCGATACATCGCTACTAAAAGTATCGCCAGAAATTATCGATAAATTTGAAAAAAAATATCGATATTTTGATATATCGATATATTTTATACATCCCTACTGTATAATAGTTAGTATCCCGCTTGTCGCCAAAATGTTACGTCACAA
This sequence comes from Brachynemurus nebulosus, assembly GCA_035578155.1. NCBI lineage: Eukaryota > Metazoa > Arthropoda > Insecta > Neuroptera > Myrmeleontidae > Brachynemurus > Brachynemurus nebulosus. Next base: position 205,886 of record JAPWDM010000072.1, on the reverse strand, counting down.
AAATGGGCGAAACTTCTATAGTTATATACATATTTAGAGTTTGTGTCTGTATGTGTGGTATAGTTCATGTTCGCGTGTATGAGCTCGGTAGCTGGAGGGAAATGATAAGTATATCCATCATACATCGCATACATCATACATACAATCTTGACAATGGATCTGGTGTAATATGTATGTACTCTAAGCACTACGTATTCATGTATTACATTGTTGCAACAATCAATATCCAAACCGAACCAAGGTGTGCGGGCGACTGAACCACCTAAGCTGTGACAGGCCTACAAAGAGCTCCAAAGAAGCTACACTTTTCTGATATTAGTTGGTTTCTAGTAGTTCATTGGTGTATGTATACAATACACACATATTATAATTAGCATGAATAAATGAGGTTATGTATGTCTAATATATTTGTGATTTAATAATTTATTTATATATATTTTCATTATTGTTTTGTCTTCCTAAAAAATGGAAACGAAAATGAATAACGGAAAAATCATATAATTTACACGTAAAAAATCGGAAAATGTAAAAAAAAACTATAACAATTTTAAAAATTGTGTTTTGATATCTGTGGTGTTTTTTTTTTCTCAAAATTTTAATTGTGTATTCGAATGCAAATTATAATAAACTAATGATTCTAATTTACAGAAATTTAATTTAAAAATTTTGACTGTAAAATTATTATTATGTACACATTAAAAAAAAGTTAAATTTTGAAAATTAATTTCTTGAATACTAAGAGCACAATTGATCTGAAAATTAAGGATCAGCGTTTTATATGTTCATTGTTTACTGGTAAAAATTTTAGATCGATGGTTACATTTTTTAGAGTCTATCGAAACTCCTTAAATACATATACCTATCACTTATCAGCAGTTACGTTAAAGTTTTATTCAACCTGACTAGATGGCGCACCCCTTATTTCATTAATGGGCGTATTCGTTGCTGAGTTTTTCTGCTCAAAGTGAGCTGTCAGCGCATGCGCAAGAACTTTTTTTATGCAATACACAACTATTTTGTACTCATAAAGATGTTCTTGCGTATGCGCACAGCTCACTTTGAGCAGAAAAACTCAGCAACGAATACGGCCAATTATGATCGGAAAGAAGTTAGCGCCGAAAGTTGAAAAATCTTTTTGTTTTTTATATGGTTACTAGAAATTAGCAGCGCGCGCTGCGCGCGCGTTTTTTTTGCGTCGTTTAATCAAAACTTATTGTTAAGTCATATTTTTACTTTTGAAAATTAAATAGAAATGTAGATAACATGAAATAGAAATAGAGATGTAGTTCAAGGCTTTGTTTTGGACAGAAAATGGCTGACATGTCACGACTATATTTATTATAGGAACTCTAAAATTAAGTAGAGCCTATAATAAATAGAGTCGTGACATTTCATCATTTCATCCATTTTTTGTCCAAAACGGCGCGGGAAGCTTCAAAATTAATTATCACATGTTTGAATAAATATTTTTAAGTACATAATTATTGTTAATAATTTATGAATTAATAAAGAATTAAAAATTTTTAATTTAATTATTCTTTTTTAATTAATTAAACTAAGGCTAAGCGCGCACTATGTTTTTCCGCCGCTGTTTTTTTTCAGCAAAAAAATGTGAAGCATTATACTCCATATAAGCGAACGCACTACGTTTTTTTTTCAGCGGCGGAAAAAAACCCAAAAAGTTACATTTTTTTTTGCTGAAAAAAAACGCGTCACTTTTGTAACTCGTATAAATATAATTATGACAACACGCGCACTTGCGTAATTCAGCGAGCGGTTTATCTTGATTAGTGTGGTTATGTATCATATTATGATCATATATGTAGTAAACATATATAGCCAAATGGATATGAAAAAAACGTCCCAACATCACGGTGCAGATTTGGAAGTATTTTAGTTGTTTTGCGCAAATGCGGCTTTTTTGGTGGTAATATGAACCAATCTGAACAGTAAACACGATCATATATATTAAAACTCATTGTCACGTGACCAAAATTGAACGGTAGCCATGTTTGAATTGAAGAGCAGCCATATTTAAAAGAGTGTTTCCATTTAGAAAACACAGACGACAACGTGAATTTTTTTTTCACAAAAAAACTTTTCTTTTTAATTTTATTGCAAAACTACCATTTTAGTTGCTTTTAGAAGCAATTAAAAAGTTAGTTTTATAGAGTTAAAGTTTCATTAGATAAAAATTATGCATTTAGCAGTATACAATTTTTACTCGGTGGTATTCGTATGTATGTATTGCACATGTACACATTTCAATTTGAAAAATACATATGTAATGGAAAAATTTCTAAGACTCATTGTCACGTGACCTAAATTGAAGAGTGGCCATGTTGGAATTGAAAGGTAGCCATTTTTCGTTGGGTCTGTTCCATTTAGAAAACACAGACGACACTGTGTGCATTTTGAATGTTTTTCACAGGAAACCAATTTTTCAAAATTTTGTTGCAAAACTAACCTTCCTATTTGCTTTTAGAAGTAATTGAAACATTAGTTTGATCATAGTTTTCTGGAGTTAAATTTTAGTTAAATGAAAATTATGGGTTTAAGTAGTATACAATTTGTATTCAATGGTAATGTATTATTTAACTATACTATTACTCTTTATTATCGACTTCTAAAATTTAAAAATATTCTTATAGATGTCGCAGTATATTTTATAATTATAATAGTACAACCGCAGTACAACTTAATTAAGAATTAAGGTAATATACATCTTATTATAATTAATAAACTTATTAAATAAAAAATCTCTTCGATAATTTTTTGGTAAAAAGTACTTATAACAACATTTTGCTTAAAAGTACATATAACAACCTAAAACATTTCTATAATTATTTATAAACATAGGGTTTCGAATTTAATACAATATGTAGTCTATTTTATCAACATATTCGTTGGAAGTTTGGTCAATATAATTCCAAACATTCCAATCAATTCAATAATATGATAAATATTTATAGTGTTATGGTTTTCTTTTGTTACAAACAATAAATTGTATATAATCTCAATAAAATCTTTAATTCTGTTTGATACACCTAGGGGAATACCATTGCGTAATGTATTACAATGTACAAGGTCGGTACATGGTCGATACTTAAAACTTCAATATAAAGTGAACGTCGGTAATATCAAATTTAAGCAGTCGGTACAAGCTGAACGTAGTACATGATTCAAATACGTAATGTCACTACTGAGAATTTCTGTTGTAGTGCTAAATCCAGTCGTTAGATGACATAAGTATGAACTTAAGAATAGAGTCCCTATAATAAATAGAGTCGTGACATGTCATCCATTTTGTATCCAAAACAGAGCGGGAAGCTTTAAAATTAATTATCACATGTTTGAGTAAATATTTTTGAGTACATAATAATTGTTAATAAGTTATGAATTAATGAACAATTAAAAATTTTTAATTTAATTATTCTTTCTAAGTTAAACTGAATCGTTTTTGTTAAGATTTTATTTATTTCCAATGTATTTTACGAAAACTTTGGATACAAAATGCCGGAACCAGTCAGCATTCAGCACACATGTCACGACTCTATTTATTATAGGGACTCTACTTAAGAATAGAATCTCAAAATAAATCGAGTCGTGACATGTCATCCATTTTCTGTCCAAAACAGAAAGGGAAGCTTCAAAATTAATTATCACATGTTTGAGTAAATATTTTTGAGTACTTAATTATTGTTAATAAGTTATGAATTAATGAACAATTAAAAATTTTTAATTATTCTTTCTAGATTAAACTAAATGATTTTTGTTAATATTTAATTTATTTCCAATGTATTTTACGCAAACTTTGGACAGAAAATGCCGGAACCAACCAGAGTTCAGCACACATGTCACGACTTTATTTATTATAGGGACACTACAGAAATAGAATAAGTTTACTTATCAAAGTAATGCCGGCGTTCACCAGAAAATTTTGTTACCTAACATTACGTATCGGTGCTTGCACTGTTACAAACCTGAGGGCACTGATTGAGAAAACTATATCAAACTAGAGAATTCTGTCTGATTCAAACAAATTAACGCGCGTTAATATCCTTTCATTTGTTTTTTATGGTATAAATTTTTAACTTTTAAAGTACTCTTGCATTTAAAAATTATGAAATAAATAAAAAACGAGGAGTCGATGAGTTAGAAACCATAATTTTAATATTTAATGCGTTTAATTTCTTTTAACTAGACCTCTCTGATTTGTAACGATGCAAGTTTCGTTACGTTACATTTTTTTTTGGCAAGCTATCCACGGATTTGAGATGGCGATTTTCGACAGCAATATCGAAAACTGGAACAATTATTGTTCCAATCCAAAAAAATTAATCAGTTAATTTATAAATTAAATTTATAGTATTTAAAAAAAAATGCACTGATACAAAATATACCTGTCTTACCAAACGAAACCGATATTATTTTTCTTCAAGATCATAATTCACTGATATTTTAATTTGTATTGTTAAAAGTAAATTTACTTGGCAAAAGCTTTGAGCTAAATGATATTTAAAACACGCGAGAGACGCACGTCATCTACATTTTTTTACTATTTTATATTTAAAAGTAAATTTATTTAACAATAGTTTTGATTCAAATAGCATAGGAAAACGCGCGCGCAGCGCGCGTCGCTTAGTTTCTAGTAAACACTAATTGATGCATCTGCGCAAAACAACTGAAGTTCTTCTACCCGATGTCTATCCGTCTCACTTCATCGGAACCACTGCCTCTTATAGGGATTGGCCATATAGTTATAATACATATATGATTATGATGCACTAATACACAACAGAAATGTATGTAAAATAAAATTTTAGTCAAAATATCGCTAGATTTGGAATTTTATGGAACATTTGACGAAAAAGATTATATATGAAGTTTGGTATAAAATTCTAATATGTTTTTGGCGAGAAATTTGTTCTAGTTTTTAGCGAGAAGTTTGTTAAAAAATGGTAATAAATTGAACTGCATTACAGATAAAAAAGGTAATTTGGTTATGGTAAATAAATCTTTATACAAATATAATTATTTGAAAAGAAGAGTGGTTAAATCTTAAATCCCTTGTTTAATATGTAAATGGGAGAAGCGGGACAAAATGAGAATCCATTCATAAGTTTGACATTTTAATAATAATTAATTTTGAATTATTTGTATTTATAATGATAATAATTATATATTTTGAAAATAAAATGTTTTAATATGTTTATTGTTGTGTCTTAATTGAAATTGAAAAGCACACGTTGTATCTTTGATTACATTTTATTTTGTAATTAGAACTACACAGCGGTACAACTTGAATCATAATACATGTGTCATTTTATTTTACAATATATATCATAGATATGATATGCAATAATATAGATTATATTTATTACATAGCAGTGCTGCCAACTATACTTTTCTAGCGGGATATAACAATCTCCCACGCTTAACCGAATTTAATTGAATGAATGGTATTTAATTTTTATAACATGAATAATATTAGAAATTCAAAAATTGAGAAATAATTTTGTTATTGAAAATTATTATTCATCTACGTATTCCTTTAAGTATGTTGGTCTGTGACGTAGTCGTTCAGACCTGCGCATTATTTGCTGTTGACCATCTTGCTGTTGCCTATTGTACGGCTGACGATTTCTTATAAAACATTGAGGCACTTCTTGATTCTCTGGCAATCTTTGTATTGCTGGCGTATCTTCATTTTGAGGCACTGGATCGTTTTGATCTTGAACAGCTGGAATATCCTGATCTTGTGGAACTGATAATTCGATAAGCTGCTGATAATGATTTTGGGTCGACTGACTTGAAGAAGCCGTTTCAGGATCTGGAGCAAAATGAACTTTACGTGGTTGAACTTTTGTGGACGTCAGTTGATCGATATGTCGTTTCAATGTGTAGCCATCATCGAGTTTTACAAGATAATGTAATTTGCCAAATTTACGTATAACAGTACCAGTCTTCCATACTGTTTTATTGTTTCGGACATGTAAAACTTGGACTCTTTCTCCCACGCTTATCTGACGCACGCCGGGAACAGGTTTTGTTGATTTGAATTTGATTTGAGGTTTTAATACATCAAGTCGGATTCGAATACGTCTGTGAAAATAAAGTTCTGCTGGGCTTTTTCCACAATTTAGAGGGATTGCTCGGTATCTCTGTAAAATTTCGTTGACTTTTGTATGTATAGATCCTGGTTCTGCGGACATGGCTTTTAATTTGCGTTTGAATGCTTGAATGTTACGTTCTGCTAACCCATTTGTACTAGGATGACCTGGTGCTATTAGTTTTTGAAAAATTCCATTTTTGTTACAGTAAATTTTGAACTGGTCACTAGTAAAAATGGTTGCATTGTCAGATACCATTATAGAAGGAAACCCATGAGTCGCAAATATGTCGGAGAGAAGATTGATTGAAGTTTGAGTTGTCGGGGCATCGCGTATAATTTTCACTTCCGCCCATCTGGATTTTGCATCAACGACAATTAAGAAAAAATGATCCTGGAATGGTCCTGCATAATCAATATGTATTCTTTCCCAGTTTTCATTTGGCTCCTCCCATTGATGTAGTGGAGCTTTTGCAGGTTTAGCTTGAACATTTACACATGCTTCACATGACCTTACCATTCTTTCAATATCACGATCGATTCCTTTCCAAAAGCAATATCTTCTAGCGAGTTGCTTCATTTTTGTAATACCGGAATGAGTATGGTGTAACTCCTGCAAGATTTGTGGCTGGAGACTTTTTGGAATTAAAACCCTTTGGCCCTTGAAAAGTATACCATTATTGAGTGTGTAAATTTCTTCAGTTTCGTTACTGTTGATTAATTTGAACATAAGCTTGGAAAGATCTGGATCCTTGGCGGTTTCTGACGCCAAAATCTCAGCGTTTATGTGTTCACTTGAAATTTCAAATATTGATAAAAAACATAATTGATTTACTTCTTCATTGATGATTTTGTCCGTCGATTGCTTTTCACTTAATTGTGTCGCACGAGATAAACAATCAGCATTTGTATGTTCAGAGCCTTTTTTGTAAACTATTTCATAGTTGAAGTTTGACAGAAATTCCGCATATCGTAACAATCGGGCTGATGTAATTGCAGGCATCTTGTTATTTTGATGAAATATGCGTGTTAACGGACGATTATCGGTAACAAGTTGAAATTTTCTTCCGTAGAGGTACATAAAAAAGTGATTAATGGTAAATATAATTGCTAATGCTTCACGATCTAGTTGGCTATAATTTTTTTCAGCAGCTGTCAATGATCTTGATGCAAACGCAACCGGACGTTCTATCCCATTAATATTATGCGATAACACTCCTGCTATTCCCGTAGGACTGGCATCACAAGCTACAATTACCGGTAATTCTGGATCAAAGGGCATTAGAACTTGATCACTAGAAATAATATTTTTGAGTTTTAAAAATGCAGCTTCGCAATTAGCAGACCAATAATATTTCGTATTTTTCTGAAGAAGTTGGCGTAGTGGATACGTAATTGAAGATAATTTGGGAATAAATCTGGAGTAATATGTTACCATTCCTAAAAATCTTCTGACATCATCTACTGTAGCTGGACGTGGCATATCCATAATTGCTTGAATTTTTGCTGGAGATTTTGAAATTTTATTATGTTGAATGACGTGACCCAGATACTCAATCTGAGTTTGAAAAAACGAACATTTACTACGATTCAGGTGTAAATCGTGTTCCTTTAACCGCTGGAGACACGCAATTAAGTTATTTTTACATTCTGCTTCTGTTTCACCATGTACAATAATGTCGTCGAAATATGACATGGTTTTCTTCAAACCGGATAATATTTGTTCTATAATTCGATTGAATTCCGAAGGAGCTGTTTTTATACCGAAGGAAAGACGATTTACGGTAAACGTGCCTTTATGGGTCGATATTGCTTGAATTATACTTGATTCTTCACTTACACGTAGATGTAGATATGCCTTATATAAGTCTAGACGGCAGAAATACTTTGACCCTTTGAGGCTATTTAAAATTTCATCTATTCGGCGTATTGGATAATTTGCTGATACAAGTTGCGGATTTACTCCCATTTTGTAATCAACGCAGAGGCGCACTCCTCCGTCAGTTTTGGGAATGATTACAAGCGGAGATCCCCAGTCACTCCTTTCAACTTTTGAGATAATTCCTGACTTTTCCAGATCATTAAGTTCCTTTTCGACACGATCTCGGAGCGCATGTGGAACTTCTCGTTCCTTGTAGAAAATGGGTTTAGCATCTTTACGTAGTTGAAGTGTTACTTCGAAATTTGGAACACAACCTACTTTCTCTGTAAATACTTCATGGAAATTATTAATTATGTCTGAAATTGAATTTATTTGATTTATTTGAACTGAATTTATTTCAGGACGATTACTGTGTGTACGATCGAAATGCTACCGTAGGAGGTTGAAGGTTTTTGTTGATGTTTAATTTATCGAACTGATTTTTCGGTATTAAGGTGTACCCAACACCGGAGTCAACTTCGAATTCTTGAGGCTGTCCATTTATTAGCACAGTTATGTAATATTTACTTGTATCATCTTCGTTATTGTAGTGATCATTTAAATAAATGTCGACAATCTGAATTATGCCATTATGGATTGATTCGTCGTGGTTCCCATTTTGTGAAACTGAATTATTATTATTATTGTTGTTATTTGAAGAATTTATTAGCGTTTTAATGCAGACTTGCTGTACATGACTTTTCTTCCCACATGATCTACATTTGAGATGGTTTGGGTTAGTTCTACATTTATCATCTAAAATATGTAAATGATGGAAGAAAATAGAAATCTCTTCATAAGTTTGACATATTTTGATAACTAATATTGAATCATTTTTATTTTTTAATAATATTTTAAAAATAAAAAAGTTTTAATATTAAAACATTCAAAATTTTACATACATTAAAATTATTTTTAATTTTATAACGTCATATTGCTGATGTAAAGCACCAGTGCAACCAGCTTAACGAACGTACATTTAAAAATAATGTTTAAGTCCCGCCAATTCCGCAACTGAAAAAAAACGTAGTGCACGATGATGACGCGTTTTCAGCTTTTGTGGAAAAACGCCGAGCGGAAAAAAAAAACGTAGTGCGCGCTTAGCCTAAATGGTTTTTGCTAATATATAATTAATTTCCAATGTATTTTACGCAAATGTGAAAGAATGAAGGGATGAAAGATGATGGTTACCGGGTTGTTTGCGCGTCGGGGTGGTTGACTCTAACAAATCCACCCTCGATGCCGCTTCAATTGGAATCAGAACGATATGGCTTCTACCTGCGAAATTATTGGTACAGTAGGGCACGCATAAAAAAAAATAAACAGTAGTTTCCCAAAAAAAAATAATTATAAATTTATTGTTTTCCTTTCAAGTTAAATCATACATTTATTTTCCATTTGCGAATCTTAAATTGTAAATTGAACAATTAAAGTTTAAACAATAATCAAAATAAAATGTAGAAAAAAAAATCAATGATTGAAATAAAGATCCTTTTTATTGATACAAGTTTGAATAAACGAAATAAAAAGAAAACAGCGAAATAAAATAAAATAAAACAGAAATAAAACAAAAATTGAAATAAAAAAAAACAAACTTCTACATTGTTCTGTACTTACATTGTTGAGATGAAATGATATTCCTTTCACACTACACTTAACCAGTTTTCACAACAATAAAAAATGAGTTAAACAGGACACGCCCACATCTTTCGCGAGTTCAAAACCGACTTTTTTGATCGCCGTCCAAAAAGCGACTTTACTTGTTCTTCGCCCCTTCGCGTCTTTTTGAAACAACGCATCCAAGGTTCGTCTTATCAGTGAGCGACAACCAGTCGCCGCTTAACATAAACAATTATTATTATTAATATTAATCTGTGATAGCCGTTTCCGTTTGCAATTCAAAACCGTTCTCAAGTAATAAAATTTTATGTTATTATTTTTCTAAGAACGCTAGCTAGGATATTTTAAAATATTACTAATATGAATTTAAATTAAATAAAGCGTAATTAATTTATCAGGTCCGGCTCAGTTCACTACACAAAATTTGGACAGAAAATGTCGGAACCAATCAGAGTTCAGCACACATGTCACGACTCTCATCATTATGGGGACTCTAAAATTAAGTAGTGTCCCTATAAGAATTAGAGTCGGGCCTATTCGTACCGCACCAAGTCAAAGTGTCTTGCTCTTACTTTTAAGAACATTACACTTGTTTTGAAGAACTTTTGTCTTACTTTGGAGATATTTGTATGTTCCTGTCTCACTTTCCGTGTTCTTGAGAGAAGGGTGAAGGATATGTACGATGTATACCGAACGCTATTACTGACTATAAACTATGTGTGCTACAATCATCGCATCAAAGTGAGACAGGAACATACAAATATCTCCAAAGTAAGACAAAAGTTCTTCAAAACAAGTGTAATGTTCTTAAAAGTAAGAGCAAGACACTTTGACTTGGTGCGGTACGAATAGGCCCATTTTTTTATTATAGGCACTCTAAAATTAAGTTCATACTTATATCATCTACCGGCTGAATTTAGTACTACAATTGAAATTATTATAACACCCAGAAACACAACAAGAAACCATGTTTATTGCAAAATATTTTTGAAAAATAACAAAAAATTAAATGTTTATTCTACACGAACTGACAACAGACTGAAACTAATTGACGCACGCAGCGGAGTTTAGTCGGACTTACAGATTCACTTGTGTACATGTGATGCTCCTTCCATATAGTTTCTCTGTTCCGTGCATATACCTTACTATTTTTAGATAATCAAATTCGCATATACGTAAAAAAAAGTAAGGCATATGAGATATGACTCTACATGTTTCAATTTTTGATGTTGACTTGCTTACAATGAGTCAAATGTGTGTATGTATATATATGGTAATTACGCAATGGTATTCCCCTAAGTACATATCAAATCAAATTATAGAGTTTTCTGCGTTTTCTGTAAAATCATACGCAATTAATTTTTTCCACCAATGATATCATTCGACGCATGCGTACGAACCTCCGTATATATCGTATATATGTGTATACTTATAGATAGAAAGCTTATGGAATGTGTATGAAATGTTTCTAGACAATTTGAACTTACGTATTATTTTTATAACGTTGTTTTCAATTATTAATACAAAAGTTTTTATATTTTGTTTTTGCGAAATGGCTGAAAATAATTTTACTACGAATGAAGAAATTGATAATTTCACACCGAATGATAACACTATGTAAGTATTTATTATAGGTATTAATATAATATAAAAATAAACATTTTTCATCAATTTCCATATGCGCACTTAATATATCCTTGTTTGAAACTATGCTAATTTATCTTTAAATTTTTACTTAATAATAATTAGATACTGCGTATTACGTATTTGCACTTTTATTTCTATTTTAGCGAGTTAAACGGATACGTTGAAGTAATTGAAGGAACGAAATACGTCGGTAAACCAATTAGAGCGTTATATAAAATTATTCTTAATAATGCTGCTGGACGAAGAATTCGCATTTTATTTTGGGAAGAGCAAGCCTTATTGTATTCTCCGAAAATCATAGATAGAATGGTATGTATTTTCAGTAGTTCATATACTTAAAATAAACTAACAATAGTATGACGTCATCAAACAACTGCAACAATTGAAGTAAAATTGGACGAACGGAGTTTTCTGTCTTTTTTCCTTTTTGTCATATTTATATTAGGGTAACTATATATGTATACCTATATATAGCTTTTTATTTTGGTTGGAATATGAACACCATATTTCCTTCTCTGTTTTGCAGAACAGATTCATATTCCAAACTCAGTAAACAAAAAATAACTGGGAATTGTACGTCTAATTTTGCTTTATTTATTATTTAAACATTACACACGTAACGTTTATTTCTATGTTTCATTACAATATTTTACTCCCCAAACCATTAAAGCACCACGTAAGAAGTTTCACTTCAAAATTTTTTCATTTTTAGATAATTTTAATTGTTCGAGCACGTTGTGTACTTTCGAATCCTAAATTTAGAAATCTAAATGAAGATATCTCTGATATGGAAATTCATGTCATGAAAAATTCGAAAATTGAATTAGGATCCGTTTATGACGATGTCACTCAACAAATGGTACAGCCTACTAAGTGCGAATCTTTTTATGAAGTACTTAATACGGATGGTATTATATGTAAGTTAACTCTTTAAATGATTAAGTCGAGTTAACCCGTCTTGCAATATGGTAGCTCAAAATATTGTGATATATATATATATATATATATATATATATATATATATATATATATATATATATATATATATATATATTCACTGGTATAGGTGCCACCATCTGTGACAGATTTTCCGAAATATGGTATAATTTTAAGTAATGTTCAATTTTATCAACATAGTTTAGTATAATTAATATTTTGTAAATTCTTAGGGTTTACTTTTTTGATGTTGGGTCCTTTAGCTAGGCGACGTTGGCGCCTCGAAAATTTTCTTATCTTTTTTAAATCAACTTCCCAATCAACGTGTGATAGCTTAAAAAATTGCCCTTTAAATGCCCTTTCCGAATATAAAATTGCCTTAGCTGTATCTTTTAGCAATAATAAGTTGTCAATATATATATTATTTAAACATTTTGGCATATAAATTAGCATTAAAACAATAAAAAAAGTTTTTTAATTATCAAAATATTTTTTCCTAATACTTTTAAATTTGCCGCACCGAAGCGCCAAATTATTTTTTGATTTAATCATATAATTAAAGACAAAAAAAATTAAAAACATCAAAAAAGAAAAAAAATTTCGAGGCACTAACTTCGCTTAGCTGGGTCCTTTGATTTTTTTTCTTTTTTTGTAACCTTGTCTATTGTACTTATCACTGGCACTAAAGGTCCGGGATTTTGAGACAAAAAAATTTTCTCAGTGGTTAAAATAAAAGAATTAATAAGAATTTTTTTTTTTATTATACAATAAAGAAATAATACATTTTTAGCTCTTCGGGGTTACGTTAAACTTAATTTTGAATCAGTCGCGGGAGCCGTTTCTTCTTATGGATCTGGATCCATTACAGATGGAACTTACAAAATTAGGACTCAAATTGCGTGTTTTCAACCAATGAATGATATAAATGTTGGAGATCACATAGAAATCATAGGAGAAAGACATTTTGACAAATGTAAGAATACATTGATTTTTTATAAGTAATGTAGTAGTGTATTTACTTTGGTTTGGAACTCAGCGTTTTAAAATAATTAATTATACATACATTGCATCAAATGATTCTTTCTAGATGGTTCAGTTTATCTCCAAGTACGAGCTTCAAATGATATAAAAAAAATTCAAGGCCATATGGACTCTGAAAGACTGAAAAATGGATTTCGAGTTCCTAAACGTCATCCATCTGAACATGTAACTGAAGATTCAAGTGAAGACGACAGCGAAAAAAGAATGAAAATGGACAATCTTACAATTAATTGAATTATAATTAAATCCGCTTTGTAGGACGAATGGGCCTATAATAACTGAATTATGATTAAGAGAGAACACCACTGTAAAGAAATGAAAAAATTATAATTTTTGCAATTTCTTTAAAACTTATTTTTGTATTGTGTGAAGAATATAAAACGCGATTTATTTTTGTTATTCATCACAGTGATGTTCCCTTTTAAAAATCTGAAGCATCTATAATTTTAGAATATGATTTATTAGTGATTATAAATTTTTTTTTTTATTCAAAAAAAAAAATCATACATTATTTTTAGCTCTTTGGGGTTACGTTAAACTTAATTTTGAACCAGTCGCGGGGGCCGTTTCCTCTTATAGATCTGGATCCATTACAGATGGAACTTACAAAATTAGGACTCAAATTGCGTGTTTTCAACCGATGAGAAACTATTTTTTAAGAAAATGTAAGATCCCACAGATGTTAATTTGAAACGCCGCCAACAGATGTCGATGTAGACAAAAATAAAACTAAATAAAACTAAAATAAAATAGAGTCCTTATCTCCTATAATAAAATAATAAAGTCGTGAGCGTGACATGTCATCCATTTTCTGTTCAAAACAAAACGGAAAGTTTCAAAATTAATTATCACATGTTTGAGTAAATATTTTTGAGTACATAATTATTGTTAATAAGTTATGAATTAGTAAGCAATTAAAAAATTTTAATTTAATTATTTTTTCTAGGTTAATCTAAATGATTTTTGTTAATATTTAATTTATTTCTAATGTATTTTATGCAAACTTTGGACAGAAAATGCTGGGCGTTGATTGGTTCCGAAATTTTCGATCCAAAGTTGCATAAAATACATTGGAATTATTAAATATTAACAAAAATCATTTAGATTAACCTAAAAAGAATAATTAAATTAAAACTTTTTAATTGCTTATTAACTCAACTTGTTAACAATAATAAATGATGTACTCAAAAATATTTACTAAAACATGTGATAATTAATTTTGAAGTTTCCCGCTCTATTGGCTGACAGAAAATGGCTGATATGTTACGACCCTATTTATTATGGGGACTCTAATATAAAAGCTTTCTGGTACGAATACGCGTAATATTAACTGAATTGTTATTAAGAGGGAACACCACTGTAAAGAGATTAAGAAGTTATAATTTTGGCAATTTTTTTAGAACTTATTTTTGTATTGTGCGAAGGATATGCAACGCGAATCATTTTTTTTTTGTTCATCACAATATGTTTCTTCTTAAAAATCTGAAACATCTATAATTTTTGAATATAAAAGAATAACGTTATGTAAATGTACTCTTTAATTATATATTTTTTTTAAATGAAAATGTATTAAAATAATTTATTGATATAACTCTTTAAATACATAATTTTTTACTACTTTCCTGTCTCTTTGATTACCTAAATAAATGTTTAATGTTTCCCATGACCGAACCCTTGAAAATGCTACATAAAGTTGACCATGCGTAAAAACATCTTTGGTAAGAATCAACGCCGATTTTACTGAAAGTTTGACCTTGAGCTTTATAGTCATAGCAAATGCCAATGTTACCGGAAATTGTCTTCTTTTAAATGTAAAAGGGTATATATTTTCACAATATAAAGTAACACGATTAATAAATACTATATCTCCAGTTTTATATCGCCATTTAATATTTTGCATTTTAAAAGATTATTGCCAAGTTCTACAATCAGTAATCTTGTACCGTTACATAATCCTTCACTAATACTCAAATTTCTAATTAACATTATAACGGTATTTAAAACGTAGTCGAAGTTCATGAGGAGGGAAGTTTGGTGGATTGAGAGTGTTTAAATATTCTGGTATTATAGCGTCATTTATATCTTCATTATCACAATTTTCAGAACTATCAATACTTGTGTATATTTTCTCATGAGTTGGATCTAATAATTGTACAATTTTCTCTATTAATTTTTATTGACATCACAATTTCTAGCTGCTAAAATTCCACGTTTTGATAATTCATCAAATTTTTTTTTTCTTTTATTATTGTACCATATATATCTTTTACAATATTATCAGTTGTTGATGTATTACATTCGGGTGGAATGTATAAATTATCATTTGAATCATTTAAAAAACTCCATCTCCTACGTTCAGTAAGAATTTTGCAAATTCGGTTTCGCTTGGTAAGGTACGCATATTTTGTGTAAGTGAAAATTTTTTGAAATATTGCCATAGAAAAACTGAATTTAAATTGATAAATTAACTGATTCACTTCGAAGTGCATTTTTTTCAACCGGAAGCAATTGTCGAAAGTCACCACCCCAAAATCATTATTTTTCCCACCAAAGGGTAAATCATTTTTCGTTATAATCACGTAAAGTACGATCTGCTATTTCTAAAGAATACCTTGGCGCCATTGGGGCTTCAATCCCATATAAAAACATCGATGTTTTTTAAATATTGTCCGTGTTTTGAATTAGGTTTAATATTTGAATTCGAATCTGAATGTAAAGGAACAGGCAAAACCAAATATTTTATGTGTCGTTCTTCCATTAGGAAGTAATGTAGCTGCAATTCCTGTAAAAGCCATGGTACAGACTTTTTTTGTTTTTAGTTTTTAGTAAATAACATAGAGTTTTATAAATAAATGTTTTCCCTGATCCTCCAGGTCCATCTATGTAAATACAATTAGAATTAACATTGTTTTTGGGGATTATCAGTTAAATTTAAAACAAAATTAAACAATTTCTTTTTGCTTTCCATTTAATTTCTCATAACAGTTGAATTCCATTATCATTATCTATCTGTGACGTTATATCGTCTACATCATCTACGCAAATGTTTTCTGCATCAGTAATAGGTGCCATATTATGAACCGATAAAACATTGGAATTTTCATTACTAAGTACAGAATTAATGTAGACATAAGCTTTTCTAATGCCATTTATTTCTCCAAATCTACGCGTAAGATCTTGTGACATGGCTTCCTTAAATTCTTCCCAAAGTTCTTCCGGATGTACTGGATTGCAATGTAATAATATACGTATAAATAAATAACGTAATTGTCGTGGCATCATCCATATTTCTGCTTCATGTAAAGCACGTTTCCATTCTTCATCATCTTCAATAAGACCTAAAGCTAAACATGTTGCAACAAAAGTATTATGAGTAATACCATTAACAGTTCTTAAATTTTCAAAACTTGTTACACCTTTAACCGTTGTCAGTAGTAATCTGAGATGAAACAGTTCAACCTGTGTTGGACTAACGGAATACATTCGACCTATAACGTTAAATTGTCTTTGCCGTTTTTCCCATCTATGACTATTATTTGTTCTTTTAAAGACGTAATAATTTGGAATTTCCGTATACAAATATTGTCTGGCTTGTGGATCCCGCTCGTTCAATGCAAAATAATCTGTTAACATAGATTCCTTTTGTAAAGCATTAATGAGTTTTTGGTTATTTGGATTATTTGGAATTATAATATTTTGTTGATTTGGTAAATGTACCGGTAATCGTGTAATAGAATGACTTTTATCATGTAATGATTTTGATAAGATACGCCAAGCTGCTTCAACTGGTCCAACATATCGAGATTCAATATGATTCGTTATTTCATCGTGATCAATGACTGGCTCCTTATTATCATTACTTGATGTTTGATTATTTGAATTTAAAGTACTATCACTGACCATTATAAGGGCACGATCATGTCCTTTGTAAACATATTTGTACAAATATTTCACTGATTTTATGCTGGAAACTACTTCTGTATTAATATGACAATACGGTACTTGACTGTATTTAAAATTTGTGTCAAATGTTAAATAATTCTATGCATTATCATTACATATGTCCAATTTTAATGATGAAACATAACAAAATTTGATAACTATTTAGAAATTTTATTTTGAAAATCGCCATTTTTCAACAAATATTCAAATTAGTGAAAACGCGCCATTTCTTGAAAATGACGTAACATTTTGCAGCTAGACATGTCGATTTTGATAATTTTTATCGGTGAGGTGAAATTGTGTTTTCTTTTGAATATTTCTATTAGCTTATATACATATATTAATAATAATCGACCAGAATTCAAATAAATACTTGCTTTTACTTCGATATTTTATGAATATAATCAAAGTTTTGAGGTTATAAATATTGACATTGACGTTTAATTGCTTCAAAATGTGACGTCACTATAGTGAGGTGTTTTCCCCGCCTTTTTTCTCATTTAAAATTGTAGGGTTATTTTTTTTTGATGAATTTTTACAAAATCTGTCGAAAATAAAAAAAAATTACTTAACTGATATGGAAAAACAATGCTTTTAGAATATTTTTGTAACTTCAGTCAAGTACCCTATTGAATAATTTTGAAAGTATTTTATTATACGGTACAACATACTGATTATCAAATGTAAATCCATCATTACGTGTAAATACAATTCCAGTATTTCGGCGCCGATAATAAGGATATCCATCTTCATCCATAGTTGTCTCATTACGAAATTGTTTGGGATAATTTTTAGAACACTTTCCATCTATTAAACACCAATCGCCACATGGACCATGGAGCATATTTTTTGTTACTATATCATAAAGAATTGGATCTTCAGTTGGATCTGGGATTTCAGCACAAATGTATTTGTCAACTATTTCTGGAGTAGTAATTTTGTAATTATTTTTCAGTGTTATTAACATATGAATATGAGGTAATCCACGTTTTTGGAATTCAACTACGTAAATATACGCTAATACTTCTCCAAAATGATGTTGCTTAACAATTAAATCGACAAGTTCATTTTTTTTTATATCAAAAACTCGTGCTACAATATCTGGTCTATCTGCAGCACTCTGCCCTGGTAATAAGTTTTCTTTAATTTCACGCCAATTTGGATTGCAAGTCATGGTTATAAAAAGATCTGGTTTTCCAAATTTACGTACAATTGCCATTGCATCTTGATAACGTTGTAACATATTTCGCGGTGATCCTTCAAAAGATGATGGAAGAATGACTACTTTTCCTATATTTCCATTGTTATTTTCTAATCGATTATTTAAATAATCTAATGAACCTTGGTACGATTCAGCTCGTATTTGTTGCTGATTATTTCTGAGGTAGTTTATTCTATCTTTTTCAACTTTTACATAAGCATCAACTATCCATTGCTGAAATAATCGCCGTCCCATTAAAAAAGCATTAAAATCATCTCTAATAGCTATTCTATATTTGTAATAATCATTTCGAGTTACCTTGCCGTTTTTTTGTTTATACGGTATATTCTTATGCCAACCTCGAGTACCAAACGGGAAAAATAATGGATAAATCCAAGGCTCAACATTAGGATTCATTGTACTAACATACTCTAATTTTTTATCGCATTTATTCACAATAGAAACATAAGATTCTGGTATATCACCATCAATAGTTGTTGAAAAAATAGCAGCTATTTCATTTTCTCGTTGAAGATTATAACGCCTTCGATCTACACCTGGTTTTAATGTGAACGATAAATGTAATTCTGGTTCAATATTATTATTTTTATTTTTTCATATTCTATAACTTCTTTCATCATTTCATAAGATTCAGCAAAAATGTTATGTTTCCGCATTAAATTTTCAAGACTTTGAAAAATTTCAATATCGCAATCTGTATTATTCTGTGATCGAAACTGAACTGCCTGTTGTGCATCGTAAATAAAAAGTTGTCCAAAAGATGGAATTTCATTGTTACATGGATAAAGAGCTGTATTAATTTGATAATAAATTTGTCCTTGTATTTTAAAACAATATGGACCACGACGTTGATTATTGAAATTTATTAAATTAGCATTAAATGAAGCAAAAGAGAAAGAATTGTTAAATTTGCGAATATATTGGAAAAAATTATTTGACTTAGGATGAGTACCCTTAAATAAAGATTTTAAGATTTCTGGAAAATTCGGTAAAGGTTCAAGTTTTACTTCTCCATGATGACAGCAATCATTAAACGAATTCTTTTTATTCGCAACTTTCTCAGCAGCAAAATGTTTTGCATTGCAGTGAATACAATTAATATCCATTTTGCCAATATAATTTTCTAAAATTTGATTTGTAGTACTAACTAATGGATTATTACATGAATTTTGTAAAATATTATTATTTATTGAAATACTATCAGAAGATACGCAACTAACATCTTTTAATAAACTGTAAGTTTGAGTTAACATTGTACTATTATTAGTTATGTAGTCATTACATAACAAAGAACATGACGGGCCATTAGGATCAATTAACGAACTATAAGAATGATCATGGAATACTACATCAATATTACCAATATAATTTTCTACAGTTTGATTTGAAATATTAACTAATGGGTTACATGAATTTTGTAAAATATTATTATTTGTTAAAATATTATCAGAAGATATGGAACTAACATCTTTTGATAAGCTGTATGTTTGAGTTAACATTGTATTATTATTAATGTAGTCATTAAATAACGAAGAACATGACGGGCCATTAGAATCAATTAACGAACTATAACAATGATCATGGAATACTACATCAATATTACCAATATAATTTTCTACAGTTTGATTTGCAGTATTAACTAATGGGTTACATGAATTTTGTAAAATATTATTTGTTGAAATACTATCAGAAGGTACAGGACTAACATCTTTTGATAAATTGTATGTTTGTGTTACCATTGTATTAGTATTGTAGTCATTAAATAACGGAGAACATGACTGGTCATTAGGATCAATTAACGAACTATAAGAATGATCATGGAATACAATGTGACAATTAACTGCCTGATTGGTATTAATTAATGATCTATCTGATGCTACATCAATTAATGTTAATGAATTATCATTATTATAATATTGATGTAGTGGCGAATCGTTACCATTTAAATCATCTTCGAATAACAAATTATATGATGGCACATTAATAGGAGTAGCGTCTAATGAATTTTCATTAATGCCACTGTTTTGTTGCGCAAAACTACGTTTTTGTTGTATTATTCCCTTATCATTTCGAATTTTCTTATATATTATTTCTGCTTCACCGGTATTAATAGTCTTTCTACGTGGCATTATGAAAATTAAAATAAAAAATGAAAATTAATTTAATACTTGCAATACTTGTATTCTGCTTTTAAAAAAATGTGCATTTAATACAATAGATTATATACAAAATATAAATATAAATTGTTAAATTTTATGGGATTTATACAAAGTCTAGGTATAGTCAATGAACAGCCTTGTTAATTTAAATCTGTTAAAATTCTGTTTATATTCGTGAAAATTCTTATTACTTTATCTAATTCTGTTTGTATTCGTTAAAAATTCTTATTGAATTGTTTAATTCTGTTTGTATTCATTAAAAATTTCTATTAATTTGTTTAATTCTGTTTGTATCCGTACGAAATCTTATTAATTTGTTAAATTTGCTTTTTGTACTTGTCGAAATTTCTTTTTGTGGTTATATATTTACTGTAATAAAATTACCGTCCTAAACGTCCTGAAAAAGAAAATCAATTTAGAAACAATCGAAAACGCAAAATATATTAATAACAAAATGTACGTAATTTATGTAAAAAACTTTTACGAAACTGAAACATGAAAAATTCACAACTAATATAAATATTACACGTAACAAAAGGAATCCACAAACACGTCCATAACCTCCATAACACTATAAGTATAAATCCGTATAAATCATATATGTATTACAACTATATGGCCAATCCCTATAAGAGGCAGTGGTTCCGATGAAGTGAGACGGATAGACATCGGGTAGAGGCACTTCAGTTGTTTTGCGCAGATGCATCAATTAGTGTTTACCGTGTTTACTGTTCAGAATTTCAGATTGGTTCATATTACCACCAAAAAAGTCGCTTTTGCGCAAAACGAACAAAATACTTTCAAATCTGCACCGTGATGTTGGGACGTTTTTTTCATATCCATTTGGCGATATATGTATACTACATATATGGTATAAATATCATAAATATTTGTCATATTAATGCTGACGTTCCGGACGAAAATTTTGTTAGCCTAACGTCAGCTAACGGAGTTTTCACCGTTACAAACCAGAGGGCTCTGATTCAAAAATTAATGCACATTAAATATTTTTTCACGGTATAAATACTTAATTTCTGAAGTACAGCCACATTTAAAAATTATGGAATAAAAATAATCAGTCACCATGTTAGAAATTGTTGTTTAATATATAATGTATAACATATTAATTTTTTGAATGCGTGCCCTCTGGTTTGTAACGATGAAAGCTCAGTTAGCTAACGTTAGGCTAACAAAATTGTCGTCCGGAACGCCAGCAATAATTACAGAAATGTTTTAGGTTGTTATATGTACTAATAAGCAAAATGTTGTTATAAGTACTTTTTACCAAAAAATTATCGAAGAGATTTTTTATTTAATAAGTTTATTAATAAACATAATAAGATGTATATTACCTTAATTCTTAATTAAGTGGTACTATTATAATTATAAAATATACTGCGACATCTATAAGAATATTTTTAAATTTTAGAAGTCGATAATAAAGAGTTGTGTTAAATAATACATTACCATTGAATAAAAATTGTATACTATTTAACCCATACTTATGCCGCTGCTACACGATGCTACGAACACCTTCCAACATTCGACGTTGGATGGTTCATAGCATCGTGTAGCCGTTGTTCGAACCTACGAGTGTCCAATGTCGAGCGTCAAACATTCGCATTTGGTCGTGTCCCGTTCGATGTCGGTATTCTTGCACCGAGTCAAAGGGATGCTTCGAACGTTTAAAGGTCAATGTTGGTTGTGTTCGTTGGTTGCGCACGACTCGTTCATGTGAAGAGAGACAACATCAGTGTATAACATTAGAGATAACATCAGACAGATAACATCTTCGTCACGTTTGTCCCAACCATGTCCCTGTCACTCTCCATTTAGTCTATTATAAAAAAATGGACCGCTTTCTGACGTCGCTGTAACTAATATACCAGATGGCGTTGATTTACTAGGGGATAAAATTAGAGTCGAGACATGACGTTTAATAGTTCGCTATTTTTCATCTAAAATAAATTGGAAATAAATTAAATATTTAAAAAAATACTTTAATTCAACCTAGAAAGATTAATTAAATTAAAAATTTTAATTCTTCGTTAACAGATAACTTGGTGACGATACTTTTGATATGGTAATTAATTTTGACATCTATTTGATGAAAAATGCTCACATGTCCCAACTCTATTTAGTATACTCCCTATACCATTAGCGCCACGTAGCAAACGTAGTAAACTGTGACATGAAAAGGTCCGTCCTTGAAAACAAGTGGCAGGGACATGGTCCCAACACATTATACAAGAGAGACAACATCAGTGTATAACATTAGAGATAACATCAGACAGATAACAGCGTTGTCGACTGAGTACCAACACATCATCATTCGTATTGGATCAAACATTCGACTCACCGTGTAGCAGATATATTCGTCGCACCAACTATCGAACTTAATTGCCTCAAACGTTCGATCGAATGTTGGAAGGAACGTTCGTAGCATCGTGTAGAACCCGCTTTAGATATTTTTCCATTATGTATTTTTCAAATTGAAATGTGTACATGTACAATACATACATACGAATACCACCGAGTAAAAATTGTATACTGCTAAATGCATAATTTTTATCTAATGAAACTTTAACTCTATAAAACTAACCTTTTAATGCTTCTAAAAGCAACTAAAATGGTAGTTTTGCAATAAAATAAAAAAAAAGTAATTTTGTGAAAAAAAAAAATTCACGTTGTCGTCTATGTTTTCTAAATGGAAACACTCTTTTAAATATGGCTACTCTTCAATTCAAACATGGCTACCGTTCAATTTTGGTCACGAGACAATGAGTTTTAACTTTTAATATATATGAAATTGCTCCCAAATTGCTCCTTTGAAATCAGTAATTGCTCCACCTGAAACTTAATTATTTAATTAGTTATTTATAAAGAAAAAAATTTTTTTCCGTTATTTAAGTTATCAAAATCTCCCAAAATAATACTTTCTTATATAATTCCTTTACGTCAATAAATTGCTCCCAGTTTGCTCTATTTAATTTAAAAGCTAAATCTTAATTTTTTTGAATAATTATTAAAATATTTTGTTTTTTTATAATGTTATTTAACTTGTCAAAATTTAATTATCCTTAAATATATGTAAACGACTTAAAGGTATAATGGATTGCCTATACGTTTTAATAATACATAACCTAATTCATAATATTTTTTATTTTTTAATATATTTTAATTATTATTCAGAGAAATTAATAACTAACTTTTAAATTAGATGGAGCAAATTGGGAGCAATTTTTTGATATAAAGTAATTGTATAAAAATGCATTATTTGACAAAATTTTGATAATAGAAATAGTCAAACAAAAAAGTTTTTTTGTTTGTAAATAACTAATTAAGTAATTAAGTTCCAGGTGGAGCAATTACTGATTCCAAAGGAGCAATTTGGGAGCAATTTAGCCATATAAAAAACAGAAAGATTTTCGAACTTTCGGCGCCAACTTCTTTCCGGTTTAATTATGTGAAAAATCTCACATATTGTCTTGCCCCACTGCAAATAAACCCCCTGAAGTATCATTATTCGATGAACTATTCAGGTTGTTCTTAGCATTTGGCAACACCACATGGCTATTAGTTGCTATTAGTGTCATTGATGAATGTTTACAACATAACAACTTTGTGAATGAGCTGCTAGGTTTAATTAAAAGTAATCAAATTATAATACTAAAAAATGGTTTAAAAGAATACTTGATTATTTATAATTAATCAGTTTTAAAAACCACTATTAAGAAATTTAAGATGTTTAAGATGAATAAATGTAAACTAGAATTGGGTAGAATTAAAATTGAAAACTTTAAAAAACAGGTTAGTTTGAATTCATTTATTTACCTATTACCTATTTATTTTTTTTAAATTTTTTTTTTTTTTTGTATACTTCTTTATTATTGTTAGCATCACTTCCTAACACCCAAATCCTTTCCACTTTTAAATAAAAAAAACCCTATTAAAATACTGCACTAACTGTAAATTTGTAATCAGCCCTATAAGGGCATACGCTGTATATCTAAAATGACTTAAAAATTAACTAGAAGTTAAGGTAAAGGGCCATATTATGGAACACATTGTTATTAGGACTTGTATATTTAAAATTATTTATAAAAAAGTAGAGTTGAATAGTTGAATCTTTCAACTTAACTCTTTGCACTCAAGCAAAAAAAAGTGAGTTCTAAATAGGCTGGTAAGACATGTAGCACATGACAACGACCGACGTTCTTTTTTTGACGAATTCTTTTGACGTTCTAACCTTGTTTCCCCAAAGTTGAATACTAAATGCGCTAAATACGTCCTCAGTGCTGTTTTTATTAATTTGTAATTTTAAAAAGATAATTAAACGTGATTTTGTATTATTTTATTTACAATTTTTCTAATAAATGAATTTGTTTGCAGTTATTAAATAAAATATTCATGTAATGTGAAGTATGAGCAGTCATTACAGTTCAACATTCAGTGTGTCATGTGGTACATGTCTTATGATCCAACAGACAAAACACCTTTAAATATGGTAGAGTTAATGGACAAACCACCTTGTCATGCTGTACATGTCTTATAAGCGCAAAGGGTTAATTGTTTATCTGATATCTACTGAAGCGATAATAATTATTATCAAATGAGTTTTACTCGGAAATATTAATATTTTTGATAAAAAAAATTATAAGTACTTATGGCCGTATTTACGAAACAGTTTAAGACAACATGTACGGGTGTTCCATCAGGTATGTCCCGAATTATGAAACACAAGTGTCTGCGCCATCTGTGTTGACTGCATATGCATAAAATAATATATTTCAATTTCAATAGATGGTGTTGTTTAAATAGTAAACCGTTTATTTATTTGTCTGAGCTATTTGAATTTTTGTTTATTTTGAAAAATAGAACGATTAGTGGTGTGGTGTTTTAGTTGTCGATTGGCTAACCATCCCTCGACACGCGTTTGACTGGTGTCCCGGCTTCGCCGGGCACTTCTCTATAACGCCAATTTAAGTTATTTTTTTGTTATTTTTAATCATTACGTAATGGTTAAATAGTTTTTTTTTTGTTTGTCGAACCTTTTTCGGGTTTAAATTCGAAAACTTTTGCTCGCGTTCTATACTTAGTTAGATAGAATCGATCGATGCAACTAGTTCGCAATTAGTCTTTCGTTTGTACAAAGTTACTTACAATTAGAGTAGTTTTTTTCGCAACAAAGAAACTCACAATTAAAATTAGTGTTAATTAGTGTTGTTTCGCATTAGAAATTTCGCGTTAGTTCATTTTTTTGCAATTAGTTTAACTACCTTCAAAATCATAGTGAAATTTAGCATCAGTACAAAATTACACGGAACTCACCTGAACGAATAAAATAAAATTCAATAAGGGTCACCACCTATAACTCCTTACCTTCCAAATATTTTCCTTGACCCGATAATTATCTACAATTAAGAAAATGGAAGAGGAATAATCGGTGAGTACAGTTTCAATTTGTATTCATTCTTTTTTACAGTCCGCTATCTTTTTTTTTTGATTTAGTTTACAATAAAATTTAATAGGAATTTAGTTTTACCAAATTGTCACAAAAAACCTAGTCGCGTCAACAAATTTTGGTCCAGTCGAGACGGATATTTTTAGTTTTTTCTTAGCATTTAGATTCGAATTTAGGACAATTTGGCAAAAATACGAAAATATAGTTAAAATAGTTCAAATGGTTCAGACAAATTGGGCAGACATTTTGTTGTTTATTAGCAATTGAATAGTATTACATAGAATATTACGCAATAATAAAAATAATTTATTTTTTGAACAAGTTTTTACAAGTCTTTGAATACATTGGAATAAAATCAGTAAACTGCATACATACGTAGCCTTTTAGTTAGAGAATTGAGTTGAAACACACGCATATTATATCCATACACAAACACCATACATAGATGGTTAGAGCAGCGTTAAGCAGTTTTTTGTATCTGTTTATTTTGTTTTGATTTATAAAAATTGTTTGAACTCATGGAAGAAGGAGAGGTATATAATATTGTAAAGGAAGGAGCATTTGCCAAAATACTGATCAACATATTATGAATATTAAACGTGCGTATTATGAATGACGTCATTTTGTCAACAAACAGTAGCGGTGTTAATTTAATTAAAACATTGCCATTGCTTTTAAAACAATATATTTAGTATATTTTTATTATAATTGTGATTTTTATATAAAAACAAAAAAATTAATTAATTATTTTTAATATCTTTTCTATTTAATTCAATAATCAACTCCTTAAGAATGCTGTTCGACTATTTTATCAATTAATTTTTCGAATTCTTACTTGTCTACTAAATTATTGCATTTTTTAACGCTGCTTAAAGAATATTATAAATTACCATAAACTGAAAACAAAAATTGCTCAAATTAATCAATTATTTACAATTTATAACAATTTTTGTAAAAAGATTACGTTTTGGTTTATAATTTTCCATCACTAATAAGACATATCTTTTTGATAAAAGTAGACACAAACATAAATAAAACTATATGTTTATTAAATTATCATTTTATTAATAAATAAATAAATACAAACAAAATACATAATCTTGAAGTTAAATTTTTATATGCTCATTAATTTTACATATAAGACGCTACTGAAATGAAGGGTCCAACTAACCTATATTTTGATTTTTACATAATTTTATTTTTTACAATATTTTTAAAATTTTTGTCGTTATTATCACATATTTTAACTAAAAAACGAATTCCTTATTTATGTAGAATGATTCCTTTTTCGATCTTTCCTTTACTTTGTGTAATGTCAAAATTGGTATTTTTACGCTTATTATAAACCTGTTTTTTTAAATGAAAAATTTAGAAAAATTAACAAATTTTCGCTAGAAATGGTTGCATTTATTGATAAATACAATATTTACTTACCCAAATATTATATTTACGATGTATTGCGTTATCTAATATTTTTTTAAATTTAATTTTTTGTAGGACTGGATGTTTAGTGCTTATTTGCACGTGTTATCGTGTATATTTACTCTTTTGTTTTTATTTTTTGTGGTACATTCAAAGGAATATACGTATTCATTCTAACATATCATATTATATTATATCTTGTCTCTCTCTTAAGAAATGGTCTCCATCCATATTCTTCTATATCAATGTTTGAACTTTAATACCCATAGAACACTTAATACATATACATATACAGTCAATACACACATAGATGGTTGCAGCTGTTCAATGTATCTGTTTGTTTTATTTTGAATTATAAATACATAATAAAAGTACAGTTATAGACACTTAAAAGTAATCAATTGAAGTTTTTCATTTTGTTGGATTTAGTATTTCAATTTTTAGATTTCAAATTAGCTAAATGGCAGATAGATTGAAACAACAATTAAAATTACTAACGAGTAAACGCGATACATATTATCGTCGTATTCAACAATTACATGATTTTAGTAAATTCGATTTATCAAACAAAACTCATTTGAAAAATTTCTTGACTAAGTACAAATCTTTAGCGGAAACAAAACGTCTTCTTTGTGAAATAATAGATGAAATAAATAGAATTAGTTTAGAACTTGAACCGGAAACATACGTTCCGAATTTTCAATTATTAGATACCATAGAGGATTTAAGTGGCCATATTGAATATGCCTTTTCAAATTTAAATACTTGTGAGTCATCTTCGGTTGGTACGCAATCCCAAAATATAGTAGAATCGCAACAATTTAGTAAAGTTAGATTACCAAAGCTGGATTTAATTAGTTTTTCAGGAGAAATTCGGGACTGGCCGGTATTTTATCAAAATTTCAAAAGTTTAATACATGATAATGCAAATTTAACTAATTCAGACAAGATTAGTTATTTGATTAGTAAACTAACTGGTAAAGCTAGATCAATTTGTACTGGAATTGCAGCAACCGCGGAAAATTACCCCATACTTTGGAATTTATTAATAGAGAAATATGATGACAAACGTCTATTAGCAAATGTATATTTAAATCAAATTATGAATTTCAAATCGCTTCAACAAGAATCAGCAGCAGGTTTAAATACATTTTTGGATGTATTTGATAGTGCCGTGAATGCTTTAAAAAATTTAAATCTTGATGATTTATCGGAATTTATTTTGTGTTTTTTAGCATTAAATAAATTAGATGCACAAACAAAACGTGCTTTTGAACTTTCTATGAATAAATCAGAAATACCTCGTTACGATCAGCTGATAGAATTTGTTAAAAAACAAACTAAAATATTGTTACACGTTCACCCAACTACTAGTAATAGTTATAGAAATTTACATTCGGTTAGTAAAACATCAACCCAATCATTTGTAGTTAACGGACAGTTAAAACAATGTCTAGGCTGTAATAGTAATTCACATTTTTTGACACAATGTTCAAAATTTTTAAAATTAACACCTCAACATAGACACAAGTTTGTGCGTGAAAAGAATTTGTGTTTAAATTGTCTCGGTAATCAACATCAAGTACTTAGTTGTAACTCTAAATTTAATTGTAGAACTTGCAATAGACGTCATCATACACTTTTGCATTTTTTGGGAAGTGAAAATAGAAATACAAAATCAAATAATGGTAGAGCTACAATAGTTAAAAATGATAGTACGTTGACCAATTCCAGTTCAATTGACCATACCAAACAAGGTATTAGTAGTACAGTAGCCGGCATAGTAAATAGTACACCTACCCAACATGAACAAAGTTTTTGTTCTTTAAACCACAATAGTTTACAAAATAATAGTAATCGAGTAGTTTTACTTTCGACGGCCATAGGATTAGTAGATAATAATAAGAAAATTTCTCAACGGGTACGATTTCTCTTAGATTCCGGAAGCCAATCAAGTTTTTTGACGCTAAAATGCGTAAAACGTTTGAATTTACCTATAAAAAAATTGAATATGACAATTCGAGGAATAGGTGCTAGTAGTAGTCCCGTTTTAGGATCAACCGAAATAGTGGTTCGCTCGGGTTTTGATCCGAATTTCGCCTTTAGTTTAAATGTTCTCATAGTTGATAGAATTACGGATCAACTTCCAAATATAACTTTAAATTCTAATTTGTTCCAAGAATTTCAAAATTTGAATTTAGCTGATGAAACATTTTATATCGCCAGTGAAATTGAAGGTATTCTGGGTAGTGAAATTTGGCCTTTCTTAATAAATAGACAACACATTTCTAGTACCATGGGCAATATAGTAGCAATAGATACACGTTTAGGATTCGTAATTATGGGTAGTGTTCCTAGTTCAAACTCACCTCCAGTATCTCAGAATTTCTGTTTAACTTTAGAACCATCGCTAGAAACATTAGTGCAAAAATTTTGGGAAATCGAAGAAATTAAAATTCCCTCCATTATCAGTTCAGAAGATATGGAGTGTGAACAGCATTTTTTAGCAACGCATTGTAGAGATATCTCTGGCAGATATGTTGTATCGTTACCTTTTAGAAAAGATCCTGGCAATTTAGGCGATTCTTATCAAATTGCACAACGTAGATTCTTATCTTTAGAGAAAAAATTCGCTTCATCACCTGAATTTAAATTAGCTTATCATCAAATAATTAAAGACTATATTTCAAATCAATACGCATCATTAATAGAAAATGATCGTTGTGACCTGCCGTGTTATTACATCCCACACCACGGTGTTTACAAATTGGATAGTTCTTCAACACCGCTCCGATGTGTTTTGGATGCTAGTTGTAAAACAACTAGTTCTTATAGCTTAAATGACATTTTACACTGTGGTCCAAAATTACAAACAAACATTGTAGATCTTTTATTAAATTTTAGATTATTTAAAATAGGGATGAGCGCAGATGTCAAACAAATGTATTTACAAATTTTAGTTAGTGATGAAGATAGACGCTTTCAAAAATTTTTATGGAGATTCTCTCCAGAAGAACCCTTACAAACATATCAGATGAATCGCGTAAGTTTTGGATTAAAATCTTCGCCATACCAGGCCATTAGAGTTATTCGACAATTAGCTACTGATGAAGCAACGAAATATCCGAAAGCTTCTAGAATGATTAACGATATAACCTACATGGATGATATAGTAACTAGTGTTCCTTCAGAGGAAGAATCAATAGTATTATTTAGAGAATTAACTGGTCTTTTTAATGCTGGTGGGTTTGAACTCGGAAAATGGTCTACTAATTCGGAAACTTTAATAGACACCATTCCAGAAAAACTTCGATTAATTCAACCAATGCAATTTAAAACTGAAACTTTAAAAATATTAGGTCTGATTTGGAATAAACAAAGTGACAATTTAGAATTTAAAATAGAAATTTCGCCAAAAGAATGCACTAAAAGAAACATTCTCTCGACAATAGCTAGATTTTTTGACCCCCTTGGTTTAGCCGCCCCTGTTATCCTATACGCTAAATTACTCATTCAAGAATTATGGAAAAATAATATTGATTGGGATGATACTCCATCACAAAAAATAGTTGATAGTTGGAAAAAATTTATTTTAGAATTACCGCTACTTGCAAATTTTAGTGTACCTCGTCATATGTTAGTAACTAGAAGCACAAAAAATATTTTAGTTGGTTTCGCAGATGCTTCCCAACGAGCATATGCCTCGGTCATTTATTTACGCACTACTAATAGTGATGAAAATTATAGTATAGTTTTAGCTTGTGCGAAATCTAGGGTTGCGCCTTTAAAAATAGTTAGTATTCCTCGCTTGGAATTATGCGCCGCACTCTTATTAGCACAACTTCTTCATTCACTGTTAGAAAATTTTCAAAAACGTATAGAAATTCACAATGTTTACGCATTTACGGACTCATCTGTAGTTTTAGATTGGATTAAATCATCACCACATCGATGGCAAACTTATGTAGCGAATAGGGTAACAAAAATTCAAAGTTTAGTTTCAAAAGATAGATTTTTTCATATTAGTGGAATAGAAAATCCAGCCGATTGCGCATCACGAGGTCTAACACCAGCAGACTTTATTCAAAATTCAACTTGGTTAGTAGGGCCAACTTGGCTAAAATTAAATGAAGGTCAATGGCCGATTAGTAATAATTTAGTAGATACAAACTTCAAATCACAAGAAGAGAGAAATGTTTCATTTGCAACAACCATAACTAGAGTTAACCCTTTGTACGCTTTGATATCTAGATTCTCATCATTTTCTAAATTACGCAATTGTATGGTTTACATTTTAAGATTTTTGAAACTATTAGTCAATCGTAGTACAATTTCCGCTGAAGATTTGGAAAAGGCAGAAATCGTTTTAGTAAAATTAGTTCAACAACATCATTTTGCAGAAGAATTTAAGAAATTACGTAAGGGTGAATTGAGCTCTCCATCATTAAAACATTTGTCGCTGTTTTTACACAATGGTTGTATTCGAGTGGGTGGTAGACTTAGTAATGCTTCTATCGGTTTCGATCACCAACATCCGTACTTACTTCCAAAAAAAGATCATTTTGTGAATTTATTAGTAGATTTTTGGCATAAAACCCATTTACATACCGGTCCTTACTTATTGTTATCGCTCATTAGACAAAAATTTTGGATTTTATCCGCTCGTAATGTGATTCGCCAACGTGTTAGAAATTGTAATTTTTGTTTTAAATTTAATCCCCGTTGTATTCAACCTCCAATGGCGGATTTACCCAAACCTCGAGTAACAGAAGCGAAAGCCTTTCTTCACACTGGCGTAGATTATGCCGGGGGATTTTCAATAACTTTAACTCGCAAAAGAGGCGTTAAGTCACAGAAGGCATATTTATGTCTTTTTGTTTGTTTAACAACTAAGGCGATTCATGTTGAATTGGTATCTGACTTATCGACCGATATGTTTATGTCAGCGTTCAAAAGATTTTTATGTCGTAGAGGTCCGGTTGCATACATGTATAGCGACAGGGGGACGAACCTGATAGGAGCTAGTAACGAATTAAATGCACTCTATAGTTTCATCAATTCCGATTCATACCATACAGCATTGATAGGTGAACTGAGTCGGAATAAAATTGAATGGCGCTTCAATCCACCTTCAGCTCCCCATTTTGGGGGACTGTGGGAGGGAAATATTCGTCCTTTAAAAACACACCTTAGAAAAGTTATTGGTGATCAAATTTTATCATATGAAGAATTCAATACAGTAATCATTCAGGTGGAAACTTTATTGAATTCACGCCCTCTATGTGTTATGAGTAGTGACGCCAATGATCCGTTACCTTTAACACCAATGCATTTTTTGAACTTGACCCCACTCGAAGCATTACCCGCACGACAGTTGGATAAGGAAAACATTAACTTACTCAAACGTAAAGAATTATTAGATAAATTAGTACAATCTTTCTGGAAAAGGTGGCATAATGAATATTTGAGCGAGCTACAATCACGACAAAAATGGCATTCGCCTGATAGAAAAATAGAGATAGGAACAATAGTAATAATAATGATGGAGAACACACCACCCTTGCATTGGCCATTAGGAATTATAGAGGAAGTCTTTCCTGGAAAGGATGGACAAATTAGAGTAGCATCAGTTCGTACAATAAATGGAACATATACACGTCCGCTAGTAAAATTGTGTCCTTTACCTGTTCAATAATTTAAATCGCAAATATTTTCATTTAGTTTTAGTAGCAATATTATTGAATTTGGTTATTTTGTTTTGTTTTGTCTCTAGTAATTTTCAATCAAATTAGTAGTATGGTTTTCTTTAAATAAGTGTTTATACTGTTTTTGCGTACATACAAAATTTTATAGTTAGTTTTAGAATTTCTCATTTTCCATATTAGTTTCCTCACTTTTGCTGAAGATAATTCTTCAGGGGGCGGGGAATGTCTGCGCCATCTGTGTTGACTGCATATGCATAAAATAATATATTTCAATTTCAATAGATGGTGTTGTTTAAATAGTAAACCGTTTATTTATTTGTCTGAGCTATTTGAATTTTTGTTTATTTTGAAAAATAGAACGATTAGTGGTGTGGTGTTTTAGTTGTCGATTGGCTAACCATCCCTCGACACGCGTTTGACTGGTGTCCCGGCTTCGCCGGGCACTTCTCTATAACGCCAATTTAAGTTATTTTTTTGTTATTTTTAATCATTACGTAATGGTTAAATAGTTTTTTTTTTGTTTGTCGAACCTTTTTCGGGTTTAAATTCGAAAACTTTTGCTCGCGTTCTATACTTGGTTAGATAGAATCGATCGATGCAACTAGTTCGCAATTAGTCTTTCGTTTGTACAAAGTTACTTACAATTAGAGTAGTTTTTTTCGCAACAAAGAAACTCACAATTAAAATTAGTGTTAATTAGTGTTGTTTCGCATTAGAAATTTCGCGTTAGTTCATTTTTTGCAATTAGTTTAACTACCTTCAAAATCATAGTGAAATTTAGCATCAGTACAAAATTACACGGAACTCACCTGAACGAATAAAATAAAATTCAATAAGGGTCACCACCTATAACTCCTTACCTTCCAAATATTTTCCTTGACCCGATAATTATCTACAATTAAGAAAATGGAAGAGGAATAATCGGTGAGTACAGTTTCAATTTGTATTCATTCTTTTTTACAGTCCGCTATCTTTTTTTTTTGATTTAGTTTACAACAAAATTTAATAGGAATTTAGTTTTACCAAATTGTCACAAAAAACCTAGTCGCGTCAACAACAAGAATGACTAGAAAATTTAGATTAAAAAAAATTTTTCACTTATTAATTTATTTATTCATCGTATCTAAAGTTGTTTCATGTCATTATTAAGTATTAAAACAGTTAAATTAAAAAATTTTTAATAAATTAACAAGCAATAAATAATCATTGCCTTATACAATAACTATCACAAAAACAGTATCAAATCTTTGGATTAACAATTAGTTAAGGAATAATGATCCTGATCTACTTAAAATTAAATTCACAATTTAACTATTTTGTTTCTTCTTTGATCTTTTGTTGTATTTCTTTCATTTTTTCTTGCAGTTTTTTACGTTCTTCAGCTAACAGTTTTTTTGATCTAGCAATTGTTTCCTTTTTTGTTGTTTTTCTTCTTCCAATTTACGATCAGATTCTTTCGTCGAGTGATATTGTAACCACTGATCAAATGTTCCAGCAGAAGGTAGTTTGGGCTTGCCTGATGATTCTATTTTAACTCTTTTTTTTGGGTAATTAGTTGGGTAGTCAAATTGGGTAGTCTCATTAAAAGCGTAGTCAAAAGGGTTTTTAACATCAGCTTCAACTGAAAAATATCACAAGTATTAAATTTAATATTATTATTTCTCCGCAACGATTTTTAAATATTACTTTATTCACCTGTATTAGCAGATTTAGAGTTATTTTCTTTGCTAACATCTGATTCATCAAGTGAGGAATGACTTTGAGCCTCTGAATATTTGCCTATCACTGGAGTAGCAGAAGTAGTATCAAGAATATCTGAAGAAAAAGTATTTTGTGTTATTTTATTTTTATATACAAATGAAGCATGCAAGATTGTTTCTTTATTTATTAACAAACCGGTTTGATTATCAGTTTCCATGACATTTTCATCAAATATTAATCCATCATTAACGTTACTGTCCAAAATATTAGCTAAATTGAGTACATTTAGATCACTACTTCTATCAAGAGCTTGAGAAATAACTTCTGAAGGTTCATTTTCAACTATAATTTCATATAGTACTTCAGAAGATGCTGCTTCGTTCAGAGTAAGATTAGGTATCAGAGGAAGGAACTCTTGGTGAGAAGAATTACTTTTATCATTTAAAGGGTATGACGGGATAAGAATGGCCGGTTGGCCCCCAGACGAGATTTTCAACGGCACTTTGGCTACTATAAGGGCAGCTGATAAGAAGTCTTGTGTGCAATTTTTAGCCTCATATCTTGGGTAGTTTAGAAGTTATTTGTGATAATATGTATTAAGGCCATGATTTTTTAAACCTTTATATCTCGTAAACTATTACAGATATTGAGATAAACTAAAAACCATTGAGTAGGTCTAAATTAGTACTATAATATATATTTCTTTCAAATTTTTCCGTGAGTAAACAATCATAGAAAATTCGAGAAGAAAAATAGAAAAACATTTTTTTAGTGGTTCCTTCAGAGTGACAATCACGAAAAAAGTCTCAAATATTGCACATTAGGTCCTGTTTAAGTACTGCAAGTTTCGTTAAAAACAAAGGGATGGAACAGTGTCAAAAAGGAGAAACCTCGATCGAAGTCACCATCGGAAAGGTGAATTTCATCATTCCGTTATGTTTTTATGTCGTGGGCACAAGATTAATTAAGAACCTGGTGATGTTTTAACGATATGTACTGATATACCTATCATGACTTCCAAATATACAGTGTGTTCAAGGTCATGTGAAGCCAATATATAAATATGTAAAAAAAATTGTTGGTAGGATAGCGGTCATATTTCTTGACCGATAGAGCTGCTATTTGGCATTGTGAGTGTTTATGTCAAGTTTTAGGCTAAATTCATAGATGGAGTTGATTGTCAATATGGGATAGTTTCAAAATATTGAGAATTTTAAGTTTAAAATTATTGTCATTTGAGAAACTATTCAATCAATTGTACCTATCTACGAGGTAAATTTCAGTTTTAGTTAATAGCTACTTATCATTAACTTTAGATAGATATACAATCATAGTATCGCAGGCAAATTCCGAAATGTATACTGAAGTATGAAAGTTGTGGCAGCGGTTATCTTTTTATCGGATGACAGCTTAATTTTATTATAATTATGATTGGGGTCAATGTTTAAGCTGTTTGTAGACGATCTCTTTTCGCTGAATAGTTTCAAACTGGCAATAATTTAATAATATAATAATAAATTCATTGATAATGAAAAGTCACCATTTTGAATTCATCCCATATTGACAATCAACTCCATCTATGAATTTAGCCTAGAACTTGACATAAACACTCACAATGCCAAATAGCAGCTCTATCGGTCAAGAAATATGACCGCTATCCTACCAACAATTTTTTTTACATATTTATATATTGGCTTCACATGACCTTGAACACACTGTATATTTGGAAGTCATGATAGGTATATCAGTACATATCGTTAAAACATCACCAGGTTCTTAATTAATCTTGTGCCCACGACATAAAAACATAACGGAATGATGAAATTCACCTTTCCGATGGTGACTTCGATCGAGGTTTCTCCTTTTTGACACTGTTCCATCCCTTTGTTTTTAACGAAACTTGCAGTACTTAAACAGGACCTAATGTGCAATATTTGAGACTTTTTTCGTGATTGTCACTCTGAAGGAACCACTAAAAAAATGTTTTTCTATTTTTCTCCTCGAATTTTCTATGATTGTTTACTAACGGAAAATGTTGAAAGAAATATATATTATAGTACTAACTTAGACCTACTCAATGGTTTTTAGTTTATCTCAATATCTGTAATAGTTTACGAGATATAAAGGTTTAAAAAATCATGGCCTTAATACATATTATCACAAATAACTTCTAAACTACCCAAGATATGAGGCTAAAACTTGCACACAAGACTTCTTATCAGCTGCCCTTATAGTAGCCAAAGTGCCGTTGAAAATCTCGTCTGGGGGCCAACCGGCCATTCTTATTCCGTCATACCCTTTATGTCATCATTAATTTTATCATTCAAAACGGAGGCTTGATTGTTAATAAAATTTTTTCAAACTGTTCTTGATTTACCCTATTAAAATTCATATTTATCAGCGTCACTTTTTTAACGGATGGTTTTTCTTTATCATGAAAACCTATTTATCAAATTATTGGCTTTTTCTTGTTTCCATTCGTAAAATATTCACTTTTTGTCTTTCCAATTTCAAATGTTATCGAACGCCTGCAACACATTACCAATGTATGGCGGACGTTTGTTCGCATTTGTACATACACCAATATTCGTATGTTCACCCAATGCCCAACTTTAGCTGACACTTGAACAGTCGATCCACTTTGGCATGCATGACCAATTCATTATGTTAATTAAAATTCACATAGTGTTTGAAAAATTATCAAATTGGATCGTGGCACTCGAACAAGCGGTCGATAGCCTAATTGGTAAGGCGCTTGGCTAGCAACAAAGAGATCCGGGTTTGAGTCCCAGCCGATCCAATTCATAATTTGTGAATTTTAATTTTGATTTGATTTTAGTTTTTTTCATTAATATTTGAACGTTTCTTAAATCACCGTAGTCGGTTCTAGTTTTTCTTGTACCGTAATATCTTTATAATTTTATTTAAGTATGCTTTCCTAATATTTCTTTGTATTTTTTTTTTTTTGTTTACTCCTTTTCATTTTTCTATATTAATGGTTTTCTTCCAATATTTATTTGTTTTAACCATAGAACTATAAGACTTCAATGGTTTTAACACACGAACGACAAGTCCCTGAGTACCAGAATCCGCCATGATGTTTAATACATGTAATATTTTTCCACTGTTTGAATCTTTCAAGACGTGTAACACTAAAAATTTTTTTTTAATCAGCCAATAATATGTTGCAAATTAATATTACGATACTAGCAACAACATACTTTTTTA
The DNA here is from genome assembly GCA_035578155.1 of Brachynemurus nebulosus. Lineage (NCBI taxonomy): Eukaryota > Metazoa > Arthropoda > Insecta > Neuroptera > Myrmeleontidae > Brachynemurus > Brachynemurus nebulosus. The sequence goes on along the minus strand of JAPWDM010000072.1, from coordinate 167,766 downwards.
AAATCATCTACGTTTTTTTTTATCATCGAAAGGATTAGGTCCTTGTTGTCATTAACTCTAATTTTTTGGAATGTTTCATCACCTAAAATAGTTTCAAAAAATATGATTTTTGCTGAAACATATATGGAGATCATGTAACACATTTTGAGCTATTATATAATACCTGAACTATTATTAATTCCTTTTTTTCCTCTGCTACTATTTTCCCCACTTTTTTTTTATTATTAGGGTAAAAGCCCCCTTTGTGAAACGGTATCTAATTATGAACATTTACATATTAATGAAGTTATTTCTGAAAGAAACGTCTGATAACAAAAATTATTATTAATAGAATGATTGTTTTTCAATTTAAATTCACCTCGCATTTAAAGTTTCCTTACTTAATTAAAGAAATAAATATGTAAATGTCAAAACTGTTCCAGTATTAGATACCGTTCCACAAAGGGGGCTTTTACCCTATAACATTTTTTTAATGTTGATAAATTTCCGTCTATTTTCCGGGCAAAAAGTATTAAATTCGTGCTCAATTTTCGCCCAACTTTTATTTTTCAAATCATTTGTTAGGACGTCAGTTTTCTTACTTTCTGTTATTTTCTTATAATTGTTTATTAAATTAAGTGAAAATTATTTTCCGTTTGGCAAGAAATTTGGATTTTTTATTCTCTAAAAAAAAAGTAAATAATTAACGTTAAAGCCCCTATACCGGAACGCGATCATTGCCCGAACAGGGGTAGAGGCAATCTAAGCGGACCACATTGATTTTACTACCTGCTATCGTGTCATTTCAATATTGAAGATTATTTTACAATCGTTGAAGGGTTAGTCTATTGTTATACGAACTGTCTAAAAATTATGTTTATGGTGGCCCGCTGTGGTTGTTTGAGAAACATTATGAAAAATAATCAAAATATTACAGTTGTATGCAAGAATAATTGTACAGTTACTAAGTTACTACATAAGTAAATGTGAGTAGCAAGTATTAAAAGTTAATTTAAATATTATTAAATTACATTTCAGCACACAAAATTTTTGTACCAATATAATTGAGAAAAATAAATTATGCAGTTTGTAGGATCTCTTATATTCTTTGATGACGTTTTTCTCCAGCCGCTTAAGATATCTGACAGATTACTGAATTCATTTACAACAACCTATTCATTTACCATAAGCGGCCGAAAAAAGGCCTTGTCTTGGATTAATTCTATAATGTCTATAACAAAATAACAAATAACAAAAAAATTTTAATTAATTTGTGGATAAAAATAATTAACAGCATTGAAGAAATCTTCAAATAAGTCTTTATTTGTATTGAATGTGTTTCTCCACACATATTCTACAAGATATGCTTGAAAAGTGTTTACGGCCATTCGGCCTATCCGTCGTCGCATGTCCCGTTTTATTTTCGCCCAATAGCTTTCAATCGTTTGTGTATGTGTCGTAGGATCATTTGGACATACAAAATTATACGAATGGTTAACACTCGAATGTTCATATCCATTTTGTGGAAGATAATTGTACCCTCTCCACATATCTGTTATAATTCTTGTCCCTGGCTCTACATTTTCTTTTATGACGCGTAAGAGTGTTTCTGCATCCCTTTTCTCAACAATTTTTAGGAAGCATTTTTTACTTTCCCTATCGATTCCGCCAACGACCCAACGAGTTTTTGTGATGCGTCCACGATTATATTTCCTTCTTCCAAATGCACTCTCGTCCACCTCAACTATTCTTCCAACGCCACCAATTTTCTCACTGCTTTCCATCAACCACACTGTCAGAAGTTCTCTAAAGTTAAAAATTAATTTCCGTACTGTCGGCTTGGACAGTGCTGTCTCTTTAACAATAACTGATAATGGATATTTTAGGATCCATCCAACTAGGACGCACAAAAAAGTTGTAGGTGGAATACGAGCCACTCCAAAAATGGTATTGTCTCTTATACTTTTTTTGGCTCTACAATTCCTACTACCACACCGGTAGAGCAGATTACCATTTCTTGACTTATTCACGTACATTTTTCCATTGCATTTGCCACAATTTTTTGATTTTGCCACTAATTTCCAGTCTTCTAAACATTTTCGAATTCCAAACTTCTGGATATATTGAAGAAAAGAATTCATACTGCAGAATTCCATATCCACTTCTTTGAAGCAACTAACGAAATATATAAATAGACACAAACAACAGCAACAAGTAAATCCAACACACAGTCCTTCGATGTTTGTCATACGCTGTCTGACAAAATGACTGTCCCGTAGAAAACTACAGCGGGCTGTTTTTAATTGGGGAATTTCCAAATTGTCATAACAATGGGTCATAATATGAAATTTTATATCTTAACCTGACGGCAGGTAGTAAAACCATTGTGGCCCGCCCACGTTTCCTCCACGTGAAATTTTTGATATATGCGAAATACAAAAGTACAACTGAACTCTTTTTTGTGTGGTGGATAGGGGGCGCAAAAAAAAAATCACACAAAAATATATATTAAAAAATATCATAAATAGCTATAAAAAGTATAGTTCAATCCAGATTGTACAAAAAACTTTTTTTTTCGGTTGGTTGGGACAGCGTAAAAAAAGTTTCATCGAAAAAACATCACTCAAAACGCTCAGAACTTAGAAATTTCCTTATAAGTTGCTTCTATAAACAAGATAAAGCATTAATTTACACGTAGAAACATTTTATTTCAATTTTATAATATTATGAAAATTTTGAAAAATACATCTTTAACAAAATTAAATGATGCAATAACTTATGTTCTTATGCAATATATTGATTAAATGCTGAAAAGCCGTTAAAAGTATTTTTATCAAAGAAAGTTATTATAGTAATTGTTTAAGTTTCTTACTGTCTCGTGATTTTGATTCACATTATGCATTTTAATGGCCATTTTTTACAAACGGCATAAAAAAAATCACAAAAAAAGGACCGCATAAAAAAGAGTTCAGCTGTATAAATGTTTTAGGTAAACACCTTAGAGTGATAAAACTTTTGTAAAAGCTAACTTCTTTATCACAAAGCACTATTTTTGACCGGCCTGGTGTTTTTATACCATTATATTATATTTTTTAACCTGGTGTTTGCATTTCACATGCCAGGAATTTAATATAAAAAATATCAAAAATTTAATCTCACATCAAGAATTTAATGTAAAAAAATTGAATGTAAAATAAATAAATAAATATATAAATAAAAATGTAATAAAAATGACGAAATCGATTTAAGTTATAGAATTAGTACAAGGCAAGGCCTTTTTTCGATCGCTTTTGGTAAATGAATAGATTTTTGTAAACGAATTCAGTAATCTGTAAACTTTATCAAAATACACAGAAGACATCCTAAAAATTGCATAATTTACTTTTCTCAACTATATTGTAGTTGGTACATAATTTTTGTGTGTTGAATAATTATTATCCACATATTACTTAGTAGTAGTAACTGTACAGTTATACTTGCATACAACTGTAATATTTATTTTTCAAAATGTTCCTCAAATAATCAGAGCGGGCCACCATAACCATACTAGTTGGGTAGTTCGCATAACAATAGATGGACCCTGCAATGATCGTAAAACAATCTTCAGTGTTGAAAAGGACACGACGGCAGGTAGTAAAATCAATGTGGTCCGCTTAGATTGCCTTTACCCCCCGAACAGTTTTGACATTTATATATTAATGAAATTATTTCTGATAGACACTTCTGATAACAAAAATCATTATTAATAGAACGATTATTTTTCAATTTAATTTCACCTCGCATTTAATGTTTCCTTACTTAATTAATATATATATATATATATATATATATATATATATATATATATATATATATATATACAGGGTGTAAAGTAAATAAGTTTCATAATTTGCAGGAGAGAAAGGTCTCAGTCTACTAATTAAGTATTGCTAGTTAAATTTTACCGATCAAGTTTCATTTCAGAAATTTTCGATTGTCAAAAACGTGTTAAAAAATGGCCCCAAGAAAAAAAACCTTAATCAGGCTCTGACTGTCTAACATATTTTTTGTTTTTGGTTTTTTGAATGTTGAACTTTTTGTCAACAAAATATGTTTATGTACTTATTTATGGAATCTTTTGAAAGTACCTGTACAGCAGCGTCCAAAAGAAATTTTAACAAAATTTGTAGCAAAACAATTTCACCTCATATTTCATACCAAAATACGAAATTTAGTTCAGCATAAGTTAAAAAAATTAAAATTTGAAATATTTATAGTAGTTAATTATAAATTAAATGAATTACTATGTTTTAAAATAGATAAAAACAATTATTATAGTTAATTAACTAGTCCAAATTGAAAATTATACCGAACATTATAGTATTATTTTTTTGTTTAGTAGATACTCTCTACTTGTTAATCATACAAATACTCACAGGTAATGCAGTTTCTTTAAGAGAATATTTTTCATTATTCCAAAAATAAAATAAATATTAGTTTTTCTTGTTAAAACTTTCATTTTAAATTTGTACCTATTGATACAAAAGTAAAGAAAATATAAGTATATTGCACACTAAAGATTTCAAAATTGATTTTAAACAATCTGTTAATTAGAATCTTTCTTAAATTTTTATGTACGTATATGTGATTACTGTTACAAAAAACTTTATAATATTTGGGTTAGTAGAACAATTTATGTGTCAGTAGTAGCTACGTATATGATGTTATTTTGACCTTCACAATCATAATGACCTGTTATGGGAACCAAAGAATGTAAAGGACCGGTCAGACCAATACGGGCATTTTGCGAACTAAGTGGATGTCATATAATTATATTGCACTACTTGACTTATACCCAAAAATTCAAGTAGGTAATAATTTCTGAATACAATTAAAGTCAAGTGGATTCGGATTTTCGACAATGAAAAAGTAATACGTGTTTTGGTCAGTTTGTCACGTTTCAGCTCTCATGTCAAGTATGCAATATAATTTTTAATTACTGTTACGGAAAGCCGTACCGGTCTGTCCGCACACTAAACTGTGTAAAATCAATCGTAGTTGAGTTAACTTACTCATACAGATAAATAATTTTTGTTATCTTTACATTTTATTATGTAGTAAAGACAGGGATAGGTATACAATTTTTTTTAGGGTTCCGAAGAATTTTATATGTAATTTAGCTGATGTTTGTTTGTTGACATATTTATCTACATCTTTGGATTTATGAATATGAAATTTTGCAAATACATGCTACAAATAGAGATCTTAATTAATAATCAAAAAAGTATTTTTTCTTAATTTTTTAAGGTACCATTTCGTATGGGAAATTAGAGATTAAAACTATCTTAAAACTTACCCCATCGTATGAATCGGGGTATCGCTAGGAATGATTCGTAAAATAAAGGTTTTTTTTACTATTTTTAATTTTTAACCCTGCTTACGAAATGCTGAGCTTAAAACTGAATTGTTTTTTTTTTTCTACCCAAAATTGTTAAACTGGTTATCCAAAAAGTTTGAAAAATTAAAGACACTATTAAAAACACTCAATTAAAATTATTTCAGCTAAATTGTGTCAATAACTTTCAGAGATATAAGGAACTAAATTTTCAAAAATTTAAAAGTAAAGAAAATGATCAACAATAAATGAAATATTAAGGTATGTTTCGGTATTCAAAAACATCTTTCACAATGCAAGTCCAAATCATTAAGAGAAATTTTAAAAAATGAATAAAATTTTTATTTTTTGTAAGTAGCTATAAAAATGCTACCACATGGTGGTATGTGGTTGTATTTTTAAAATGAGGTTGAAAATTTTTTAAAATGAAGCTGAAGTCCTTTTAACAACTATTGTATTTTAAAGTTTATGTATTCTTTTAAGAGATATAAGGAAACGAATTATCACGTAATTATTGCGTAGTAACGCACGCACAAGTAACATTGTCTAATATATGATATTTATCTTTTTTTTAATAAACTGTAAATAATGTACTTTGTCACATTTTATCATGAAATGTGTAAAAATCATTAATCACTAAACAACCCAGATTTAACGTGTGTCTAATACGCACTTGATGTACGTATTTAGACACTGCTCTTTTAATAATTTATTAGTTATTACCCTATTTTGTATTTGTATAAACATGTTCTTTTATTTGTTATTGAGTTTATGTGTTACTAAAGGTATAGATACACCGAGCACGGAAACTGTTTGTAAATGTTTGCGAACAAAATTTTTTGGTGGAGACGATCGCCACGAATGTTTGCAATTGTTTGCTAATATTTGTCAGTGTTTCGACCAAAGTCGGTACATCGAAGGGAATTCGTTGTTTGGTCCGTTTTGTGTTTTTTTTGTTTTATGTTACTTTGTTGTTAATATAACAGCATAGTTTTGTGTTTGAAAAAGGATTATTGTAATTTTAAATTAATAAACGAGTAAAAAAAATGGATTGAGATAATGAAAAGTTGCTGCAATTAATCAAATTTTATAAATCAAAACCAGAAATATGGCAAACTAACAATAAATTTTATTATAATAAAATTAAAGGACAGGAAGCGCGGAATTTTCTACTCTCGCCGAACGGGAACTCTCAGAAGTGAAAAGGCCAAAGAAGAAGGCTGAGCCTACTTCGGGAATTATTTTGTTAATTAACTGCGTAGAAATTCGAAAAAGATACATAAGGCTTTTGTAAGAATCTCTTGTAGCTAAAACACATTATCGCTAGTCTAACGTCGACGGGTATACAGTCTATGTAGTTAATATCCCGTTTAAGAAATTTTGGGCTAATTTGGGAAATTAAAAATTCTAAATCTTTCGATGACATACGGTAAAAATTTTGAAATAAATCACTCCTAAGTTCTGCTTTTAAGTCTGTTAATAACTGTATAGAACTTCTTATTTTTAAAAAATTAGATATCCAAAATTTATGATTTCTTTTTTCTTTTTTGATGAGAGATTATTACGAACGACAAAGTGCTAACAAGAAGTTCTTTACTTGGAGACATTTTTTAAATGTGATATACATATGTATTTATTTAGAGATATAAAAATACGTTTGTAATTGTTTATTCAGTGGAGACAGTATGTTGGCAAACAGTTAAAAACAATTGCAAACAATAAATTAGAAACATTTGAAGTAAATGTTTTTTTGGTGTATCCGCACCTTAAGGATTAACAATTTTAAAAATATTATGGTATACATACACAATTACACATCACTAAAAAATACCACCACAAAAACTAAAAAATAGTGATTGAGCAATGCGTTCCCTTAGGTTGCAAACAAACCAATATAATGTAGTTAATCTAAGATGCTGTCAACTGCTACATGCAGTACAATCAAAAATCATATGAAAGTTTATCCACCACGTGCCGTGTAGTTAAATTTTCTTTTCTTTAATAAAAATTTTAATACATATTAATAAAATTAAACGACCCAACCGATAACTAATCAAACTTGTGTTTTTAAATTAAGCATTAAAATAAAATTCAACTTCAAATGTAATTTGTTAAAATTCATGCAATAAAAACGAAATTAAGTTAGTTCTGAAATAGTTCTGACTGAATTAGGTATTCGTTTTAATTCTGTCAAAGTGAATCTCAGATTGCAAACTATGTATATGTATGTGTATCCTATGTATGTATATGTGAAATTAGTTATTTTCTCTTCTGTTGATAATTAAAAGAAAAATGTTTTTGATTTTTGAAAAGTTACTTTGTAAAGTCATTGACGTTGTAGGATGCCAAATAAAACCTGACTAAAGTTGTTAAAACAGTGTACCAATTGGCCATTTCGTTATAATTTTTCGTGATTTCATCGTGTTAAATTTGTATTGTGTAATGCAACAATATTTTTATACTGTTGAAGTTGTTTTTTGTAATAATCGTAATGTTCTATGATATCAGAAACCACAAAAGTGGGAAAACTAAATTAATATTTCATAAACATTTTAATCGGAATTTGTGAAAAATTGTGTTAACTTTTCTCTGAACAATATGGTACAAATTAGTCAAATAGATAGTAAATACGTACGGATGTTTACACAACATGATAAAAAAACAATATCTATTTTTAATTTTTTTTTATTTATATTCTAAAAAATTTTCTATTATACAGGGTGTAAATAACTGTAGTTTAGTCAGAGCCGTATTCAGTGAAATTTATATGAAACGATGAGCTGGCTGAGATGCGATTTTTTCAAATAGCGAATTCTGAAAAAATTCTTATGTCTCTGGCAATTATACAGCGAGATAAACCACCTGTCAAGCGGACGAAACTTATTTACTTTACACCCTGTATATATATATTGAACAATTTTTGTTGAATATAGTATTTTGATTCTTTATTTACGTTTGATACTTAAACCATTCTGTTTCCTACTTTGACGTCTAGATGTCACTCTATGTGTCATATTACTCATATTACACGTCTGTTTGTATATCGGTTCCCAACTTCTAGTGTCATTAATATTTCTTTGTTTGGATATAGATGTCGACATTTTGTAAAAGAAAAACATTAATAAATACAAATTTTTGGGTTGTATTTTTTTAAGAACATTCATTGGATTAAAAAACCTTTCATGCTTATTAAGAAAAACAAATAGGTGTTTAAATTATTTGTCAATTTTTATAAGCCAGTTTAATTACACACCTAAAATAGTGTTCTGGTATAGGGGCTTTTACGTTAAGCATAACAAGAAAAATAAATATACAATGTGGTCCAGAAATATGTGCCGTAATTACTAGGGCTAATAGCACATTCAAAAGAAGTGGTACTTTTTCATGTAGACTTCTTTCCAAAACTCATTAATAAGAGACGGAACCCTGTAAAGAGGTGAAATCCAACTTTTTTTTTTTTTAATATTTTCCAAACACTTTTGAATAACGGATTGATATTTTATAGGTGCATATTTTGCATTAGGATAATTAAATTTATGTTAAAATTTATTCTACCCCTTCTGATTAAAGGGTGGTTTTGGATAGTAGGTGTAAGCTACCACATCTTTTCTTCTTTAATTTACGGTTACTTAAACAAAATCCTTAAAAATGTGATTCTCTGGACAATTCCACGGAAAAAAGGTATACTTGTTACATTTCAATAAATAATACCGTTGTCTGGTAATTTAGATTACAAATATCTCTCTCCAAATTATCCCCTAATCATAAGTGATAAAATAATTGGTAGCATAAATTTAAATGTCTTAATGTCAATACCCACTTCTAAAATATGAATCCATTATTCAAAAGCGACCAAAAAATTTAAAAAACTAGAAGTCGGTTTCGTTCCATCCCTCTACATTCCCCTCTGTCTGCGCCATCTATGTGTTGACTGCATATGCATAAAATAATATATTTCAATTTCAATAGATGGTGTTGTTTAAATAGTAAACCGTTTATTTATTTGTCTGAGCTATTTGAATTTTTGTTTATTTTGAAAAATAGAACGATTAGTGGTGTGGTGTTTTAGTTGTCGATTGGCTAACCATCCCTCGACACGCGTTTGACTGGTGTCCCGGCTTCGCCGGGCACTTCTCTATAACGCCAATTTAAGTTATTTTTTTTTTGTTATTTTTAATCATTACGTAATGGTTAAATAGTTTTTTTTTGTTTGTCGAACCTTTTTCGGGTTTAAATTCGAAAACTTTTGCTCGCGTTCTATAGTTAGTTAGATAGAATCGATCGATGCAACTAGTTCGCAATTAGTCTTTCGTTTGTACAAAGTTACTTACAATTAGAGTAGTTTTTTTCGCAACAAAGAAACTCACAATTAAAATTAGTGTTAATTAGTGTTGTTTCGCATTAGAAATTTCGCGTTAGTTCATTTTTTTGCAATTAGTTTAACTACCTTCAAAATCATAGTGAAATTTAGCATCAGTACAAAATTACACGGAACTCACCTGAACGAATAAAATAAAATTCAATAAGGGTCACCACCTATAACTCCTTACCTTCCAAATATTTTCCTTGACCCGATAATTATCTACAATTAAGAAAATGGAAGAGGAATAATCGGTGAGTACAGTTTCAATTTGTATTCATTCTTTTTTACAGTCCGCTATCTTTTTTTTTTTGATTTAGTTTACAACAAAATTTAATAGGATTTTAGTTTTACCAAATTGTCACAAAAAACCTAGTCGCGTCAACAAATTTTGGTCCAGTCGAGACGGATATTTTTAGTTTTTTCTTAGCATTTAGATTCGAATTTAGGACAATTTGGCAAAAATACGAAAATATAGTTGAAATAGTTTAAATGGTTCAGACAAATTGGGCAGACATTTTGTTGTTTATTAGCAATTGAATAGTATTACATAGAATATTACGCAATAATAAAAATACTTTATTTTTTGAACAAGTTTTTACAAGTCTTTGAATACATTGGAATAAAATCAGTAAACTGCATACATACGTAGCCTTTTAGTTAGAGAATTGAGTTGAAACACACGCATATTATATGCATACACAAACACCATACATAGATGGTTAGAGCAGCGTTAAGCAGTTTTTTGTATCTGTTTATTTTGTTTTGATTTATAAAAATTGTTTTGAACTTTAATACCCATAGAACACTTAATACATATACATATACAGTCAATACACACATAGATGGTTGCAGCTGTTGAATGTATCTGTTTGTTTTAGTTTGATTTATAAATACATAATAAAAGTACAGTTATAGACACTTAAAAGTAATCAATTGAAGTTTTTTCATTTCGTTGGATTTAGTATTTCAATTTTTAGATTTCAAATTAGTAAAATGGCAGATAGATTGAAACAACAATTAAAATTACTAACGAGTAAACGCGATACATATTATCGTCGTATTCAACAATTACATGATTTTAGTAAATTCGATTTATCAAACAAAACTCATTTGAAAAATTTCTTGACTAAGTACAAATCTTTAGCGGAAACAAAACGTCTTCTTTGTGAAATAATAGATGAAATAAATAGAATTAGTTTAGAACTTGAACCGGAAACATACGTTCCGAATTTTCAATTATTAGATACCATAGAGGATTTAAGTGGCCATATTGAATATGCCTTTTCAAATTTAAATACTTGTGAGTCATCTTCGGTTGGTACGCAATCCCAAAATATAGTAGAATCGCAACAATTTAGTAAAGTTAGATTACCAAAGCTGGATTTAATTAGTTTTTCAGGAGAAATTCGGGACTGGCCGGTATTTTATCAAAATTTCAAAAGTTTAATACATGATAATGCAAATTTAACCAATTCAGATAAGATTAGTTATTTGATTAGTAAACTGACTGGTAAAGCTAGATCAATTTGTACTGGAATTGCAGCAACCGCAGAAAATTACCCCATACTTTGGAATTTATTAATAGAGAAATATGATGACAAACGTCTATTAGCAAATGTATATTTAAATCAAATTATGAATTTCAAATCGCTTCAACAAGAATCAGCAGCAGGTTTAAATACATTTTTGGATGTATTTGATAGTGCCGTGAATGCTTTAAAAAATTTAAATCTTGATGATTTATCGGAATTTATTTTGTGTTTTTTAGCATTAAATAAATTAGATGCACAAACAAAACGTGCTTTTGAACTTTCTATGAATAAATCAGAAATACCTCGTTACGATCAGCTGATAGAATTTGTTAAAAAACAAACCAAAATATTATTACACGTTCACCCAACTACTAGTAATAGTTATAGAAATTTACATTCGGTTAGTAAAACATCAACCCAATCATTTGTAGTTAACGGACAGTTAAAACAATGTCTAGGCTGTAATAGTAATTCGCATTTTTTGACACAATGTTCAAAATTTTTAAAATTAACACCTCAACATAGACACAAGTTTGTGCGTGAAAAGAATTTGTGTTTAAATTGTCTCGGTAATCAACATAAAGTACTTAGTTGTAACTCTAAATTTAATTGTAGAACTTGCAATAGACGTCATCATACACTTTTGCATTTTTTGGGAAGTGAAAATAGAAATACAAAATCAAATAATGGTAGAGCTACAATAGTTAAAAATGATAGTACGTTGACCAATTCCAGTTCAATTGACCATACCAAACAAGGTATTAGTAGTACAGTAGCCGGCATAGTAAATAGTACACCTACCCAACATGAACAAAGTTTTTGTTCTTTAAACCACAATAGTTTACAAAATAATAGTAATCGAGTAGTTTTACTTTCAACGGCCATAGGATTAGTAGATAATAATAAGAAAATTTCTCAACGGGTACGATTTCTCTTAGATTCCGGAAGCCAATCAAGCTTTTTGACGTTAAAATGCGTAAAACGTTTGAATTTACCTATAAAAAAATTGAATATGACAATTCGAGGAATAGGTGCTAGTAGTAGTCCCGTTTTAGGATCAACCGAAATAGTGGTTCGATCGCGTTTTGATCCGAATTTCACTTTTAGTTTAAATGTTCTCATAGTTGATAGAATTACGGATCAACTTCCAAATATAACTTTAAATTCTAATTTGTTCCAAGAATTTCAAAATTTGAATTTAGCTGATGAAACATTTTATATCGCCAGTGAAATTGAAGGTATTCTGGGTAGTGAAATTTGGCCTTTCTTAATAAATAGACAACACATTTCTAGTACCATGGGCAATATAGTAGCAATAGATACACGTTTAGGATTCGTAATTATGGGTAGTGTTCCTAGTTCAAACTCACCTCCAGTATCTCAGAATTTCTGTTTAACTTTAGAACCATCGCTAGAAACATTAGTGCAAAAATTTTGGGAAATCGAAGAAATTAAAATTCCCTCCATTATCAGTTCAGAAGATATGGAGTGTGAACAGCATTTTTTAGCAACGCATTGTAGAGATATCTCTGGCAGATATGTTGTATCGTTACCTTTTAGAAAAGATCCTGGCAATTTAGGCGATTCTTATCAAATTGCACAACGTAGATTCTTATCTTTAGAGAAAAAATTCGCTTCATCACCTGAATTTAAATTAGCTTATCATCAAATAATTAAAGACTATATTTCAAATCAATACGCATCATTAATAGAAAATGATCGTTGTGACCTGCCGTGTTATTACATCCCACACCACGGTGTTTACAAATTGGATAGTTCTTCAACACCGCTCCGATGTGTTTTGGATGCTAGTTGTAAAACAACTAGTTCTTATAGCTTAAATGACATTTTACACTGTGGTCCAAAATTACAAACAAACATTGTAGATCTTTTATTAAATTTTAGATTATTCAAAATAGGGATGAGCGCAGATGTCAAACAAATGTATTTACAAATTTTAGTTAGTGATGAAGATAGACGCTTTCAAAAATTTTTATGGAGATTCTCTCCAGAAGAACCCTTACAAACATATCAGATGAATCGCGTAAGTTTTGGATTAAAATCTTCGCCATACCAGGCCATTAGAGTTATTCGACAATTAGCTACTGATGAAGCAACGAAATTTCCGAAAGCTTCTAGAATGATTAACGATATAACCTACATGGATGATATAGTAACTAGTGTTCCTTCAGAGGAAGAATCAATAGTATTATTTAGAGAATTAACTGGTCTTTTTAATGCTGGTGGGTTTGAACTCGGAAAATGGTCTACTAATTCGGAAACTTTAATAGACACCATTCCAGAAAAACTTCGATTAATTCAACCAATGCAATTTAAAACTGAAACTTTGAAAATATTAGGTCTGATTTGGAATAAACAAAGTGACAATTTAGAATTTAAAATAGAAATTTCGCCAAAAGAATGTACTAAAAGAAACATTCTCTCGACAATAGCTAGATTTTTTGACCCCCTTGGTTTAGCCGCCCCTGTTATCCTATACGCTAAATTACTCATTCAAGAATTATGGAAAAATAATATTGATTGGGATGATACTCCATCACAAAAAATAGTTGATAGTTGGAAAAAATTTATTTTAGAATTACCGCTACTTACAAATTTTAATGTACCTCGTCATATGTTAGTAACTAGAAGCACAAAAAATATTTTAGTTGGTTTCGCAGATGCTTCCCAACGAGCATATGCCTCGGTCATTTATTTACGCACTACTAATAGTGATGAAAATTATAGTATAGTTTTAGCTTGTGCGAAATCTAGGGTTGCGCCTTTAAAAATAGTTAGTATTCCTCGCTTGGAATTATGCGCCGCACTCTTATTAGCACAACTTCTTCATTCACTGTTAGAAAATTTTCAAAAACGTATAGAAATTCACAATGTTTACGCATTTACGGACTCATCTGTAGTTTTAGATTGGATTAAATCATCACCACATCGATGGCAAACTTATGTAGCGAATAGGGTAACAAAAATTCAAAGTTTAGTTTCAAAAGATAGATTTTTTCATATTAGTGGAATAGAAAATCCAGCCGATTGCGCATCGCGAGGTCTGACACCAGCAGACTTTATTAAAAATTCAACTTGGTTAGTAGGGCCAACTTGGCTAAAATTAAATGAAGGTCAATGGCCGATTAGTAATAATTTAGTAGATACAAACTTCAAATCACAGGAAGAGAGAAATGTTTCATTTGCAACAACAGTAGATAGGCTAGGAGAGAACGGGAGCACCGTAGAACCTCAATTATCCGGACTACTTTTTTGACCGTGTTAACAACCGTGTAGTTTGGGGTCCTACTGTACCTAGTGTATGAATTGACCTTTGACCTGGCACGTACATGTATTTAAAAATTGTTGTTGACATTTGACCCCAACACTCGCTCATACTGTTGGCCTTGAAACTCCAAAGACATGAGTCATTACTTCAACAACCACACAAGTAGTTAACCCATTGTGCGTCATCACAATTTGTTCATAACGATTTAGTTTTGTGTTAACCCATTACCCGCCATAGTTTTTGAATCCAAACCTAACGCATGCGCAGACTGAATTTAAGTACACGACGCATGCGCAGACTGAATTTTAGGTTACAATTTGATAGATGGGGCACACTATCGCGTCTAAAATGTGGGGAATACCCTAACTCGGGGGTGGCCCCAAATTTTTGACACCGTACTGTACTTAAATTTTTGGTACACTACCGTGTCAAAAGTGTGGACCCCCCTGGTCAAAAAGGTATCCGATCACTTTTTGAAACGTACTGTACGTGCAAACCTTGGCCCCAACACGCGCTTGCCTTAAGTACGTCATCTTAAACGAACTATCACGTCAAAAAATGTGGGGAATACCCTAACTCGGGGGTGGCCCCAAATTTTTGACGCCGTACTGTACTTAAATTTTTGGTACACTGCCGTGTCAAAAGTGCGGGCCCCCCTGATCAAAAAGGTATCCGATCACTTTTTGAAGCGTACTGTACGTGCAAACCTTGACCCCAACACGCGCTTGCCTTAATTGCGTCATTTTAAACGAAAGGTACATTACCAAGTCAAAGATGTGGGGAATACCCTAACCCACGGGGTGGCCGCTAAATTTTGTGGGGGCACTGTACCAAGCGCTAGATTTTAAAACCAGACTCCGGGGTCCAGATTTCTGACCGCTACTGTAATGCCGGAAATCGAGTGTTAACTGTACCGTATGGGGATTTTTGGTATATTTAACCTTGGAAAATTCCAGGAATTTTTATCAGTTTTAAAATAAACAAACAACCAATAATTAAATGTTTATTTTAGCTGAATTATGATCATATGACTCATATATGGAGTTCTTTTGGTATAAGAAAGATGACGTCATGGAATATTAATGAGTTAAAAAATTGTTTAGTAAAAAATATCACCCATTGTAGGCCTCAAGCAAAAAATTATTTTTATCAGTTTTAATACTTTAACATTTAACTTACAGTGACCAATTTTTTAGTTAACTAACAAAAGTTCTTGAAATTTTAACAAGTTACAAAAAATATTACTTCTTATGGTGCACAACACTTTTGAATTTGACTGTAGCACAAAACTGTTTCTATATCAAACGAAAATTATCTGAAATAATTCAGTATGTATATATGTATAGACTCTGTATATTAAAAATATTTTATGTATACACTCTGTATATTGAGAATAAGAAAGAAAATTTGTATATAATTTTAATTTTTATGAATACTAGTAAACGAATTGTATAGCCATTTATGAATAAGTATTAAAACTAATTATAAAATAATTTATAAATATTGCAAAAAATTTGTTTAATCAGCAAAATCAATGTATATCATTTTAATACTGATACATATTTATATTAGGGTATAATAGTATTGTATTTAACATTTTTAAACAGAATAAAAGTTCAATTTTTGGTTTTAAATTACTATAAACACGTCGCTTAATATAAAAATGATAACAGCATTGAGTTTTACTAAATTTTTAAGTCTGTAAAATCAAATTTTTATAGACTAGAACATTTTGAATTTGCTACTTTATCATTAACATACATATAATATCATGTATATATAACGGGTGTATATTTAGTATTTTTAATAAATATTTTAGTATACAGGGTGTATCATGAAATATGCTTTTCAATTAGAACAATAAATTTCATAAGATTTTTGTTAATACTCTTATAGGTTAACGAAAGAAACTTTTTGCTGTAAAAAATAGGGGAATTCAGGGTAATAATTTAATAAAACGCACATATTTTTCTTTTTTTTAAGTTTTATTTATAGAATATGAATACAAAAAATTAAATTGCTTAAATCTATATATTACTAAAAATCTATTTATTTTACATATTAAAATTTTTTAAAAGAATACAGTTTTCTAATGAACAAATTTTATCTGAATGGATCATACAGCGTCTTGAATAATATTCATCTCGCAGATTGGAAATCTTCGGTACATCAAATATTTCTTCCAAATTCAAAATCCACGGCTGGTTTTCGGTACCATCAAACAAATTTGAAATCCATTTCTTCTTTTCACCGCCCTTGAAACTTCTTTAATATAGGTTTCAATATGGAATGAAGTTTTTTGTACGGAATAAATCCATATGACCAAGGTATCCCATGCCAATTTCGGCAAAGCCAACGTGCAGCAACCCGTTCATATTTCTTCGGCAACTCGTTGAAATCAAACGGTGCATCGAATATAAGATGTAGTATTTCATCCGAATTTTCCGCAACGATACCAACTTCTTTAAAATAAAATTGGTTGTTAGCTCCTTGATAGCCTTGTATATCAAGAAACGCCATTTTTTATCGCCGCCGTAGAACTGAATTTACTCACACAATCCACAACTTTATATAAAATAATTAAAATTGGTGAGGATAGTTAATTTGTGGGATGTATCCGAAAATGGACACTACTAATAGCTACTGCTAGTTAACCATCAAATTACAAACTGTTAATAATATTTAGCACATTACTGAGTACCATGTTCTTTTCACTTTAAGACCTAGTGATTTAAGGAATGCTAAATTTTCGGGTGAAATGTGTTGTCGCTTAAAAGTTTTACGTTTAATGATCTTAGGTTTCGAAAGTCCTTTGCTAGGTTGTTTAGCGTTGGACTGCTCTGAATTGTAAATTATCATGGTTCGAAATGCAATTGTTTTACCACGAAATTGTTTTTTTCAGCGAAAGTGATGTTAACTCTTTGACAACCATCGGTAAATTGACAATATTTTGTGTAAGTTTAACTAATTTATACCCTTTAACCATGATAATGTGTGTGAGCCCTTTAACCATGATAAGGTGTATGAGCTCTTTAACCATGATAAGGTGTATGAGTTACTCCGGGGGCAAAATAAGTCACTCCGGGGGCAAAATGAGTCACTCCGGGAGTAATATGAGTCATTCCGGGAGCAAAAAGAGTTTATCCGGGAGCAAAATGAGTCACTCCGGGAGCAAGATGAGTCACTCCGGAAGCAAAATGAGTCACTCCGGGGGCAAAATGAGTCACTCCGGGGAGCAAAATGAGTCAATCCGGGAGAAAAGTGAGTCACTTCGGGAGCGAAATGAGTAACTCCGGGAGCAAAATGAGTCACTCCGAGAGCAAAATGAGTCACTCCGGGAGCAAAATTAGTCACTCCGGGAGCAAAATGAGTCACTCCGGGAGCAAAATGAATCACTCCGGGAGCAAAATGAGTCACTCCGGGAGCAAAATGAGTCACTCCGGGAGCAAAAGAGTCACTCCGGGAGCAAAATGAGTCACTCCGGGAGCAAAATGAGTCACTCCGGGAGCAAAATTAGTCACTCCGGAAGCGAAATGAGTAACTCCGGGAGCAAAATGAGTCACTCCGGGAGCAAAATGTGTCACTCCGGGAGCAAAATGTGTCACTCCGGGAGCAAAATGAGTCACTTCGGGAGCAAAATGAGTCACTCCGGGAGCAAAAGAGTCACTCCGGGAGCAAAATGAGTCACTCAGGGAGCAAAATGAGTCACTCCGGGAGCAAAATGAGTCACTCCGGGAGAAAAATGAGTCACTCCGGGAGCCCATTGAGTCACTCCAGGAGCCCAATGGGTCACTCCGGGAACAAAATGAGTCACTCCGGGAGCATGTGAGTCACTCGTTGGAGTCAAATGAGTCGCTCGGTGAAACAAATGAGCTAAGTATATATAAGTAGAGAAGCAATAAATCATTGAACAGTTATTCATTTACTAGCGAACGCTTCAGACCTGCCGCTGAACGATGTATAATTGTGATTTTTGTGGTAAAGCATTTACGCGAAAGTCTAATCTTTCTAGACACTTAAATGTTCAACATAATTCGTTAAGCAATATTAATGATGGTACGATTGGAAATAATGATAACTCATCAAGCAAATTCATACCATATGATGCTAATAATAAAACACCTGATGATATCTCTATATCTAGATTTGATGATAATGATGATGAAAATACATCTCAACTACAGCATGATATTGATTACTCTGAAGCAATCTTGAATTCGTTTGACCAAAAAAGGATAGATGCTGCAACTGAAGCCATTCAAACCAAATTTAACTCTTTGAAAAGAGGAGAAAACCGTCGTCAATCTGAAAACGAGAAAGATAGTTGGTCTAATGAAAGTAAGCAAGTAAATCACTTAACAGCAATTAATAACAATTGCAATGAAACAACCTCCTCTTCACAACTAACTAAACTTCTAGGAACTGCTTTAGATATTATAATGTTAAAAGAGGTTCGAAACGCTGACTCGGAAAATGAAGCGAAAATTGTCAATCAGGTTAAACCAATAAGCTTAAAACGTCATATAGCTTCAAATGGAAATGTCGAAAACGGGGCCTTAGCTAAGCATTTTAAGCAAGACAACTTGAGAGAGTCTAGAAATGTTAACATACAATCGAAAAAAATAAAATACTGGCATAATCCTAATACTTTAATAGATGAATTACAACGTTTATACGAGACTTCAGAGACTGGTGAAAAAATACTCAATATTATTCGAAGTTTAGAGGAAAATAAAAATATGTTGTTGTTTAACGTTTACGATCGAGAAGATTTAATCAAAGAGTTAAATGCTTTAAAAGAAACTACTGTTGGTCGAGAAATATTCTCTATACTTCGCGAACTTCAAAAGGCTGATATTATTGAACCACTAGGTGATTATCTGGATGAAACTGATAAAGAAGATGCTAGCGATTATGATGATGATGATGATGATGATGATTAATTGATTATCCGCATTAAGAATTTACTGAATTTTGAAGAACACCACCGTATAAGAAGCAGCAGTTATCCCTCATTAAAGTGTATATTTTATTTTTATATTATTTAACCCTGTAAGATAAAAAGGTTTTTTTTTTTTCAAATAAATAACACATATATGTAAATAATTATTGTTCTTTATTTTTAAAATATAAGTATGAATACAAAATATTTTCACAGTAAATGTATATGTAATATTTTTTACAATAAATGTATATGAAATATTTTTTACAATAAATAAATATTAAAAATTGTATGATTTGTTTATATATTCAATAAGACCCGAACGTAATTGTTTCATGTTTTCAGGTAACTGATCCCATACTTGACAAATTCGTTGTGCATATTCGGGTATCATATATGCATACAGATGTTGCACCCAAATATCATATTTCAATAGTTGTTTTGTTAAGTATAATAACATATCAAAATTTCTGACTTTTGTATACAAATAAGGATGAGTCAGAAATATGTCTTCAACGTGTGAAATCCGTGTTGCAAATGTCAATGGTTCACCAACGGGCGGTTGAAAGTTTTCCTCCATTTTCACGCCATTCTTGCACATTTCACAGCGAATTTTCAAACCAGGTGGTCCATCAATATGATCTTGTTGCCAGGGTCGATTATAATGTTCAAAACATGGTTCACATTCTTGAAACATGGCTCGATAATCGGATGGTAACCAAATCCAGGCGCGTTGTATGATTTTCGCACCATAACTTTTCAGCACATTCAAACTGATCCACTTGTAGATTTGAAGAAATGTTTCCAAAATCAGTTCGTTCAGTAGCATTGGTTCACGTTCGAAAAATTCACCAATTGAAACATCCATTTTATCCCACTCCATTGATTCCGGTTCAGACAATTTCAAATTTTGCATTTTTACAATAGCATCAATTGTTTTTTCATAGGTATCAACCCGTTTACGTAGTTTATCCAGTTCACTTGAAAATATTTGTAGCCGTTTCCAGTAAGCCGATGATGACGATGCCATTTCCACTTGCGTACTAATTTTAACGTTGTTGATATTCAGTAATTTAACGAGTAATGTCCCCATGCTAAAGTATCCGTTTCCCCCTCCACAATATATCGTTTCGTATCGTACGGGCTGAGCGCCACCTTGTTCTGAGTTACACTATACACGTTATGTTTTTTCGATTGTATCAGGTTTTGTTGTCGGTTTATGATTGTATTGTGTTTTAGACAGTCCACGTAATCGTTGAAAGTTATCGTTTTCTTAACCACAGAGTTCTTTACACCTTTCGCTTTCTTCGTGTGATCCTCGCCGTCCACTTGACAACTATACATTTTTGACCTTAAACCCACAAATTTTGTAAAGATTCGTCCATTTAGCTCATCCTTCATTAACCCGGGTATTTTCTTATTGACTCTTGGCATGTTATATTGATTATCCGCGTTGTAATCCGACGTATCGAAGTATTGAATATCACGTTTCATTATTTCGTAAATATCTGGGCATTTTATCTCGTAAATCAATGAATCCGTGTCTGTGTAGAGTAATTTGCTGTTGTTCCCGAACGTTGGCTGTATGTAGTTGTAATGAAAATCGTAGACACATGTTTTCGAAATATCCAGAATTGCTTGCCCGACGTATATTGGTTTGTTCATAAACACTTCCGTTTTTCGTAGTTCCACTGCAATAAGATTCTCGTCAAATATGGTGCGGCTGTGGAAATTCGGTTTCGCTATCATAACTTCCGCACCATATCGTCCATACCATTTCGTTAACAATTTCACAATCGAGTGTTTCCGTACATTTTCCATCGTTTTCCCGAAGACTGCGTTGTTGAGTAGCTTGTAGAGATTTTTCTCGAATTCGTTTCCCGCCGTTTGTCGCAAAGCTGTGTTTAAATCTATGTAGGATTTGAGCCAAGGTGATTGATCGAATTGTAGCACTCTATGTATTTTCTTTAATTTCATCCCGTGTTGTAGACATTGTTTCAGGTTCCGATAGTGTATCACGTATTTCTGTTTGTTGTATAGCGTTGCCAGTAACATTTCCTGTTTAGTATCGGGTGCACACATTCTCTCTGGACATAATGGTAAATCGTTGTGTTTATCGTGCAGCTCTCTCGGGTATTCCAAATCCACTTCAAGTATGTATCCTGTAGGTGACTCGTCGCTTATTTCTCGAACATCTATCTCGGTATTATCCATCCATTTGAAATTTCCCGTTGGTAAGTATTGTGACATTGCCCATCCATATAAGTTGTTCACGTCATAGTACATCAGGTATTTTGATTCCTCGTCCGGATCGTAGGTGTTCATATATTTATTGTTTGCTGTCGCGTATCGGTTACTACACTGGCTCAATCCACCTCGAATACCACGTTCAATGAATAATAATTGATCCACATCAGATATCAGTTCTAACTCTACTTTTGTATATTTTAAGGCTGCATCCCACGTAAGTCCCGGCGTCGTGTAGTAATGAGCTGGATCTAATCCGTGTGTGCGCATGCATGTATCCCGAAAATTCTCGAAAACATCCGCGAGTAGTAGTATGTCCGTTTTCATATATAAATCCGAGTATTCTCCAAGCGTCTGTATGTTGAACGTGTTCCAAACTTGTTGTGCGTGTGTATAGTCATCCATGGTGATATCGTTGTCGTTGAGTCGATTGTAGAATTTCTCCCGTGATGGTAAACATGTTTCTTCCAATTTATCCCAGCCTGATATGTAGTCGTACGGAAAAACACCTTTGCGCGTAAGTAATTTGTAGTCGGTATCCGGAAATTGTGATTTAACTATGTTGAACTCGTTGAGATATGAAGATAATTTATCCAAACTTGATGCCATAAATCGGAAAGAGTCGATGAATCTAAATGTAATTTCGCTGCCCGTAACATGTTTAGTGAATGCAATATATCGTTCCTTGTTGATTGGTAGTAAGTCGACACGTCCCTCGAATGCTGTTGCTATATCCTTTATTACGAAATGTGCATCATAACCACTCAAGTTGTGGAATACAACAGGAATCATATGAAAATCCTTATAATTCAAGTTGCATCCCTTGTGCGCAGGTCCATTGTATTCGCCCGTGAAGTGGTTATGATCACGAACCACAATATCCTCAGGTTTGAATGGTTTCTCGCAGATGTGGCACCCGGTACTTCGTTGTTTAAGTTGCTGTTGTTCCTCTGGTGTTAACTCGTTCATTGGTATTATGTTGTCATATATGGGTTCCAAGATATTTTCACGTAACGTTGCCAGTTCTTCCGCGAACCATTTTTCGCAATTTGGTCCGCGGTATGATCGATAGTAGCTTAGTTGGTTGTTGTAGGAGCAGTGAAAGTAGTAACCGATACTGTATGCCCGATGTTGTTGATACGTTGTCGTGTTTTTCTGATTTTCGTTATCCGTTACAGGTTGTAGGAATGATTCCACGTCGGCGTAAATTATAAATGGAACACGTTTCTTGTTGCTGTAGTTCTTGAACGATATGTATTTGCTTTTCCCTTCTGGCATTATCACCCGACAGTTGTTCATGTTCACGCAGTCTTCTGTATGTTTTATCAGTTTATCTTCTGTACGAAAGTAATTCAGGCATCGATCGCAGATGTATTTTTTTCCATTACGATTTGATAGTTGTCTTGACACGAGTCGCGATAAGTCCTTAATCCAGCAGAAATGGTAGCGTAAATCTTGATCGTTGTCCTGTTCGTTGTCTTCATCCTCGTAATACTCGTTCTGGATCATTAAAAGGTTTATGTGGTTTTGTTTCTTCTCTCTCGTTAGCGCAGCAGGTACGGTTTCGAAATGTCCATTTTGTTTCTTTAACATAAACACGTTGACTGATATTGTTGGGTTCTGTTTCTCGAATTTGCTCAGTTGTTGGATCGTCATTGGGAACTGTATCCCGTCTAAATTTAGCACCGTTGAGTAGTGTGGGTACGCTGATGTTCTGTTAACACACCCTCGCTTTGCTGGATAAAGTGCCGATACCATTGCCCACGCGAAACAGGCGTCATCGTTGAAGTTTTCAATGTTGATACATGCTTGTTTTCGTTTTATTTCCTGTGGCAATTCGATGTAGCTTGATCCACGGAAAGGTGTGTATTTGTTCACGTTCACGGCTAGGTTGATTATGCTTGATAAAGCCCATCCGCTTCCCGACTCGGTAAACTCGCTCAATTTTCTCAAAATTGGTTCCCGTACATGTTCCATGTAGCACTGTTTTAAGTTTGTTCCACGATCTATTATGATATTTGGTGTATTGAAATGTTTCATGTCGTATTTGTCCTCGTCACCATCAGTTTTCACAAATAACCCGCAAAACGTTGTGTTAACTTTTATCGTTAAGTATTTTTTTAATATATTTTGTATTCGCCGAGTGAACATCGATGTAGCGTCGTCTAAAAAGTCCTTTGGTTCTATGTGTGTTATGTTAGTAACCACTCCCGTTCGTATTCGACTTGCAAATGCGGATTCCACGTCAGCCCATTGAATTCTATCAGATCTTTTACGTTGATTTCGATTCATGCCGGCACCTGAAACAATCAACATAAAAAAATTATTTATCAAATTTATAAAAAATCATTAAAAAAAAAAATTATATTTAAAAACTTACCATGTTGATATATCAAAATTATAAAAAAATCATTAAAAAATAAATTTATATTTGAAAAAACTTACCATGTTTTCGTAGCGCCTTCATTCTGATTCGAAATCCTTTCATTTTTCCCGCACATGATTCAAAATGTTTGCGTTGTCCCAAGTTTTCCGCTCCACGTATAGCCTTGTTGATTAGTCGTATGTTGGTATTTGTGTGTTTCATCCATTTTTCCAATTCATCTGCATCCCGGGTATCCATTTCCAGTAATGATAGCGCGTTTCGTACATTTTCCACCATTCTAGTTGCCACGTCGTTTAATGAAGCCATTGTTGTATTTTAATTTTAAAAAAATCTCGATACAAATTCTTGCAACAATAACAATATTAACTGCTTGAAGTTTGCTGAAGAAGTGATTTGAGGGGGCACGCAGACCTCAATTTATACGAATTTGACTGCTCGAAAAATTCTGGAGGGGAATCACAAAAAATGCTGACTCAGAATTTTTACAACGCAAATAACCGAAGGTCAAATGTCAAATTCCGAGAAATTTATTTCGCATTTGAAACCTAATAAAAGAATTGCTGACTAATTTTAAATAAACAAAAATTAAAACTTATATAAACAAATTGAAAAAACCCCCGATTATTATTAGGCCATAAATTAAAAATTCCGAGAAAACTATTTCGTATTTGAAATCAAACAAAGAAATTGCTGTGTTGTCAAAATCTTAAATAAACATTTTTTAAACTAAAACTTATATAAATAAACAAATTAAAAAAATATCTGAGTATGAGTCAGCAAAATCTTAAATAAACATAATAAAATTAATGATTTACGATGACATTAATGTAAACAAATTCCTGGAACTGACAAGTTGTGACTTGCTTTTAAATAAAATTGCCCTCTGGCTATGATGCAAACATATCATGAAATTACATCATCCTAAGTCAGCTAAAAACATCTTAAATAAACAAACTCAAACCATATAAAGTCACGAGTTTTTATTAAATAAACATCTTATAAAGTGCTGACTCATATACAAAAAAAACCTCAGGTACAATTGACACCCAAATTTCCGGCAGTACAGTAGCGGTCAGAAATTTGGAGTCTGGAATCTGGAGTCTGAAGTCATGATTGCGGCTAGCGCTTGGTAGAGTGCCCCCCACAAAATTTAGCGGCCACCCCTTGGGTTAGGGTATTCCCCACATTTTTGACTTGGTAATGTACCTTTCGTTTAAAATGACGCAATTAAGGCAAGCGCGTGTTGGGGTCAAGGTTTGCACGTACAGTACGCTTCAAAAAGTGATCGGATACCTTTTTGATCAGGGGGGCCCGCACTTTTGACACGGCAGTGTACCAAAAATTTAAGTACAGTACGGCGTCAAAAATTTGGGGCCACCCCCGAGTTAGGGTATTCCCCACATTTTTTGACGTGATAGTTCGTTTAAGATGACGTACTTAAGGCAAGCGCGTGTTGGGGCCAAGGTTTGCACGTACAGTACGTTTCAAAAAGTGATCGGATACCTTTTTGACCAGAGGGGTCCACACTTTTGACACGGTAGTGTACCAAAAATTTAAGTACAGTACGGTGTCAAAAATTTGGGGCCACTCCCGAGTTAGGGTATTCCCCACATTTTAGACGCGATAGTGTGCCCCATCTATCAAATTGTAACCTAAAATTCAGTCTGCGCATGCGTCGTGTACTTAAATTCAGTCTGCGCATGCGTTAGGTTTGGATTCAAAAACTATGGCGGGTAATGGGTTAACACAAAACTAAATCGTTATGAACAAATTGTGATGACGCACAATGGGTTAACTACTTGTGTGGTTGTTGAAGTAATGACTCATGTCTTTGGAGTTTCAAGGCCAACAGTATGAGCGAGTGTTGGGGTCAAATGTCAACAACAATTTTTAAATACATGTACGTGCCAGGTGAAAGGTCAATTCATACACTAGGTACAGTAGGACCCCAAACTACACGGTTGTTAACACGGTCAAAAAAGTAGTCCGGATAATTGAGGTTCTACGGTGCTCCCGTTCTCTCCTAGCCTATCTACTAACAACCATAACTAGAGTTAACCCTTTGTACGCTTTGATATCTAGATTCTCATCATTTTCTAAATTACGCAATTGTATGGTTTACATTTTAAGATTTTTGAAACTATTAGTCAATCGTAGTACAATTTCCGCTGAAGATTTGGAAAAGGCAGAAATCGTTTTAGTAAAATTAGTTCAACAACATCATTTTGCAGAAGAATTTAAGAAATTACGTAAGGGTGAATTGAGCTCTCCATCATTAAAACATTTGTCGCTGTTTTTACACAATGGTTGTATTCGAGTGGGTGGTAGACTTAGTAATGCTTCTATCGGTTTCGATCACCAACATCCGTACTTACTTCCAAAAAAAGATCATTTTGTGAATTTATTAGTAGATTTTTGGCATAAAACCCATTTACATACCGGTCCTTACTTATTGTTATCGCTCATTAGACAAAAATTTTGGATTTTATCCGCTCGTAATGTGATTCGCCAACGTGTTAGAAATTGTAATTTTTGTTTTAAATTTAATCCCCGTTGTATTCAACCTCCAATGGCGGATTTACCCAAACCTCGAGTAACAGAAGCGAAAGCCTTTCTTCACACTGGCGTAGATTATGCCGGGGGATTTTCAATAACTTTAACTCGCAAAAGAGGCGTTAAGTCACAGAAGGCATATTTATGTCTTTTTGTTTGTTTAACAACTAAGGTGATTCATGTTGAATTGGTATCTGACTTATCGACCGATATGTTTATGTCAGCGTTCAAAAGATTTTTATGTCGTAGAGGTCCGGTTGCATACATGTATAGCGACAGGGGAACGAACCTGATAGGAGCTAGTAACGAATTAAATGCACTCTATAGTTTCATCAATTCCGATTCATACCATACAGCATTGATAGGTGAACTGAGTCGGAATAAAATTGAATGGCGCTTCAATCCACCTTCAGCTCCCCATTTTGGGGGACTGTGGGAGGGAAATATTCGTCCTTTAAAAACACACCTTAGAAAAGTTATTGGTGATCAAATTTTATCATATGAAGAATTCAATACAGTAATCATTCAGGTGGAAACTTTATTGAATTCACGCCCTCTATGTGTTATGAGTAGTGACGCCAATGATCCGTTACCTTTAACACCAATGCATTTTTTGAACTTGACCCCACTCGAAGCATTACCCGCACGACAGTTGGATAAGGAAAACATTAACTTACTCAAACGTAAAGAATTATTAGATAAATTAGTACAATCTTTCTGGAAAAGGTGGCATAATGAATATTTGAGCGAGCTACAATCACGACAAAAATGGCATTCGCCTGATAGAAAAATAGAGATAGGAACAATAGTAATAATAATGATGGAGAACACACCACCCTTGCATTGGCCATTAGGAATTATAGAGGAAGTCTTTCCTGGAAAGGATGGACAAATTAGAGTAGCATCAGTTCGTACAAAAAATGGAACATATACACGTCCGCTAGTAAAATTGTGTCCTTTACCTGTTCAATAATTTAAATCGCAAATATTTTCATTTAGTTTTAGTAGCAATATTATTGAATTTGGTTATTTTGTTTTGTTTTGTCTCTAGTAATTTTCAATCAAATTAGTAGTATGGTTTTCTTTAAATAAGTGTTTATACTGTTTTTGCGTACATACAAAATTTTATAGTTAGTTTTAGAATTTCTCATTTTCCATATTAGTTTCCTCACTTTTGCTGAAGATAATTCTTCAGGGGGCGGGGAATGTCTGCGCCATCTATGTGTTGACTGCATATGCATAAAATAATATATTTCAATTTCAATAGATGGTGTTGTTTAAATAGTAAACCGTTTATTTATTTGTCTGAGCTATTTGAATTTTTGTTTATTTTGAAAAATAGAACGATTAGTGGTGTGGTGTTTTAGTTGTCGATTGGCTAACCATCCCTCGACACGCGTTTGACTGGTGTCCCGGCTTCGCCGGGCACTTCTCTATAACGCCAATTTAAGTTATTTTTTTTTTTGTTATTTTTAATCATTACGTAATGGTTAAATAGTTTTTTTTTGTTTGTCGAACCTTTTTCGGGTTTAAATTCGAAAACTTTTGCTCGCGTTCTATAGTTAGTTAAATAGAATCGATCGATGCAACTAGTTCGCAATTAGTCTTTCGTTTGTACAAAGTTACTTACAATTAGAGTAGTTTTTTTCGCAACAAAGAAACTCACAATTAAAATTAGTGTTAATTAGTGTTGTTTCGCATTAGAAATTTCGCGTTAGTTCATTTTTTTGCAATTAGTTTAACTACCTTCAAAATCATAGTGAAATTTAGCATCAGTACAAAATTACACGGAACTCACCTGAACGAATAAAATAAAATTCAATAAGGGTCACCACCTATAACTCCTTACCTTCCAAATATTTTCCTTGACCCGATAATTATCTACAATTAAGAAAATGGAAGAGGAATAATCGGTGAGTACAGTTTCAATTTGTATTCATTCTTTTTTACAGTCCGCTATCTTTTTTTTTTTGATTTAGTTTACAACAAAATTTAATAGGATTTTAGTTTTACCAAATTGTCACAAAAAACCTAGTCGCGTCAACACCCTCTGTACTGCATTTTATCTCCATTATTTTTGAGTTTTGGAGAAAAGTGTACATAAAAAGATACCATTATTTTTGAACTTACTATCAGCTCTAGCAATTACGATACATAATTCTGGACCACGTTGTATATCACGTCTGTCGCTTTTTTCATGGAACTTTTCGATTGTTTTCCAAATAATTTTGTCTGTAAAAATGTAATGACATGTATTCATGTATAATTTACAACATTTTATAGTTATTTTTTACCCGACTGCATCAGAAGGAGGGTAATGTGTTTCGAAAGTATATATGTATTCTCTAATTATGTCTGTTTCTGTGGCGCAGCCTGCAGCTTAAACGGCTCAACGGATTTTGTTAAAGAAGGTATCGCTGGATTCGTCTTAATCTCGGGAGTGCTATAGGCTACATGAAATTTCAAAATTCATCCCCTAAATAGGGGATGAAAAATTTATATAGTAAACCATTGGGTCTAGAAACGTGAAATTTTGCAGGCGGTTCTTTATGTAACGTAGGAGAGCCCTAAGAAAAGATGTTTGAAAATTCATCCCCTAAGGATATAAAGTAGGGGATGAAAATTTATGAAAGGTAAAATTTTGCACAGGGCCATCGTGGTCCTTTAGTAATGTAGATGAGTATTAAGAGGGAGAATTTTTGTATTTTTTCAAAATTGTCCATTAAGGGTGTAAAATAGGGGATGAAAATTTATATAGGAAACCACTGGCTTTAGAAACGTAAAATCTTGTACAAAGGTTCCTTTAGTAACGCAAGCAAGCACCAAGAGTGGATTTCTAGAATTTTGTTTCCTAAGGAGTTAAAATAGGGAATGAAAATTTATATAGAAAACCGTTGAGCCTAGAAACATGAAATTCGACAAAGGGGCTCTTTATATAATGTAGGTGACCACCACGAGGGGGTTTTGGAAATTCATCCCCTAAGGGAGTAAAATAGGCGGTCAAAATTTTGGGCTGAGGAACGTGAAATTTTGTACAGGATTTCCTTATGTAGTGTAGGTGAGCTCTACAAAGGCATTTTTAAAATTTTATTCCGTGAGGATATAAAATAGGCATGAAAATTTATATAAAAAACCATTGAGTCTAGAAACGTGAAATTCTGCACAGGGGAATTTTAGTAACATAAACGAGTACCAAGTGCAGATTTTTAAAATTTTATACTCTAAAGCTGTAGAACAAGGGTTGAAAATTTATGTGGAAACTAGTTTTTGTCGATGAATTCATCCGTGTGGAGTCGATGACGACATAGTAAGTGAACGAAATCATTTAAACAACTTTCAGTGACTCTACGCGGACGAAGTCGTAGACAAAAGTTATTGAATTAGAGCTAGTATAAAAAAAATGTTTAATATTAAATTCGTGATAATTTAGGCTGCCAGCTGCTGTAATCTCTTGTGCGAACCTATATATTTTTTCTTCTAAATAATTAAACAACGCTAAAAAGACCTAAATAAAAAAGTTAATTAAAAAAATCAAAAAACCCGACTGCGTAAAAAGTAACATAAAACGGTGGAAACAAGATGAAATAGAGAAAAAGAAGAATGAATAAGAAGTAAAGCAGTCGGAATCATGCCTATTATATCAAGTTAAACAGAAAAGTTTGATGCCTCCGACTGCTTTACTTTTTATTCATTCTTCTTTTTCCCTGTTTCATCTTGTTTCCACCGTTTTAGTTTACTTTTAACGCAGTCGGGTTTTTTGATTTTTTTAATTAACTTTTTTATTATTTTTTATTTTTTTAAAATAATTATTTGTTTACAAATGAGTATTTTTTAAAAATAATTTTTTTATGTCATGATATTGTTTTGCATTATCAGTGCATATGATACTTATATTTTTGTTAATGTGCCGCAAGGGATGTGGCTGTCTTCTTTCCTTTTATATTTTACTTGAAAAAGTATCCCTTGTTTATCTTCTTCGTAAAATATGCCCAACACAGATATAATCATTTGGCTCGCTTGATGACCATGATAATACTTATGTTTCGTCAAAAACATTCTGTCTATCTATACCGTTTTTCCTTCGTCTCCAAGGTGAATATTAGAATTCGATTATCTGTGTTACTTCATGGCTGTACTTAAATTAATCAACTATCATTGATTCGCTTATAACTAGTGCATTATCTGAGATTTCCAGCCAATTATGAATTTAATTTTATTGGTATTGTTGCTAAAAATGATCAGAAATAATACTAATAATTTAACAAAAAGCATTGGTATGGATCTGCAAATTTGTTCCAAATACTCACACGTGATTGTAAAAAATTATTTAGAAGAATTGACATTTATATGTTGCTATCCACGTTAGTCACTACTTTTAGTCACTAACATTTATAGAATGCTATTGTTTTCTATTAACGTACAAATGTTACGCAAACACGGAATAATTAGCTGATTGTGCATTAATAGTCAATTGTGGTGTCATCGATTACACCGATTATTTTGGAAAAACTGGTATTTTTCATAGGAGGGGTGTAATATTATTGAAAGTAAACTGGGAAGAACCTGTAAATTTTTATTTTGGAACAACTGTATGTATATAGATAAAGTTGAAAAATAATTGAAAGACCCGTTTTTGGGGACAGAAATGGTAGAATTATTTTACTTATTGTTATGACTGATCGAACCCATCTGTTTATGAATAAAAGAGGGGTGTTTAAATTACTAAAGAGTTGATGAAATTATATTCATTCAGAAATTTAGTTTTAACAACGCGGAATTATTTATGTTAATTTGATCGTTTAAAACCTCTACTTGTAGGTCACTGTCCAATCTATTGCTTTTAAGAGCTTCCAAAAGAATCAATTTTGTACTTTTTTGACGAACATGCAGAATTTTTGGTTTATGACCTATTTGAAGGAAATGACCTGTTTTTAAGATATATAAACCAAAATTTGAACTGTGCATTTATGGACCAATGTGTTCTTGATACCTTGTGTCGAAACTTCGTCCCGTCTGTCCTACATATTTAGCATTACACTGAGAACAATCCAACCGGTAAACTCCACTCCTTTTTAGTGGATTAGTTTTTTTTTTTTTATTGTTGTAAAGTGAATGGCTAAGGTTTCCAACTGAGTGAAAGACATGTGATATGTTTTGTAAAAAGATTATCTATTCTATGCGAAATTATACCTAAAAGTGGAGATGATACATAATGTTTTGGATCTGGGTCAATAGCAAAGGAAGAATATATTTGTTGGCGATACAACTGTAACTAAATAAACAATAAAAAACTAAAAGACCATAAACGCTCCTAATTAAAATTTAACGAATAAGTATAAAAATAATAATATAATAATTATTGATAAGTATTAAGGGAAAAAATACAGTTTTATAAAAGCAATTACAAACGTATGTGTATAAAAGCTGCAAAATACAAAACACAGTTAAGTAGAAAAATAATGTGTAGAGCAGTGAGAATCATAACGAAATAACAAAATTTATAGATAAGTATAATATTATACCCTATATAAAATTAAGTAAAACATTATTGTTTGATCATTAAATGTACGGTAAGCAACCGACGCGACGCCTAAAATTTTAGCTTAAAAATTTTTGTTTGTACAGCTAAAACTATTGTCGCTTGACTACCCGCTCAGCAAAAACTTTTAGGTACGTAGGTCACTACATAAGTTTTGTTCTACTTTTTCAATTTTTTTTCGAAGTAATATCCACTAGCATTAATGCATTTCCTCATACGCTCCAACCATTTATTAAATACGTCGCTCCAGAATCCTGTTGGAACACTACCACATATCCCCTCAAATGCGCTTACAAGCTCACCATCATAGGTAAACTTGCGCCTTAATTGCTTCTTTACGTATGGAAAAAGCGCAAAGTCACATGGCGTTAAGCCTGGATTAAAGGAGAGTGTTTTGACACCAATTCACATGCTGTTTTCTAAGCTCGTAAGTAATCATGTGTGGTACCCAGAGTGAACAAAGTTTCCGTACTTTTAGATGGTTGTACAGAATTCGATTGGTAGCTGATGCATTTAAGCTAAGGGTTTCTTCGATCTGTCGAAATATCATATGTCGATCTGTCTCCAGTAGTTTTCGTGCCACCTCAATGTTTTTATTGGTAATGACTTCTGTTGGTCTACCCGGCTTCAAATTATCATCCAAGTTAAAACTGCCACGATTGAATTGAATAAACGACGTTTCTATGGTCCTCAAAGATGGACATGTTTCTCCCAATGCACCACTCATTGCATCGAAACATTGTTGTTTAGTTAAGCCACGCTTAACTTAAAATTATTATATATAAGATTATAGCGCAAATGTCGCGACAAATCAACTCTGTCATTTTTAACTTTCAAATAATTATAAAAAGTATACTGAACTACATTTCATCATATAATAATAATAATAAATGTTTATTTGTATTTGACTTTTTACAAAAAGTTTACAAAAGTGTCACAAAAAAGAAATCTAGGTATTAATAATCTAGTTAGATATCTAGAGTACTATATATTATATCGAGATATTATTAATAATATCTTTCCATCCGATTATCAAATTAATTCATTAATATCATATGGTGTACAATTTATTAAATATTCTTTTAACATTTTTTTGAATTTAACTAAATTATTTATATTTTGTAGTTCATTTGGTAATTATTTTATAACCAGTGTATATCGGAGTTCTTTCATAGAAACTTGTTCTGTTTATAAAAATTGTTCAACATATTCGATCTTGTATAATGGAGTCTACCCGTTTGACAAGTGAAAAATTCTTTTTGTTTCATATATACAACTAATTCTAAAGTACAAATTACCCCCAGTAGGTTAATATTTTGTTGTTTTTGAATAAACTTTTACAGGAACTTCTGCTATTTACTTTAAATATGGTCCTTTATTCATATATGTTATATATGTATATTACTGTATATTATAACTTGTGCTGTTATTGTTTATGTTTGTTTTTATAAATCTGTCATTAGTTATACCATATCTCTCATTTATTTTGTATACGACAAAACTTACGTAGTGACGTAATGACGTATAATTTCATAAAAATGTTCCGCCTGTGATTGATCAATTTTCTGAAAAAAAGAATAACAAATTAAATTTTTAGTCATAAAGAAATATTTATAAATCATTTTTTATCATAGCCTCCGTTCCATTCAACTCCGACACATGTGGATGCCTAGTCACGGCGGTTTCATTCATTAACTTTAAAATTCTTTGTCTTAACGGATTCAATTTCCATAAATTTTCATTTTTCCCCTCCTTTTTTAATTATCTTTATAATAGTCTGTTGTTTTCTCTTTTGTTACGCGTCTCATGTTCTGCCACGTCTATAAAATAAAATATACTAAAACTACGTGTTTTATCTTTTCCCACTATTCAATAGTTTTCCTGTGGATATCATCTCCGCACGCCTCCATAAATAGCAAAAGGATCGATTTTTGTTTCCAGCTTACTTTCTTATCCGTTTTGCTACTTTGCAATTAATTGGTACTACAGTAAATATAACTATTAGGGTAAGTCCGGGGGAGATGGCCCTACTAACTTTAAGGATGGATAGCTAAGAAACCAAGTAGAACAAAACAACCGTTTTAATCACAAACAAAACTATATTTATATTTCTTATCAAATCTTAATTGAACACAGTCTTTAAATCAACATAACATAGATTTATTACAGATTTAAAAAAAAGTACGACTGGCCATCTTACCCGGAGTGTCCGGGAGTGATGGCCACAGGACTCGGGGGGAGATGGCCAGTAGTTTCCTTGCTTTTTCCTTTACTCTTTCTGTCTTTGAGCTTCAGTTTATTTTTATTACCGCAATTTGAGCACATGTCTTCGAACTCTGTGCAGTTTTCGTGCACCCAAAGCTTGCATATATTACATTGCAGCCAATCTTCGACGAGTTGTGTCTTATAGTAGTTCTCACCGCAGCCTCTGCAGTTGTCCATCTCATTTTCGTCTATTTCACTTTCAGAAGATTCGCGGAAATCTATTGGTATTTCATCGCAACTGCTGTCTGAGATTCGACGAATACTCTTACGTTTTCTGGCAGTCTTTTTTTCTTTAGTTCTACCAGTCTTTTGTTTTTGTTTTATAATCCGCGGTTTCTTACATTTATCTTCTTTTGCTGTCTTTTCCTTTTCTTTTATTTTACGTTTTTCAATATGGTCTTCAGATGTCAATAGAAGGCTTACCTGCTTGGCACGTTTGCGGACTTCATTAAGTTTTTTAGGCAATGGTGATACTTCATTTAATACTCTTGTCGGTGTGGATTTGTTCGATGATGGTTGAGTTCCAGATGTACTTGGAAATGGATCTGATAGCACAGAAGTCATCTGAGTACCAGATGTACTTGGAACTGGATCTAATACTATGGAAGCCATCTGAATTCCAGACGTACTTGGAACTGGATCTGATACCACGGAAACCGTTGCTGGTTTATGGGATCCTGTCTCTTTATGGTCAACCTGGTGTCTTTCAAAAGATGGCTCTATACTTCCATCAAACGCAGAGTCAGGTATAGCTCCTGGGTTCAGTGGATAAACACCTGTGGCTTTAAATGCAGAAATCGCATTCGCAGGGGTGGCTGCTTTTCCCCAACCTTCATTTAGCAAGGCACCAAATTGATTCCTGGTTAGACGTCGTCCTGGATTTCGCCTTGTCCACAACCTGCAGGCTTCGTAGAAATAAGTCTTTAAAGCTTTAAAAACAGCAACATCCAGCGGCTGCAGATAATGTGAAGTGTGGCTTGGCATTGACAGTAAGATTATATTATTTTCATTTGCAAACTCCAACATCTTAACCGAGTTGCAGTGGGTAGAATGACCATCAAGTAATAGGAGCACTTTTCCTGCTGGTTTTCGGGGCAAAAACTGTTCCTTCATCCATTCCAAAAAAATGTCAGATGTAATGTAAGCGGACTTTTGCGACATAAAAAGGCGCGAACCAGGCGGTAATCCATCTTCAAACTCGGGTTTTTTTCTCTGACCTTTCATTATAATTGCTGGTGGCAAAAAAGTTCCCTCTGCATTACAACAGGCAATAACTGTAATTGTTTCTCCTTTCTCTGTTGACTTTGACATAGCTACAGCTTTGGAGCCTCTCTTAGCCAAAACATGTGCAGGACGATTGTTCAGCTGCAGTCCTGTCTCATCCATTTTAAACACATGGCCAGGTTTGTCGAACAAATCGTTTTCACTGAGAACTCTTTCTAGCATTTCAAAATATACTCTTACTTCGTCTTTGTTCATGCCCTGGCGTCTAGCATAAGACACTCCCTCAGATTTTCTCAAAGAAATGCCAGGATTTCTTTTCAAAAATAGTTGCACCCAATCATATCCAGCCTTTTCACTAGCCATGTTGAATTTGTGTTTAATATGCAATTGTTCAGCGAAACTGAAAGCGATTTTTCTTAAGTCATCAATAGTCAGGGGAAAGCCTTTAGATTGCATATCCTTTATATGTTGACACAGTCTCTTTTCCTTCTCAGTACCAAATGTACAAGATGGACCCATTGGCCCTTTAATATTTTTGTTCGATTTGACCCTTCTTTCCAAAGTTTTTCTTGGTATACCATACACAATTGATGCTCTGTACACAGACATTGTCTGTCTATTTACTTCTTCCATGGCCTTTTTTAGATCTGCCTCATTCCATGTTCCTCTGGTAGATTTTCGCACATAGTTGTTTGGCATCTGAAAAAGATATTTAATATAAATGGTGAGAAAAATAATCCTAGATCGGTCAGTGACGTCACAACCTCTAACTTCGGGTATATTTTCGAAATAAGCAGCGGTGAAGCTAGAATACCACTTAAGATTTTCTGGCCATCACTCCCTGAAAAATTAAGGTCATCTATCCCAAATGTCCGGGAGAGATGGCCATATCAGTTTCAAAAAGTATGATACAATTTTCAGCAATCATTTTTAGGTTAGAATACGAAAAATGTTATTGACTTCACAATAAAACATAAAGAACAAATGAAATTGGAAAAACCTTTTTGTAACCACATAATATGTTAACCCCTCATCTTAGATCATGCACCTGTTATAAAAATAATGTGGAATTTACTTACTTTTTCAATCATTTTTACAAAAAAAACACACAGGCACTTGTCACCGATCACAAAATGAATTGAACTAAAATGTTATTAATGCCATCTGTTAATTATAACTCGCACTACTTTCGACTGGTCATCTCTCCCGTACGGCCATCTCCCCCGGAATTACCCTATATTACATCTGGTATTATAAAAAAATAAATAAGCAAATAAAGTGCTTCTACGTGTAGTTATTTCTATCAATATATGCAATTTTCAGATTTAGCGAAAGCTGCCCAGTAGCGAATATTGATATTCCAGTTACAATATATTTTTAACTCATCTTCGTAGTGCCGAATTACACTATAATGGTGAACTTTCCTGGAGCCGGCGTCAGCTTTACAGCGTTTGTTCATTGACAATACGTGTATAACACACCTAAAAAAGACATTATTTTCATCCTGGATGTTAGTTTACAATCTTAGCTCCTTGAAACGCCACCAGGTAATAGCTTCTTTTCTATGTAAATATTTTTGTACTGAACTACTTTGTCAACGATTTCAATATTGTTATTAGTTTCAGGAAAAGATCTACTTCACTCTTGACATATTTTGTAATGCGTTATTTTTTTGTTAACAATATCTAAAGTTTGAACGAAGCCAGTGAATTTTTTTTATTTCTTTTCCCACGGGAATCAGATGTTTTTTCCAAAATAAAAATTAGCTACATTTTTTTTCGCCCCCTCTGTAAGCAATATGCATGGTTTAAAATCAATCATTCGTTTTCTTAATAGTCAATTGTCGTTATTTCAATGTTTTGTTTTAAGGTAGTTGGTCGATAAAACTATCTTTTCAAAGGAATTTAACAAAACGTCTGTAGATGTTTATTTAATCCAATACTAATCCAATAATACGAGTTCTTACCGAAAAAAATTGTAATTTGTAATTTTAACATGCGCTCTTATGGGAAAACTCTATTATTTTTGAATAAAATGAAAACGTGTCAAAGGAATTTGATTAAAATTTAATATGTTATTTAATACAAGAAATAAAAGTTATTGACCACGCCGTTTTCAAATACAATTTCAAAACATCATTTAACAACGTTTTTACAACGCTTTTTCAACAAATATTTTAAATTGCTACAACATACAAAAAAAACAAGTGATATATAAATATAATAACTGAAGAATATTAATACATTATTTAATTTTTGATAAAAGAAAATTTTTTTGCTGAGATATACTTTTATACCTGACTATTTTAGAGCAACTACGTTAAATGCATTTTCCCTCGGGAATGAGATATTTCCTCGGGGTAAAAAGTAACCTTTGTTTATCTCCGTTCTTTCTGGGCAGGAATGAGGCTTCCTACAGGATTGAGATATTTTTCTGTGGCAAAAAGTAGCCTGTGTTCTTTTTTGCCCCCTCTGTTAACGATATACGTTTGTATATCGTTCAACTTCATAGTCCAACTTCAGAACCACTTATTGTGATGTTATTACCCACTGTCAGTGTGTTAATATTAAAAATGAGTGTATGTTAACTAATATGTAATTTAAGAGGGTGACTCACCCCCTCTCCAATGTTGCTCACACTGAATTTTGAAATCGGAAATTTCATTTCTACGTTATTCTAAATGTCTTAAACTATTTTCCATGAAGAAAAACTTCTTAAATTACCCAAGTAGTACGATTAATTATTCGACACAGTCACCCCCTAGTTAACTACCCCTAGACTTAATATTAGGACATTGAGCAAAAACAGGTCAATTAGATTTTTTGACGTAGATTTCAAATCTGTAAACAAAATTTTTATATTGTTTAATTTTCACCCCCTTTTTGCAAAATTAACCTCTAAATTTTAACCCCCAGCCACCCCTGTTGACACAATTTGAACAAATTGCATACCAATAGATAGCTCTTTAAAGAAGAGCAATATCGCCAATTTAAACTTTTGCTCTATCTCTTACCGTTTTCGAGATATTTAAAAAATTAAATTTTTACCCCAATTTTTGGAGGGTGATTTCACCCCTACAAACCGTTTTTCCGCCGATAAAGAAAAATACGTGTCGCTTATTTTTTAGTGTTCTACAACATA
Organism: Brachynemurus nebulosus; assembly: GCA_035578155.1. Classification (NCBI taxonomy): domain Eukaryota; kingdom Metazoa; phylum Arthropoda; class Insecta; order Neuroptera; family Myrmeleontidae; genus Brachynemurus; species Brachynemurus nebulosus. The sequence goes on along the minus strand of JAPWDM010000072.1, from coordinate 128,932 downwards.
TCTAAGTTTCATCAAAATCGATAGGTCCGGCCTCGGGACGTTTACTTGTAAGTTGTTGGATTTGGAAAATTTCTTCATCAAATGCCCCAGATCCTAGCCTTTCAATTAATTCTTTATTACCTACTGGATGTAGTAATGTTGTTCTCAAATCTTGAGTTTCTCCTGTATTTGCACCTCCACTCATTTTTACAATAAAGATCGCTCGCTCTATTACTGTTCTTAATTCTCGTTCTACTTCAGCCCCTTTGTAATTCTTCATACACTCTTGTCCTTATAAAATTGCAATTCTTCTTGCAGTCGCTGCAAATATTTGTAAATTTTATCTATTAAAATCTCTAGGTTCTTCGTTGAGGTATAGAAATTTACAATAGGGTGCATTGTCCTCCATATCTTTGAATCTATTTACTGCAGCAATTAAGTACGTTGAGTACTTAGCAAATTCATTCCAACAAAAAAGTATTGGATTCTCAAGTATTATATATTTATTTGCTAAGACGTAGTTTCCGAGCTCTGTTCCGCTAAAGATCACCATCACAGCCTTACTAATATTAGCCTATACATTCTCTGCATTACATAATGATGAATAACCTATGAACAGTACTTTACGAAGTTCATATTTAGGATGAATAAAAGTGTAAATGCTAATAGCTGTTGGTTGGCTTGGGACACAGTTTGATATCGGTGAATCTTGTGCCAATATCCCTGTTGAGTTAGAGAAAGTTCTGATGCGACCCGCCGCCCATCCACTGTCGTTATCGGTAGTTAATCTTTTTCTAATAAGAGTCATATGTATGCCAAAATCCGCAACTATGCCGTTTTTTTTTTTTTTTTTTTTTTTTTTTTTTTTTTTTTTTTTTTTTTTTAAATTAATAATTTTAATTTTTAATTGTTAGTAATATCTTCCTCATCATCATCACTAAGTTGTTGGATTTGGACAATTTTCTCATCAAATGCCCCAGATCCTAACCTTTTAGTTAATTCTTCATTACCTATTGGATGTAGTAATGTTGTTCTCAGATCTTGAGTTTCTCCTGTATTTGCACCTCCATTCATTTTTACAATAAATATTTCTCGCTCTATTACTATTCTTAATTCTCCTTCTAGTTCAGCCCCTTTATATTCTTCATACTCTCTTGTCCTTCTAAAATTGCAATTTTTCTTGTAATCGCTGCAAATATTTGTAAATTTTGTCTATTAAAATCTATCAGTTCTTCGTTCGGGTATAGAAATTTACAATAGGGTGTATTGTCCCCCATATCTTTGAATCTATTCACTGCAGCAATTAAGTACGGTGAGTATGTAGCAAGTTCATTCCAACAAAGATGTATTGGATTCTCAAATATTTATTTGCTAAGAGAGAAGTTTCCGAGCTCTGTTCCGCTAAAGATCACCACCACAGGCCGACTAATATTAGCCCATACATTCTCTGCATTACATAATGATGAATAACCTGTGAACAGTACTTTACGAAGTTCATATTTAGGATGAATAAAAGTGTAAATGCTAATCGCTAGTGGTTGGCTTGGGACACAGTTTGATATCGGTGAATCTTCTGCCAATATCCTTACTGAGTTAGAGAGAGTTCTGATGCGACTCTCCGCCCACCTACTGTAGTTATCGGTAGTTAACCTTTTTCCAGTAAGAGTCATATATATGCCGAAAGCCGCAACTGTGCATTTTTTTAATTAATAATTTTAATTTTTAATTGTTAGTAATATCTGCTTCATCATCATCACTATGTTGTTGGGTTTGGACAATTTTTTCATCAAATGCCCCAGATCCTAGTTATCCACCCATCTTTGAATCTATTTACTGCAGCAATTAAGTACGGTACTTAGCAAGTTCATTCCAACAAAGATGTATTGGATTTTCAAGTATTATATATTTATTTTCTAAGAAAGAAGTTTCCGAGCTCTGCTCCCCTAAAGATCACCATCGCAGCCCTACTTATATTTGCCCATACATTCTTTGCATTACGTAATGATGAATAACGTATGAACAGTACTTTACGAAGTTCATATTTAGGATGAATAAAAGTGTAAATGCTAATAGCTAGTGGTCGGCTTGGGACACAGTTTGATATCGGTGAATCTTCTGCCAATATCCCTGCTGAGTTAGAGAAAGTTCTGATGCGACTCTCCGCCCACCCACTGTAGTTATCTTTTTCCAATAAGAGTCATATATATGCCGAAAGCCGCAACTAGGCCGTTAGTATCAAGATCTTCATAATCATTTAAATCATTGATGTCAATGTCCCATTCTGTTGCTTCTAAAAAATGTTCAAGAGCAACTTCCCCAATAATAAAATTATATTGGGAAATAACCGTTCAATTTTTGTTCTTATTGTATGAATCAAAATACTTAAGATATTATAATAAACAGAAAATGCTGTGGTTGAATCAGATTCCCCAGTTAAGTTCCCGAGCTTATATAATTTTTTCAAGTAATTAATTTCATCTTCCTTTTTTTCCAATTCCTTCCAATTCAAGGTGCATTCTTGAATTTGTAAATAATAAGTGAATTTAATTGTGCTGTTTCAGGCATTTTTTCGAAAGCAGAGTAAGGATTTTTCGTTGATAATGGTATGGATTTAGATGCTTCATCATTTATCATCATCAGTAATAATACAGTATAATAATTTATAAATAAGCAACATTTATTATTGCAAAAATATTTTTTTTATATTAATTTATTTAAGGTCACCCGACAACCTTTGGTCATTTGCGACCACAATAGTTACAAATAATAAATTACATAAGCCTATTACAAACAATGAATTACAATAAAGTATAAACAATAAGCGCTACTAAATTTTACTATCTAATTTACATCGTTTAATTAACTCTAAAACTTTTACAACATATTCTTTCCTCTTTGTCCTGCAGCATTACTTTAATTGTAATATTTTGTCCATATATACTATCTCTCATAGGTTTATATCTTCTACATTCCTCCAATATGTGTTTTACATTTAACTGACAATTACAATAAATATTTTTATAAACACTGTTTTTAGTATATTTACCACAACCTATTTTCAGATATTTTCACATATTAATATTCAGTTTATGAAATAAATATCACAAAAGAATCCACTTACAAACTAATACAACAATAATAGTGCTTATTATACATTTGAAATCAATCATACTTGGGTTCTTTTGATTCATTTTCACTAATTTTCAGAAACAAAAAGAATTAATTTTAGTTTTCAAGGTTTTTGGTGAAATTGTGTAAAACAAGGATAAGCACACAGAAATACCTTGCATGTGGTACAAGACAGTTTTGTTCTTACGTTGTTTGTTTTAGTACTGCATAAGCGGCAACTACGTGGTGTATCAGACTTATCAATCATATGATTCCCTACATCTTTGTAGCGGATTTCATCATCTACTCCAATAACTTTCTGGTAGTTATTACTAGGCTTGTTTCTTTTTGATGATGTAATTAAGTTCGCTAGAGAGACTTCTTTTTCTGGAGGAATAGTGGCTAATAAGGAATCTAGCCATTGAGAGGCGAAATTGTAAGATAGATACAGGCATTGGATTCCTCAATGAAACAGCATATAATATGTACGCGTTAGTGATGGCCATATCAATAAGAAAATAAAATATTCGACACCACCAGCGCCTATTTCTGCGTCCAACTTCATACGTACTTCTTTTCTGGTCGAACCTATCGACTCCTTCCATTTTCTTAGTGTATTCAGTTATAGCTACAGGACAGGGGAAATCCTTCTATGGTCCGTCTTTCATAGTTCTTTGGCATTTTGTTTTTTCTTTGGGATGGAAAGCTGAAGTCAATACTGAAGTCTCCAACATATAAATCCGACGTCTTGTTTTACTCTCCATTTATAATTCCCTCTTTCAAGCTTCAGTTTACCTTTTTGATTCTTTACGAATTTCGGTAAATCCGCTCTATTTATGTTGACAGTTGCAGTTGAATGAATGCCATTTTCATAAAGATATTGTATCAAAGGAAATGAAGCAAAGAAATTGTCAAAAGTTACATGAGCTGGAATTTTCTTGTCAATCAATGACTTTGTCAAATTTTTGACTACATTAGCGCCAAGTCCTAATTCGGGTGTATTATTATCATTTTTGCCAGTATAGATCTCATACTGAAATACATACCCTGTAGTACTATCAGCTCGAAACCACACTTTATAGCCCCTTTTTATAGGTTTAGCTGGCATGTACTGTTTGAAAGATGATATGCCTTTGAAACGTATCATTGCTTCGTCGATGCTTTATGATGTTGTTTGTCTTGCTTCATTTTTACAAGCATTATTCAACATATCCAGAAGTGGGCGAACTTTAAACAGCTTGTGTCAGGGCTAGTTTTAGATGGAGTTTTAGAATTGTCATTTAGATGGAGGTTTTCTAAAATTTTTTTGAACCTTTTACAGGTCATAATTTGAGCAATTTCATTAACTCTAAAAAATGGATCACTGGACCAGTACAAATCTATAGAAGGTAAAACATGAATGCCCATAAGAACAATGATTCCTAAAAATGCTTCAATGTCAGATTTTGTGACTGGCTCCCAATGCAGAGACTTTTTTTGGGAAGCATATAAATTAGTTTGTTCTACTATATGATTTATTACTTCGTAACTAAAAAACCTAGAAAAGTAAGCCGCAGGCGAATTTCTACTAGGAAAGAAAAGCTTAGGTTTCAGGGTAACTTCATCGAATTTATCAGTAGTAGGCCTATTCGACCACATTACTTTTTTCCAGTCATCGCTATCATTATCTGAGGATGATTCTGGGGAAGGCTCTGGAGATATATAGTCCAAAATAGGCGATTAGTCGAGGAGCGACGGATAGGTTTAATTATTACTTCATCATTATTATCGTTTGTCTCAGCCCAATGAATACCAATATTATGATCAATATTTTCTCCATTTCCTGTAGATGAAACCGTCGTACTCTGTCGTGATGGGCCTGGCACTGGGTTTCTTTGATCTCGAGAGATGGGATTATCTTCTAGCAGTGACTGTAAATTCATGTGTTCCGTACCATCATCGTCCTCGTACTCATCTTTGGAGATGTCAGGATCATCAGGAAGACCAAACATCTTCTGCAGTTCCAATTCAGTATCTGCATCAGTGAGGTAGGCCTGGAATATAAACAGGCGAAGGCATAAATACCGTTACCAAACACTGCTACTAAGGGGGCAGTGGCATAAATACTACCACCAATAAAATTCGAAATAAAACAATTTATAGACAGTTACAAAGAGAATAAAATGTTGTTTAGGCGCTATAAACACCAATAAATCGAAATAAATAAATTTACTTACCATTTCAGATAAAAATTGAAAAGATTTCACTAGATGAAAATAATAAAGATAAATACAGCTGATTCACGCCATTACAGTCGTATTTGAAGTGACATCTGTGATCTGTCAAATAAAATTTGTTTTTTTTTTTCTAATGTAGAATGTATCTGTATTACCAACAGTGAATAATAAAGTGGACACCAACGATTCGTTCTTTTCATAAAAAAAAAGTTTTTGGTGGCATTTATTATGCTTCTACCTTATAAAGAGTTAACTAAAAGAGTAGACAGTGATGTACCAGATGAGAAGCATAGTTTAACACCTTGTTCGTCGAATAATTTACGCAAATCGTGTGTTTGGTTTGATAAAAACGGGATTGAAGGAAATCTAGTGTTGGACGTGGTAACAAATTTCGTGAAGTTGGGGAATAAGGTATGATCCTGGAACTTATTCAAATGTTTAGAAAAAATTTTAAACAAGAACTCTGTATTGTAACCAGTAGCTTTGTCTATGTGGATGATGACGGCGAGTTCATGACAAAAGTTAACTTTGTTTAATGGATATGTGAAAATCCTGTTGAACGCGTGGTTAAAGAAAGCTACTTTATGCGATGTAGGGTGCGCAGACGTAACATGGATACAATGGTCAGTATGTGTTAACTTCCTGTAAAGAGCAAAATTAAGACGGTTTGAGTATACATCTCTAGATATTGAAAGGTCAAGGAAATTCAAATTATTGTTGACTTCGGCCTCTAACGTAAATTTTATTCTAGTGTGTAGCTTGTTCAGAAAGTTTTAAAAACTCTTCGGTTTGAATTCGGGTGCCGGTCCAGATGACGAAAACGTCATCCACGTACCGTTTCCAGAAAACGAGGTTATCTAAATATTTACAGTTAAAGTTGAAGATTAATTTTTCGAAGTGGTTCATGAAAAAATTAGAGAAAAATGGGGAAACCGGGTTGTCCATGGCTAAGCCAATGGACTGTGAGTATATTTTGTTGTTGAATGTGAAATAATTATGGTCGAGAAGTAAATTAACACATTGACACATCGCTTCCAGGTTGGGTGCATCTGGGTTGTTGTTCCGGTTGGCCGATAAGAATTCCCGTAGGAGCACTTTCAATTTATAAGTGGGGATCTGAGTGAACAAATCGACCACATCGATTGAAAGAAGTAGGCAATGTAGTGTACTGAGGCCCATGAAGAGGAAACAAATTCCTCCCCTCCCCAGAGAATGATTAAGGATCTTTTAAACAACACAACCTTATTTTTTTTATATATAAAATTAACAATTTATTATTTTGGGCGATATAACATACAATAAAATTAACAAGTACAATTATTAAATTTAGAATTTGTTTCATGGAACATTTACTAAACGAAATTAAGTTATAAGCAAATGTAATTATAATTTATAAAGGCAAATACTATAGTTGATAATTCCCTAAACGAAATTTATGAAACATTAACAAATACTGAATGAAATTCGTAAAATTTTAGCAAATACAATAATTAAGAATTTTATCGAATGTAATTAATAAAATGTATGCAAATACAATGATTAATAATTTTATCGAATGAGATGAATAAAAGGCAAGCAAATACAATGATTAATAATTTTATCGAATGGGATTAATAAAATGTAAGCAAATACAATGATTAATAATTTACTAAGTAATTAATAACACAGCCACACAAAAAAAACAAAAACTTTCTGACTTGGAGGTCTCACTATATGTACTATATGTTTTTGGGGTCGCTGAATCCGAATTTGGGGTCAGCATATTTTGGGCCCATCTTCCAATTGCAGACTCATCTATATTGAACCCGAAAATATCACTGTAAATCTCTCGGATAAGATCATCATCAATGACTTTTCGCAGAGAAGTAACTTCAAATTTTGAACATACATGACAGAACACATTGTGCTTCGATTTACACGTGTGCTCTGTCAAAATCTCTCTTCTTCGTTTTCTTGTAGCATTGGACTCTACAGTGGTCAAGTCCCCAACCAACGTAGAGCTGCAGTCGCTTGATGACGACGCCTACGGGCCCGCTTTCTCACCCTGACCAGCCGCCGATACTGAGGCTCCGAGATTCCTCTGCATCGTAGTGCACTTACGTGCGTCTGCCATGACGGCATGCAAGCCGTGATCCAGAGACTTTGCCAGATAACGGGTATGCTCCGTTGCCCGCCGTCACCGCGAGCAGGTGCCCTGGATGCAGACGCACGGAAGGGTATACCGAAAGAAAACTTGGAATGCCAGAGTTCTGACTGCATATGTACACACCGTAATTTAACGTAATGTACAACCCTTGGGTCATTGTATTACAGGATTATGAGGTCCTAGATTTGTACGGTGAGCAGTTTGTTTCAACAAATATAGAACATTTGAGGGTATATTTTGAGGTTATGACCGAATCCAGATGTGGTAAAATAGAACTGACCGCGGATTCGGATTCAGCAACTCCAAAAACATATAGTACACATAGTGAGAACTCCAGGTCCAAAACTTTGTTATCGGGTTCAAGGGTTATGTTGTTATGGGGTTATGGTGTTATGTAGTTATGTGACAATAGGGTTTTGTAGTTTTTTGAACAAGGGATCATGAAGCTACTGTACTATAGAATTATGAAGTTTTAGAGCCATACGGTTGGCAGTTTTAACAAATATAGCAATTTTGAGGGTGTTTTTTGAGGTTATGGCTGTACCCAGATGTACTGGAATGAAACTACTGCGCGATGATCACTTAACGTAATTTTTATGTTCACTTGTAACATGACTTTACTCCATGTTCCGTACTCAGCACTATAGTCTACGTCAATACATGACCCGTCTTGCGTAATTTCCCCGGCTAATGTAACACTTCGCGAGATTGTTCCGATCCTTTTTAAACCAGCTATAACTTGGTTTAGATGTAGTGAAAGCGTCAAATGTTTATGCATGTCAATATATTGTTCTCGCCCACTAACCGAAATGTACGATGCAAAGTCACCCCGAACTACTGAGGCATGGGAATGCATATCACAGTGAGACGTGTCACACTTGACGTGTCACTTCAACTTTGCATTGGTAAACATGTTCATTAGCGTTGTTCGTCAGCGGCACGTTGTATTAGTTGAATGTTTGACGGTACTTCGCGCACATTATGTTTTTCAAATTCGCAGGGTTTCACTTCGAGCAGAGAAATAGCTGTAATATTTAATTTGTTTGTATTGCAATCATATGCCACAAGAGTCTGTCCCAATGACAATAAGTTTACAAATATGAACCCCAAAATGTAGCACTCCATGTTATTTTCTGTAGGCAAAAAAATAAATATATAGGTATATTGTCACTACACTAAATTGGACGGTAGGTTCACTTAGAACACCGATAAGTTCGCCGTTGTTAATGATAAAAAAAAAGATTCTGATGTTGTGTTAGTACATTGAGTTTATAAAAAATCCATATAAAGTTTAAGATTTATATAAGATTTATCAACAAAATTTATAGTTTATCTTCAAATTTAGATATGCTTTCGAAGCGTCTATGGATATTCAGGTACGGGTCCTCTGCTTCTTGTATGTTGTTTATATTCTCCTATGGCGGTCCCATCCCCTGCTTCCTTTACACCTTGTCCCTCGAGTTCTTCTTCTACTTCTTCTGGATTTTCCCGTTGTACTGATTCCTCATTGTGGTCTTTCCTCCGGGTCTCTTCTTGTTCAGTACGTTCTAGCCCTTTCTCATCTGCTTCCTCATCGTCTGAATATATTATATATCTTTTGACTATCTTCGATCTCTCTCAAATGAATTATTGGCGTGTCATACTCATTTCCGAATAAATTTCCCATTCTAATCAGTACATCATTATTACACTTTTCCATTCCTTAGGTTACTTCCCCGTCAACTCTTTTGTTTTGATTTTTTAGTCGTTGTGATTTTTCTGATACATCGTTCTTTATTCTGCAGTGTTTTAAAGGAGAGGCATGTACTATATGCTCTTTTCTGTCGTTGATTTCTTTAATACGGAACGTCACCGGCCCTTTTTGTTCGATGACCCGGTACGGGCCTGACCAAGGTTTCCCAAGTTTTTTTGCTTTGATACATTTTTATGCTTGGGTCGTATTAAACTTATAAAGACAAATTATAAAAAAAATTTAAAATTATATAAAATCTCGTAAAGGGGCCATTTTTCGTAACTTATCGATATCCCCCTCCCCCCATCCTTTTACCTTAAATAAGACTTAAATCTTGAACTAAGTCTGTTTCAAATTTAGAAGTATATTCGATACGTTCAGTATGTGAGAACAACCCGATAATTCGGCAGTATGGATTCCGTGAATTTATTTAATTAACATTTCCACATTCAGAATTATTAATGTAAGTTGCATTTAATTTTCCTATTTATACATGTCATGTATTTCTTTTATAATTTGCGTTAGTTTCTTCTTCCTGGGACGGGTGCCCGGGTGAACTAACCTTTATCATAATTACATACTTCGGTGGAAATGTTAAACGCACATTGTGTGCTTCTTGCGAGGTAAATTTTCAAATTTAAATGACATCTATTATATTCGCGTAATGTATACTTTTAACTTGTGTTAATTCTTTTAATTTATAATTAATTTTCTTTAGTAAAGTAATATGTGTACGTCGTTTATATTTGAAATATGTATAGTATTTATATTTGAAGTTTCAAGTTAGTTATTCGTATCTTAAATGAATTAATTGGCTATTGCTTATAAATTCATACATTCACTTACAATTGCTAATTGTGATATTTCTCTTTAGATAAAGTATTGTTTTATGAGTAGTTGTATTTATATGAATCGTAAGATCAAAGCTTTAACTCAACCATTTGAGCATATATTAGATAGCTCAATTATTTGCAGTCATTAACCTTAATATTTAAATATATTATATTTTTTTTTAAAATTAATTTTTAATATTGTAATTTCTAGTCATTAAAATAAATTTGTTTAAACGTGACTGTTGGTAATCTACAAATCCTCTGGGGGGAACTAAAGTTCCTGGGGCCCTCTTTCTTTCAGGTTCATAATACATGTACATAGTTTATTTTAGTATTATACCTAAATCATCAATAAAGTACCAAATTTGTTACACAATTATGTCAAGGACTCAAGGGATTAGAGAAAAAAGCAGCACAAAACGTTTACTACGGTATAGCCACACTAAACTCAAAACCAAAAGCCAGATCGGCCAGACTTATAAAAAATAAAATCAAGCAATCAACAGTTACGTCAATTTCTTCTTATACATTCGATTATTTATTATCAAAAATAAATATCTCCAAATTCAAACATATTTTGATATGCACAGTGAAAATTTCAAAACAATTCTCTGGCTTTTTATTTCACGTGATAAGTAAAAGCACAGTAAAAGAAACAAAAAAGCTAAAGAAAAGTCAGAGTAATGACCGAAAATTAAGAGACATACGGTCAGTAAGAGATAAGCATGTGACTCAGTGAAGTAATTTCGTAACTACCGAAAATATATTTTTACACGAAAACTTAAAAGCTTTTTGATTATAGTAAGGAAATGTAAAAACAGGAATGAAAAGGTCAAAGAAATTTTTATAAGATCAAACGTTTATAAAATTATCATAGAATTCGACTAAAATTAGATTTAAAAAACTCTTACTTTTCATTTTCTTTTATTATTCTCTAATATTTGGAACTTTTCAGAAATTTGTCACGATTTTGGGCAAAAAATTTTGATCAGAGATCTTTTCACACAAATATATATGTAAATAATGGAAGTAAATAATAAATTTATCCCGGATTATTTACTGCACACACCATTCAAATTAAAACATACAAACCGCATCTGAGATATTTAATTATTAATTAAGAAATTTAATTGTTGCAGGAAAATCGTAATTAAATAAATCAAACACTTAACTATATAAGTTTACAATTACAACAAGTAATTACTAATTAGTAAGAAAAATTATTCAACTACTTACAATTATTTTGAAAAAAAATAGTAATAAGACAGCAACGTAAAACTCTTAAATGCACAACACGGCACTCATTTACTCTCTGGAAAGTCTCGCCCTTAGCACCCTGACACAGACAGTGAACTGACAAGTAAAGGTCCCGAGGCCGGACCTATCGATTTTGTTGAAACTTAAATATGTTGTAGAACACTAAAAACTAAGGGATACGTATTTTTTTTTATCTGCGGAAAAACGGTTTGAAGGGGTGAAATCGCCCTCCAAAAATTGGGGTAAAAATGTAATTTTTCAAATATCTCGAAAACAGTAAGAGATAGAGCAAAAGTTTAAATTGGCGATATTGCTCTTTTTTAAAGAGCTATCTATTGATATGCAATTTGTTCATATTACATCAACAGGGGTGGTTGGGGGTTAAAATTTGGGGGTTAATTTTGCAAAAAGAGGGTGAAAAATAAATAATATAAAAATTTTGTTTACAGATTTGAAATCTACGTCAAAAAATCTAATTTACCTATTTTTGCTCAATGCCCTAATATTAAGTCTAGGGGTAGTTAACTAGAGGGTGGCTATGTCGCATAGTCGTACTATTTGGGTATTTCAAGAAGTTCTTCTTCATGGAAAATAGCTTAAGACAATTAGAATAACGTAGAAATGAAATTCTCGAATTCAAAATTGAGTTTGAGCAAGATTGGGGAGGGGGTGAGTCACTCTCTTAAATTACGTACTAGTTTATATACACTAATTTTTGCTATTAACACACTGATAGTGGGTAAAATAATGTCACAATAAGTGGTTCTGAAGTTGGACTATCATATGTAAGGTCCTTATTAGGTTTGTTTTTTAATGGATATTATAGTTTTCCTTATCGAAAATTATCGATACCGAAAATTACATACCCTAACCTAAAATAACGAAACCTAATAAAAACCTTACATACGATAGTCTAACTTCAGAACCATCTATTGTGATATTACTACCCCCTGTCAGTGTGTTAATTGCAAAAATTAGTGTATGTAAACTAGTATGTAATTTAAGAGGGTGACTCACCCCCTCTCCAATGTTGCTCAAACTCAATTTTGAATTCGAGAATTTCATTTCTCCGTTATTCTAATTGTCTTAAGCTATTTTCCATGGAGAAGAACTTCTTGAAATACCCAAATAGTACGATTATTCGACATAGTCACCCTCTAGTTAACTACCCCTAGACTTAATATTAGGATATTGAGCAAAAACAGGTCAATTAGATTTTTTGACGTAGATTTCAAATCTGTAAACAAAATTTTTATATTGTTTATTTTTCACTCCCTTTTTGCAAAATTAACCCCCAAATTTTAACCTCCAACCACCCCTGTTGATGTAATATGAACAAATTGCATATCAATAGATAGCTCTTTAAAAAAGAGTAATATTTCCAATTTAAACTTTTGCTCTATCTCTTACTGTTTTCGAGATATTTGAAAAATTAAATTTTTACCCCAATTTTTGGAGGGCGATTTCACCCCTTCAAACCGTTTTTCCGCAGATAAAAAAAAATACGTGTCCCTTAGTTTTTAGTGTTCTACAACATATTTAAGTTTCATCAAAATCGATAGGTCCGGCCTCGGGACCTTTACTTGTGAGTGAATTGCATTTCGGTCCGCGGGCGTAAGCAAGAGTGAGTACACCATATACTACCAAAATTTAAAACCATTTATTAAATCTTTCTTCTGTAGAAAAAAAAAAACCCTAAATGTGTTCGTAAAATATTTCACTATTGTTAGATATTATGAATATTTTTAATTTGTTCATGGTATTTAAAAAAAATTGTTGAAAAGATTTTTTTACGGCCATGTGTAAGAGTGTAAGTATTTGGAAAAAATTTATGATGTTCGATGTTCCTATCGATGTTCTTTGTTATATATTTGTAAATTAAAAGTAACTGCCAGGTTAACAATTACTAGTTTGTTACTGACCCTTCCTGATCATTTGAAATAAATAAAAAAAAAAAATAGCGGTATAATTACCTACATAACAACTATTTTAATTGTGTGAAAAAATCGGGACATAATTAGCATTAGCAGAAACTGTCCCGACAGAATCGGGACGGGTAGCAACCCTGGATGGCTCTGACAGTATTGAAATTATTTTGAAGAAAATTACACTGAGAACATATTGGTTATCTAAAAAGTACTTTCCGATTTTTTTTAAATTTTTGAATGAAAGTTTTTTTATTGAGAATCGATGTTGTGTGAGTACATATGCGCCATTATTATCCTTGACCTTTTGCCATTTGTCGGGTAGTTTCATAATTCCATCGGTGTAGAAATTCTATGGTTTAGTGGCGAAAAACTCGGTGACATAGTTTTCGACTGCTCTTTTGTCGGCTAATTTTTTTCCATCAAGAAAGTTTTGCAAAGACCGAAATAAATGGTAGTCATACGGTGCAAGGTCCGGACTATACGGCGGATGCATCAAAACTTCCCAACCAAGTTCAGTCAATTTTTGGCGAGTCATTAAAGATATGTGTGGCCTGGCGTTGTCGTGGTGGAACACAACGCCCTTTCTATTGACCAATTCCGGGCGCTTTTTTTGAATTGGTTCCTGTAATCTGGTCCATTGTTGACAATAAAACACCAAGTCGACTGTTTGACCAGGTTCCAAAATTTCATAATAGGCAATTCCCTTCCAATCCCACCATACACTTAGCATCACCTTACTGGCCGTCAATCCGGGCTTCGCAGTCGTTTGTGGGATTTCACCAGGCTTCGTCCACGACCGTTTGCGTTTGATGTTTTTGTATTTTATCCATTTTTCGTCACCCGTTATTAGTCTCTTAAGAAATGGCTCCATTTTATTGCGTTTTAGCAACATATCACAGATTTCGATACGGTTAATTAAATTTCGTGCAGTCAGTTCATATGGCACCCAATTATCGAGTTTTTTTATATATCCAGCCTTTGCTAAATGATTCCAAACTGTTTGATGGCCAAATGCGTCAGCGGTGTCTTGACAGCTTGCATGCCGGTCTATTTCGATCAGCTGCAAAATTTCATCGGCTTTTTCAGTGAGAGGCCGGCCGGAGCGAGGCAAATCTTTCACATCCAAAGTTCCACCACGGAAACGTTCAAACCACTTATGCACAGTACGATCAGTTACAGCATCTTCACCGTAAACAGCACAAATTTCTTTGCATGTTTGCGATGCATTATAGCCCTATCTATAATGAAAAGAATTACATGGCGTATTTCTTCAGAAATTTCACTCATTTTTAAAAGTTTATAACTTTTAACATAAACGAAGACTAACAATACTCTCTTTACAAAAATGTAACCTTAAATGTCACCTTGCAAACGCGTATTGAGTTGGCTTAATCGGATAAGTAGTTCCTAATATACCGCTGTCAATACCATCTACTGTCAAAAATCGGAAAATACTTTTTAGATAACCTAATAATAATCAATTTATAGTAATGATTTTGACAAAATTACGTTACAATGTACTCAATAAAAATTTATAATTGAAAAAAGTATACGTTGAAAGGTTTTTTTTTTTTTTAAATTTACAAAAAGTGCTTGTTTTTGGCATTTTATACCCCTTTAAATAAAATTGTTCAAATACTTGATTGTTGTATTACTATTTTACAATGCTCAGTTGTTGTGCTTTTCATTAATACACTTAACTTTAATATAGACAATAGACGAAGCAAGCTTTTAATTGTTGCACAATAATTCGGTCAATATCATCTAACGGTCCTTTTTGTAATAATAAATTTTTAGATAGGGTTGGATAGTGTTTTTAAGGTGTTAGATAGGGTTTCGCGGGGTAGCTATTATTTAATTAATGATTTTTTATTTGATTCATATACAACGGCAGCTATATGGTAAAACTATTTTTACCTAAAATTATCAGACATATAATAGTTTTATCTATGAATAATAAGGGGTGACCAAAATTATTGATTTTAATAAAGGGGAATTATTTTAGTTAGTTTAGTGCCTTTCCAGAAGGTTTAGTTTAGTATCTTCAAAATAATTAATTCTGCAAACGGGTCATTTCCTTGTGTTTTAATTTATTCTGCATATTCAGGGTTATGACATGCGTCGATATTATTTTCGTTCTCAGAATTATTCGCGATTTTTTGTGTGTAATTCCAAAGTGAATTGATTCAGTGATCACGCAATTAGTATTATTCCATTTTTTTTATTTTCACTATTAACCAATAATAAAACACAGGGCCGGCGCAAGGTTAGTTGGTGCGCTAGACGAAATATTTTCTGGCATCCCCGAACTTGATAAACACTTCTTTAGACATAATAACAGTTAAAAGTCATACAATAAATTTTCAACTTTTAACGTGTAAAATTTTTTTCACAAAATATAACGTATTAACACAATTAAATCAGTACTTAATGCTTATTTATTTACATTCAATTATTTATTAATTAATAAGTAATAAAAAAAGATGAGAAAATAAAAAGCTGAAGATTTGTTAATTGAAAAAACAAAGTATAACAAAACAGAAAAAAGACCAAAGATTATATTTAACTTTGCCTAGTCTTAGGCTTAGAAAATATAAGATAAGAACTAGTTTATTAAAAACGATAGTTTGTGCTAATTCTTGTTCAGATATTGTCGCCAAGCCTACCAGTCTTTCCTGCGTCATTTTTGTAGGCTGTTACCAGTTCCGTCATTAAGTGGTATGACATTAGGTCGTGAAATATGAAATGTCGTTTTCCACCACTTGGCCGACCATGTAATGTAGATACGTATCAACACTTTTTTGAGAATTAGAGAAATGTTTAAAAGCAATTCTTCAACTCTGAATAGATTTCTTGTAGCCTGGAATCATTTCCGTCATTAATTGGAATAACATTAGCTGTGTAATATGAAATGTCGTTTTCAGACTACTTGGCCAACTATGTAATGCAGATGAACATCGACATTTTTTTGAGCATTAAAAATATTTTAATAAATCATAAAAAGAGATAATTAAAAAAAGGTTGACTGACGCTTTTCTTAATATACTTTTTTAAAGAAGATGTCAAGAGATAGCGCTGCTAGTTCTAATTCGTGCTCTATATGTAAATTCAAATTTCACTACTAGAGGCGTTGCTCGTTTGAATACTAGCGAGCTCTACGCCTAGATTCAGAATTTCGCCGGAAACAGGTTTAAACTTATCTGTGCTTAATGCTGACGTCATTAGAAAGTATACTGATATTAACAGCGAATTTTTCTGTCTAATATGCAAAACTATGATATAAGGGTCACTACACGCCACTTCATCCAGGTCATGTCACCCATGACCTCAGATTCAGCTGAAAATTTTTTTATTTGTTTATTTAACCATCCAAAGGATCTGTACAAAATTTAAAAAAATTATCTCTAATAGTTCTCAAGTTATGAGTTTTTGAAATTTAGCAAAATAGGGTTAAAATGGTTGTATGAAAAATGCGCACATGAAATTTGCTCACATGAAATCTCCTCACACGAAAACTCCTCACAGTGATAAATGCTCACACGAAATATCCCCACACAGAAAATTCCGCACACAGAAAAATGCGCACACAGAAAATTCCTCACACAGAAAATTCCGCACACGGAAAAATGCTCACACAGAAAATTCCTCACATGGAAAAATGCGCACAGTGATAAATGCTCACAATAAAAATGCCCACGTTGATAAATCCTCACACTGAAAAATGCTCACATTAGTTATTAAACAGGTGACACAAAATTAATATTTCATGAATTTCTCATGCAAATAAGTTGTTTAATAAAAAAATTAGACATCTTAGAATCCAGACTAAATTATCGATCTCATTATATCCCGGTGGAATATTCCCGTAGGAGAAATCACAAATTTATTATAATGAGACCAGATTGGCTGAATCGATACTAATTAAATTTGGTAATAAAGATAGTATATATGATTTGAATTAACAGGAATCATAATTTTATTCTGATGAAGAGTTCCCACGGGGTCACCAATGACAAAACAGTTGTACCAATTTATTGAATCAAATCTGGTATAGAAATCTTAGTCTTAATACAATGTGAAAATTTGTATGCTTGGATGTTTGTTGATTAATCACGCCAAAACGGCTGAACCGATTTTGATAAAATATTATATACAGACATTTTATACACTGAATTAACACACAGGATACCTAAACTTTATCCCGGCTCCAAGTTCTTGAGGGTTACAAAACCCCCTGCACAATCACTCTCAAATAATGAAAACGAATTCGATGAAATTTGGTACCCAGATACTATTTACTTGAAATTAACACATAGAATTATGTTATCCCGATTGAAGGTTCCTGTGGGATGCAAAACCAGTTATATAATCACATCGAAATGACTGAACCGAGTTCAATGAACTTTGGTACCCAGATACTATTTACCCGGAATTAACACATAGAATTATGTTATCCCGATTGAAGGTTCCTGTGGGATGCAAAACCAGCTATATAATCACATCGAAATGACTGAACCGAATTCAATGAAATTTGGTACCCAGATACTATTTACCCGGAATTAACACATAGACTTATGTTATCCCGATTGAAGGTTCCTGTGGGATGCAAAACCAGTTAAATAATCACATCGAAATGACTGAACCTAATTCAATGCAATTTGGTACCCAGATACTATTTACCCGGAATTAACACATAGAATTATGTTATCCCGATTGAAGGTTCCTGTGGGATGCAAAACCAGTTAAATAATCACATCGAAATGATCGAACCGAATTCAATGAAATTTGATACCCAGATACTATTTACCCGGAATTAACACAAAGAATTATGTTATCCCAACTGAAGGTTCCTGTGGGATGCAAAACCAGTTAAAAAATCACATCGAAATGACTGAACCAAATTCAATGCAATTTAGTACCCGCAGATACTATTTACCCGAAATAACACGTAGAATTATGTTATCCCGACTGAAGGTTCCTGTGGGATGCAAAACCAGTTAAATAATCACATCGAAATGACTGAACCGAGTTCAGTGAAATTTGGTACCCAGATACTATTTACCCGGAATTAACACATAGAATTATGTTATCCCGATTGAAGGTTCCTGTGGGATGCAAAACCAGTTATATAATCACATCGAAATGACTGAACCGAATTCAATGAAATTTGGTACCCAGATACTATTTACCCGGAATTAACACATAGACTTATGTTATACCGATTGAAGGTTCCTGTGGGATGCAAAACCAGTTATATAATCACATCGAAATGACTGAACTGAATTCAATGAAATTTGGTACCCAGATACTATTTACCCGGAATTAACACATAGAATTATGTTATCCCGATTGAAGATTCCTGTGGGATGCAAAACTAATTTCATAATCACATCGAATTAAATAAATCGAATTAGATAAAATTTAGGATACAGACACTAATTACCGTCAACACATACAGCAATAATTTTACTAACACATAGGATAGTTTTATCCAGATTTGAAATTCCTGGGGAATGCAATACCAATTACATAATCACGTCCAAATACCTAAACCGAATGCGATGAAATTTAGTACACAGATATGATTTATCTTGAATCAACACATAGGTTAACCGTATTCCAGGTGGAGGGTCCTGTGGGATACGGACCCAGTTAGTTAATTACAGCGAAATGACTGAACTAAATTCCATGAAATTTGATATATATCTACAGAAGCTATATAGTACGAATGTATATAGAAATAATTTTAATATTTATTAATGCATATAATATTTTTATCCCGATTGAAGGTTCCTGGAGGAAACAAACAAAAACTACTTAATCACGCGCCAATATTCTTAAAATTGATTTTAATTTCATTTCTTTACTTGTGAGTTGTTGGTTATAAATTGAATTTAGTTCTTTTATATGTAAAAAAACAATTTTCTCATAACTACCAGATGAACTCTTTGAAGAACTCTTTTTAGAAGAAATTAACTCTTTAAATGGTGTATAAGCACTTTTATTCTAAAATATCTAATTTACTTAACAGAAATTTGCGTTTGGGCTTTTTCTTTGTAAAAGAAACAAAATAGTATTGCTTGAGTAAACTATTTTATTTGTAATTAAAATTGTTTCATTTTAATTTAAAAAAACACAATGTTTATTCTTAATATACTATAGTTTACAATAGTAATATGCAATATAATATATACAGAAAAAAATATACATTAAATAGTTTAAAATTTACAATAATATCTAAATACAGTAATTTACAATTAAAAATAATATTTTATTTTTCAGTTGTTTTATTTATTTTTTTTTTTTTTTTTTAATTTTATATTTCTAAAAGTTTTCTTGTTTTATTTAACAGTTACTGTAAATTTGCTAATCTTCGCAAATATTTTAATTTATCATCTATATTTGGATAATTATTTACTTGTTCTGCAACTGCTGCGTGTAAATTCTCGTATTTCCTTTTTCTTACTTCTAATCTACCTGCTACCACATTCGCCAACGTCAGCTTATGGCAGGACATATCTCTTAGAAGCCCTTCAAATAGTATCCAAATACTTGGATGGCTGCAATGGAAAATAGAATTTAATGCATTGTGAAAACCTTCGCAACAATTTGTTGTTTTCGGTGATTTTTCTAGAGCCGCTTCATAGTGGTGCCACATTTGGATAGGAAACAGAGGATTTCTTCCCGCTGCACCTTCAATATAGGTGGAAAAGAAATACGTAAGTATTTCATTATAACCTTCTTCATCTGGAAACGTAGCAGCTAGTTGACTGAAGACGGTACGCACATCATTTTCAGGAACAAATGTTAATGCTGCTAAAGACTTTAATTTTAATTTTATTTCCACATTTGTCTCGAATTGACTTTTTAATCCAACATTAGAAATTTTCCTTA
This sequence comes from Brachynemurus nebulosus, assembly GCA_035578155.1. NCBI lineage: Eukaryota > Metazoa > Arthropoda > Insecta > Neuroptera > Myrmeleontidae > Brachynemurus > Brachynemurus nebulosus. The sequence goes on along the minus strand of JAPWDM010000072.1, from coordinate 108,839 downwards.
TGATGCTTTGGCAAAGATGAAAATAGCACCCCTTTACTTCAGCCAGCGGAAAAGCAAAGTTTACTGCATTTATACAAGCTTTTTCAAAGTCTAATAATATCTTCGCAGGTGTCAGATTTGGTACTAAATGTTTTAATATGTTGAACATTCTAATGTATGTGTCGGAATTTTTCTTTTGCAATAGGAAATATATGCATGGCGGATATGAATTCCCAACTTTGGCGTGCCAGGTATACAGCTGATAAAAAATACCAGGTACTTTATCAAAAGTCCCATCACCATAAATTGTATCCTTTTTTAATTCTAATAATAGATTTTTGTCACCCATTGCTAAAATCCTATCAGGATCATCTTTCCCAGTGTCATAAATAACAAAGTGCTTATACTTCTCTGGAATTTCAAAATTTACAGTTGATGGATTTGGTATGTGGTCCTGTTCTTTATAATATAGTAATTGTCTCGCAAGGGATGACTGTTTCGGTACATACGCAAGTATATCATTGTCTAATTTTGTCAAGACATTTCCCATGACATTTCTGGGTGTAGCACCAACAGCTCTCATACCAATTTTCATTTCCTCTCGGGCTTTGTTGGCTTCAATCTTCTGTGGACAGGAATCGTGGCAATGTGGAATTGGCCCCTTTATTATTATGTCTTTATCCGTTGTCATCATTGATCGACATTTATATGAACGGCTTTCTCTGCACCTCCAAGTAATGACGCCATCGTTATTTCGGAATTGTAAGTAATCAAATCCTAAATATATTAAAATTGGTTTTCCTCTCTGGCTTGTTGTAAATTCCATAATTAAGCCTAGAAATAAAAGAAAATTCAATGTTTTAAACTTTTTGTTATTGACTATTGAATGGAATTAAACTTTAAATTACTAATAGGCTATAGGCATAATCGAGTGAAAAATAATTGATCATTGCATTATTAAAATATCACGAGATAACTTAAGATATGATAAAATCATTCGATTATTTTTAATTCGAATGATTTCACATGAAACAAATAAAATTATTCAATTATTTTTCATTTGAATGATTTTATATCTATTTAATGATATCATGAAATTATTCCAATAATTTAATTCTTTCTATCTTGAGATGTTCAGATCTATGATTATTGCGGTTTCCTCAGACATTTCAAGTTAAATAATTAAATAAATAAATAAATGATAATAATAATAAAAGGAAAATAAAATTATTTTTTTGATATTAGACAACTGAATACAGTATATATTTAAGCTTTTTTAGTTCAAGATCCGAATACGTGTACAATTATCGAAACTCAATTTATAAGAATTTATAGAAGTGGAACCTGAACTATAGATGGCAGCACTAGCGTTGATAGTTGTAGAGTCCCTATACTAAATAGAGTCGGGACCATATCCCTGCCACTTGTTTTCTAGGTCGGACCTTTCAATGTCACAGTTTGCTACGTGGCGCTGATGGTAGAGGAGTATACTAAATAGAGTTGGGACATGTGAGCATTTTTCATCAAATAGATGTCAAAATTAATTATCATACGATTGAGTACAAAAGTATCGTCACCAAGTTATGTGTTAACGAAGAATTAAATTTTTTTAATTTAATTAGTCTTTCTAGGTTGAATTAAAGTTTTTTTTTTTTTTAAATATCTAATTTATTTCCAATTTATTTTAGATGAATCTTTGGTTAAAAGTAGCGAACTATCAAAACTCATGTCCCGACTCTAATTTTATCCTAGTTCATCAACGCCATTTAATATATTAGTTACAGGGGTGTCAGAAAACGGTCCATTTTTTTTATAATGGACTATATGGAAAGTGGTAGGGACATGGTCGGGACATGTCAGCCATTTTCTGTTTAAGAAAGAGCGGGAAATTTGAAAATTAATTATCATATGTTTAAGTACATGAGTGGAGCTTTTTTTCAAAACGCTGTAAATGCAAAAATTTTTTTTTAGTAAAATAGATCTCCACATACTTGAATTAAATTTCTATAGTTTGGTAAAGTAATATTAAACAAAACGTTATATTTCACATTTATTTTCTTTAAATATGTTTGATGTTTTTTTTCAAAATGCTGTATGTTAATGTTAATGTTAATGTATACGCCCCTTCTTATCTTCTGATCTAATATTTACTTGTATTCATTAGTTTTCAAAACGCTGTAAGTATTATTATTTAAGCATATATTTAACCATATTTTGTTTCAAAATGCTGTAATTTTACAACTTTTTTTTCAAAATGCTATAAGTTAATTTTTTAACATAAAATATTGAAGTGAAAAATAATTTTTAATTTTGGAAAATAATTTTATATGGTTTCATCCGCCTACAGAACCACCTAAGATAATAAAACTTCCAAAAAGTTTTATAGTTTTCTAGAAGTATGTTTTTTCGATTTTGTGAAATTTTTGTCTTAATGCAGATACAGCGTTTTGAAAAAAAGCTCCACAATTATTTATTAATTATTATTATTGAGTTAATGAACAATTAAAAAGTTTTAATTTAATTATTTTTTCTAGGTTAAACTTAATGATTTTTATTAAATATTTATTTCCAAATTATTTTACGCGAATTTTTGGTAGTGCGCAGACTTCTGTCAATATATTTTTACAGAAAATAGAGTAACCAGTCATCTGTCAAATCAGATGCCCCGACTCTATTTGGTATAGGAACTTTAGATAGTGGCACTTTGATGTGACGTAAATGAAAAATATTGTGTGAAAGTGTTGCTATAACTTTGTTCTTTTTTCAAAGTGATGAAAGGTCCAAATAATAAATTTGTCAAATACACCTATTAGAATCGAACTGTAACTCGAACCTAAGACTCTGAATTTTTAAAGAACAAAATACGCTTTTCATAAGTAGATATTTTTCTCCACTGACTTTACGATTAGTTATTCCATGACGGTACAAGAACTGAAATTTAAGTTCAAATTTTCTACAAAAATTCTAGACTGATTGAGTTGTTTGAACTACAGTTCAAATTCAAATTTATAGTAAGAGGAACACTGCCATATAGTTGGCAGTCGAAAAATTTCTTTTAAATTGAAAATACTTTTATTCGATTGGGAATCATTTGGGAAAATTTAGGAATATAATTTTTTTATTTAGGACATTATAATTAGTGAGTTGTCTGTGAATCTTATTAACACCTTGATGGTCATGAGCGCCGTACGGCGTCAAGTGAACGTAACTAACTACGACACAACGTTGTACTGCGTCAGTAGATAAGCTGTAACTGTTACAGCCTATCTACTTGCGTCAACAATTTCATATAATATAAAGTGTGTACACCACAGTGTTGGTAGACGAAAACGTACCAAATGTTCGAAATTATCGTATTTTTCGTATTTTCGAAGTAAATTATCGTACACAATGTAATTTAGTGAATTTAATGAAAAATTATCTTATTTTTGCGTGAGATAATAAATATTTTATCGTACGTCACCATCAAATTATCGTATGTACATGTATGATAATTATCGTACACCTGTAAACACTGGTACACTAGTAAGGTACATAAGCAAACGTAACTCGTTCTCCGTTTAGGTACCATACCTCCGTTTAGGTATTTTCGAAGTAAATTATCGTACACAATGTAATTTAGTGAATTTTACTTTATAATTTAATGAAAAATTATCTTATTTTCACGTGAGATAATAAAAATTTTATCGTACGTCACCATCAAATTATCGTACATGTACGATAATTATCGTACACCTGTAAACACTGGTACACTAGTAAGGTACATAAGCAAACGTAACTCGTTCTCCGTTTAGGTACCATACGGTACCCCAGTGGCGCGGTGTGTTCTATAATACATTACGTATTGCGTAGCAACTGTGGTACCCAACTACCTAGACAGAGAGCGAGCTACGTTTGTTTACTCGTATGTACCTTTTATAATTTGTTTATTATGTTAGAATTTACTCACTATATTTTCTTTTCTAACTCTATTTTGCACATTTTTTCTATCCTGTAAAATAGAGAAGAAAATATTCTGAATATATGCATATATTCCAAATATAGTAAACAAACTTAAACAATAACTGATGAATTTGTTGTCAAAATAGTACATCAATTGGGTCTTCGATTATAATTCCCCATGACCATCAATGTGTTAAATTATTAAATAATTTTAAAGTTCCACAAAATAGTAGGAACGCCCATATTTGTTTAGGCCTCGTACCGACAAAACCTTTTTAAATAATTTTCCTAATAAATAAATATATAATTACTATAGGATGTGTAATATAACCGGATAATTGATAAATAAATAATAAACTACTAAAATTATAAAAGTTTCTAAAAATATAACTAAATGACTAATTGAACTAAAAAAGCTTAAATGTATACTGTATTCAATTGTCTAATATCAAAAAAATAATAATTTTATTTTCCTTTTATTATTATTATCATTTATTTATTTATTTATTTATTTATTTAACTTGAAATATCTGAGGAAACCGCAATAATTATAGATCTGAACATCTCAAAGTAGAAAGAATTAAATTATTGGAATAATTTCATGATAACATTAAATAGATATAAAATCATTCAAATAAAAAATAATTGAATAATTTTATTTGTCTCATGTGAAATCATTCGAATGAAAAATAATCGAATGATTTTATCATATCTTAAGTTATCTCGTGATATTTTAATAATGCAATGATCAATTATTTTTCACTCGATTATGCCTATAGCCTATTAGTAATTTAAAGTTTAATTCCATTCAATAGTCAATAACAAAAAGTTTAAAACATTGAATTTTCTTTTATTTCTAGGCTTAATTATGGAATTTACAACAAGCCAGAGAGGAAAACCAATTTTAATATATTTAGGATTTGATTACTTACAATTCCGAAATAACGATGGCGTCATTACTTGGAGGTACAGGGAAAGCCGTTCATATAAATATAGATGATAAATTAAAATATTTGCGAAGATTAGCAAATTTACAGTAACTGTTAAATAAAACAAGAAAACTTTTAGATATATAAAATTAAAAAAGAAAAAAAAACAACTGAAAAATAAAATATTATTTTTAATTGTAAATTACTGTATTTAGATATTATTGTAAATTTTAAACTTTTTAATGTATATTTTTTTCTGTATATATTATATTGTATATTACTATTGTAAACTATAGTATATTAAGAATAATCATTGTGTTTTTTTAAATTAAAATGAAAGAATTTTAATTACAAATAAAATAGTTTACTCAAGCAATACTGTTTTGTTTCTTTTACAAAGAAAAAACCCAAACGCAAATTTCTGTTAAGTAAATTAGATATTTTAGAATAAAAGTGCTTATACACCATTTAAAGAGTTAATTTCTTCTAAAAAGAGTTCTTCAAAGAGTTCATCAGGTAGTTATGAGAAAATTGTTTTTTTACATATAAAAGAACTAAATTCAATTTATAACCAACAACTCACAAGTAAAGAAATGAAATTAAAATCAATTTTAAGAATATTGGCGCGTGATTAAGTAGTTTTTGTTTGTTTCCTCCAGGAATCTTCAATCGGGATAAAAATATTATATGCATTAATAAATATTAAAATTATTTCTATATACATTCGTACTAAATAGCTTCTGTAGATATATATCAAATTTCATGGAATTTAGTTCAGTCATTTCGGATCCCCCATGAATTTCTAATCTGGATAAAACTATCCTATGTGTTATTAAAATTATTGCTGTATGTGTTGACGGTAATTAGTGTCTGTATCCTAAATTTTATCTAATTCGACTTAGTTAATTCGATGTGATTATGAAATTAGTTTTGCATCCCACAGGAATCTGCAATCGGGATAACATAATTCTATGTGTTAATTCCGTGTAAATAGTATCTGGGTACCAAATTTCATTGAATTCGGTTTAGTAGTTTCGATGTGATTATATAACTGGTTTTTCATCCCACAGGAACCTTCAGTCGGGATAACATAATTCTACGTGTTAATTTCGGGTAAATAGTATCTGGGTACCAAATTTCATTGAATTCGGTTCATTTCGATGTGATTATTTAACTGGTTTTGCATCCCACAGGAACCTTCAGCCGGGATAACATAATTCTACGTGTTATTTCGGATAAATAGTATCTGCGGGTACTAAATTGCATTGAATTTGGTTCAGTCATTTCGATGTGATTATTTAACTGGTTTTGCATCCCACAGGAACCTTCAGTTGGGATAACATAATTCTATGTGTTAATTCCGGGTAAATAGTATCTGGGTACCAAATTTCATTGAATTCGGTTCAGTCATTTCGATGTGATTATATAACTGGTTTTGCATCCCACAGGAACCTTCAATCGGGATAACATAATTCTATGTGTTAATTCCGGGTAAATAGTATCTGGGTACCAAATTTCACTGAACTCGGTTCAGTCATTTCGATGTGATTATTTAACTGGTTTTGCATCCCACAGGAACCTTCAGTCGGGATAACATAATTCTACGTGTTATTTCGGGTAAATAGTATCTGCGGGTACTAAATTGCATTGAATTTGGTTCAGTCATTTCGATGTGATTTTTTAACTGGTTTTGCATCCCACAGGAACCTTCAGTTGGGATAACATAATTCTTTGTGTTAATTCCGGGTAAATAGTATCTGGGTATCAAATTACATTGAATTCGGTTCGATCATTTCGGTGTGATTATTTAACTGGTTTTGCATCCCACAGGAACCTTCAATCGGGATAACATAATTCTATGTGTTAATTCCGGGTAAATAGTATCTGGGTACCAAATTGCATTGAATTAGGTTGTCATTTCGATGTGATTATTTAACTGGTTTTGCATCCCACAGGAACCTTCAATCGGGATAACATAATTCTATTTGTTAATTCCGGGCAAATAGTATCTGGGTACCAAAGTTCATTGAACTCGGTTCAGTCATTTCGATGTGATTATATAACTGGTTTTGCATCCCACAGGAACCTTCAATCGGGATAACATAATTCTATATGTTAATTTCAAGTAAATAGTATCTGGGTACCAAATTTCATCGAATTCGTTTTCATTATTTAAGAGTGATTGTGCAGGGGGTTTTGTAACCCTCAAGAACTTGTAGCCGGGATAAAGTTTAGGTATCCTGTGTGTTAATTCAGTGTATAAAATGTCTGTATATAATATTTTATCAAAATCGGTTCAGCCGTTTTGGCGTGATTAATCAACAAACATCCAAGCATACAAATTTTCACATTGTATTAAGACCAAGATTTCTATACCAGATTTGATTCAATAAATTGGTACAACTGTTTTGTCATTGGTGACCCCGTGGGAACTCTTCATCAGAATAAAATTATGATTCCTGTTAATTCAAATCATATATACTATCTTTATTACCAAATTTAATTAGTATCGATTCAGCCAATCTGGTCTCATTATAAGAAATTTGTGTTTTCTCCTACAGGAATATTCCACCGGGATATAATGAGATTGATAATTTAGTTTGGATTCTAAGATGTCTAATTTTTTTATTAAACAACTTATTTGCATGAGAAATTCATGAAATATTAATTTTGTGTCACCTGTTTAATAACTAATGTGAGCATTTTTCAGTGTGAGGATTTATCAACGTGGGCATTTTTCTTGTGAGCATTTATCACTGTGCGCATTTTTCCTTGTTAGGAATTTTCTGTGTGAGCATTTTTCCGTGTGCGGAATTTTGTGTGTGAGGAATTTTGTGTGTGCGCATTTTTCTGTGTGCGGAATTTTCTGTGTGGGGATATTTCGTGTGAGCATTTATCACTGTGAGGAGTTTTCGTGTGAGGAGATTTCGTGTGAGCAAATTTAATGTGCGCATTTTTCTGGTCACCGGTTAAAATGATGTTTCTGTGGTATCACTTTCGGTGACGTTATTATATTAAAAAATCCATAACTTCTGTAATATTTAACATATGGCAGTAATTTTTTTTTCAAAATGTTCAGAAAAGTCAGAAGATTACAGGAAAAATAAATTTGGTTAATTGTCGCTTCACGTTTCTATGTAATGCTTTGTTAGACTTAAATTTTGAGACATTTTTTAATCGACAAACAAAAAATCTTTAAAAATGATTATTGACCGAAGGCATAGCAGTAACCGTAGTAATTTTTTTTTAAATTTATCCTAAAGATGTAAACTAAAATAATCTGGAACAAAAATAATGGTTTTTTACCCGCAAATATTTTCCAGACACGTCCGACGTCTGGAAGCTCAAAAAACGAGTTTTTTGGAATAATTTCCCAAAATTCAAAATTTTTGTTTACAGCACTGGAAAGAGGAGAAAAAATTACATCAAAAAGGTGTTTAAACTATTATTCTATGTCAACTAGTTTCCAAGGAAAACTAACTTTTATAAATGGTCGCCTTATATACCACTGTCGCAGCATCCTGCATAACATAGCGAATTTCTATTTATAAAAATTAGTTTTTCTTGGAAACTAGTTGAGATAGAATAATAGTTTAAACACCTTTTTGATGTAATTTTTTCTCCTCTTTCCAATGCTGTAAACAAAAATTTTGAATTTTAGGAAATTATTCCAAAAAACTCGTTTTTTGAGCTTCCAAACGTCGGACGTGTCTGGAAAATATTAGCGGGTAAAAAAACATTATTTTTGTTCCAGATTATTTTAGTTTACATCTTTAGGGTAAATTTAAAAAAAAAAATTACTACGGTTACTGCTATGCCTTTGGTCAATAATCACTTTTAAAGATTTTTTGTTTATCGATTAAAAAATGTCTCAAAATTTAAGTCTAACAAAGCATTACATAGAAATATGAAGCGATAATTATCAAAATTTATTTTTCTTGTAATCTCCTGACTTCTCTGAACATTGTGATGAAAAAATTATTGCTTTATGTTAAATATTACAGAAGTTATGGATTTCTTAATATAATAACGTCACCGAAAGTGATGCCACGGAAACATCATTTTAACTCTGTTTTGCTAAATTTCAAAAATTCATAACTTGAAAATTATTAGGGATAATTTTTTTTAAATTTTGTACAGATGATTAGGATCGTTAAATAAACAAATAAAAAAATTTTCAGCTAAATCTGAGGCCATGGGTAATATTTTATGTTTTTATTGGATGATTTGAAATGAAATGACCCATAATTAGACAGGTTTAACCTGTATATTTTTATCTGAAAACAAGTTTATACAGGTTTTTTGCTCTAAATAAAAATACATTTTTTCATTTTAATAAATTTATTTAAAAGAAAAAGAAATATTTTACAATAAATTGATAATAGAATATTTAAATGTTATTACAATAATATTTGTATATAGATATAACATTTTCCATGGTGCAAGTTGCTCAGGAATGATGACCGCATCCAGAACCAGTGTATGTTGATGTTATGATTCCCAACTTGGGACAAATTGTTACTTCTTCAAAGTTCATGATGGGCGCTGATGGTAGTAGTCGTTTCAAATACCGCACTTTTTCTTCACCTTTCGTATAGATGATTCGAGTTCCGTATAGTCTGTTTATGAAAATGTAGTGTAGTTTCTCATATTCAGTATGTCCATCCATCCAAGAGAACCCATGATTTTCACTTAATCCGCAAAGTGGTATTTGGTGATTTGTAGTATATAATCTTCACCATAATTTTCTTTGGAGGAATCGAATTTCAACACAGCCAATTCCTTTATGTAGAATTTCCCATTTGTTGCATTTGGAAATCCTTGGAAGTCAACAATTGTCATTGTACTATGTCTAGAGCGAAACTGGTTGATTTATAATCGGATTGCGGCGTTTTATACATATTTTGTAACAATATTTGTCAACGGATTATATTGAACCACACGATCATGTAGTAGAAGACAGAATGCTGATGTATTCTCGGGCACGTCCTTCAACGTTTTAAATTTAATTCGAATATCCACCGGTCCACTTTTCAACGATTCGTTTCGATGAGAGCAATCGATGAATATGATTGCATTCTTCTTATAATCATAATATGCTTGTTGAAATTTCGAGTACATGTGATATGCTACTGCATATTTATCATTATTAAAATCCAAATTCAAATCCATGTATGGATATTTCGCAGAATTTAAATAAACTTTAACGTCTGAAAGTTCACAGTGATCAAAAATACTGGAATCTTTATCTTTTTTATTTCGTCGATTCGTTTGTAGAGCGAATATAATGTAACGCGACTTCTCCAGCTGAGTTGATGTTTTCACCGTCCAAATGTTATGTCTTGCTGTTGGAATCGTTGGTTGCATATGCATATCCCACGATCGAAAAGCAATTGTAATATCTCGACTATTTTCCACATATTTCAACAACTTCAGTTTCTGTTCATCCGCAACTGTAACTTGTGGAACCATCCATTGAATTTTATGTATATGGAAAGTGACGTCATCCGTCGGTGATACAACTGCATGGAGATCCGTCCGACCCCGAGTCAGAATTAGTTTATGTTTTGCATTGGTGATAACTTTTTTGTAATGGTTAAGAAATCCAAAAATTCGTGACAATGGTAGACAGAAATTGAAGTAGCCTTTTTCCGTTACTTTATTTTTTGCGGACATATCCGGCGTTGTAGAATAGCTTGCTCTCATTTTCGTTTAATGCCAAATAACTGATTAATGTTGTTGTCGGTCCAACGTACTTGCGTTGATCTATTTCCACATCGTTCAGTTCACATCGTATTTCTTCAAACAGGTACGCCAAGGAATTGTTGGATAATTCCGCTGTAGTTGATACTGTTTTATCACTTTTCAGCAATTGTCCTTCCACATACAGACAACTTTCGTGCGGCAGCAAGATCAGATCTTGGTTTTGACAACAGATTCGTATTTCGTCGCTGTTGTTAAACGCATTCAAAACGGTGACTAGTAATGATACTCGATGTTTGAAATGCTCTCATCGAAATCGATTCCAGTATTGATGTTTAAAATGTTGCTCATTTTTTATTCTTCAGCTTGAAACCCAGTTGTCGAAGAAACTGTTTGTTCACACTTGTTAATGGCGGCTATTGTCGCTACCGTCTCACCGATCCGTTCACCTTGGTAGCAAGTTGTAGACTGATCGGTTGCATCACATTTTTGTCTTTAAATACCAACATTTTTACGCTGGCTTCAAATGCAACTTTATTGTTATCGTTTCGCCTCGAAAATCTACTAAATTACCGTCCTGATTCCCAATTCGTAAAACTAGAGATGTTATTCGTCTCGTGGTCATCGGTATATAAGTAATCGTATTCGGTGATTCACTTATTTTATACCCAGGTTCAAACTGAATTGAAAACGAATAAATATTATGTGTTGGAACGTTGTTCGAGTAGCTGTTCGTTGTAATGTTAATTTCAATTTGTATCGGATTCACTTTCATGATATTTGTTGGTTTATCCGAATAGTGGTAATGACCAGCCGCAAGTTTTCGCTTACTGAAACCAAGTAGTGAGCCAATTGTTCGTTGTTGACCGAAATGAATTGTTTACGTACATTTTATTTCACTTTTTAGCGTATTATTATTTACACGAAGTATAAGTTGCGGGCTATCACCCAGTTTTTTCTTCTCTAGTATCCTATCTTCTATTTGAGACTCCAAATCTTCCAGATCATAATTGCCGACAGGTATCTTGATGCATTTCACTTCGTCACCGTAATGAAATAAATTATTTGTTTCGTCAATATTCGGTACTGCGTTGTATGTTTCAAAATTAACCAACCCGCACACATAATCACCCGATAAATCGATGGGTGCGAACGCCATGGTGCCTAAGATACGAATGAGAGAAAATTCTATATTACAGGTATGTATATTTAAAATATAGATGAGAAATGAAACAAATTATTCATTAAAAATAAATAAATAAATAAATAAATAAATGTCTGCAGTTATATCGATCATAATTCTGATATGTATTATAATTATATTTTATATTATTGCCATGTAAATATTGCACAACTTCAGCAGGCGGTGGTAAATTCCCATAACTGTCGAAATATTCAACGTTATTGTTATCTTTGGCGTACGTTACCCAATGGCTTCCTGGTCCAGATGAATTATCCAAATTGGCGACTCGGACGTATCGGTAAATCATCTTTTATGAACACACCACGAAAATTGGACAAATAACTGTTTCCAAACTGATAGATGTCGCGATCAGTTAATGGTCGATCGGGTAGCTCGCTTAGCGCTTTTTTGATTCGATGTAAAGTCCCAAACCTCTTCTGTATGGTTTCAAATAAAGTTCAGTTCCAGATAGATCCAAGAACAATTGCTTGCATTATCCTGTTATGACGTTCATTTTCACATCTAACTGTTTCTTCGCCGTTTTATACGCATTCACTGCTTTTGCAACACCAGCAGCACCTCCAGCAAGTGATCCTCCAGCGGACAGGCCAGCAAATAGTAATTGAATTGATTTCATAGCGTTCGTTACAGCCCAAGCAGTAGCTCGCTCGCCAAGGTTTGCGTCCGACGATTTAACTCGTTCCCACGCTTTATCAGCCAGAATTAAATCAGCTTTATGTCGATTGTGAATATTTTTAAATTGTGAATAGGCGGGTTGTATGAAAAATGCGCACATGAAATTTGCTCACACGAAATCTCCTCACACGAAAACTCCTCACAGTGATAAATGCTCACACGAAATATCCCCACACAGAAAATTCCGCACACAGAAAATTCCTCACACAGAAAATTCCGCACACGGAAAAATGCTCACACAGAAAATTCCTCACATGGAAAAATGCGCACAGTGATAAATGCTCACAAGAAAAATGCCCACGTTGATAAATCCTCACACTGAAAAATGCTCACATTAGTTATTAAACAGGTGACACAAAATTAATATTTCATGAATTTCTCATGCAAATAAGTTGTTTAATAAAAAAAATTAGACATCTTAGAATCCAGACTAAATTATCGATCTCATTATATCCCGGTGGAATATTCCCGTAGGAGAAAACACAAATTTATTATAATGAGACCAGATTGGCTGAATCGATACTAATTAAATTTGGTAATCGAAATGACTGAACCTAATTCAATGCAATTTAGTTAATTCGATGTGATTATGAAATTAGTTTTGCATCCCACAGGAACCTTCAATCGGGATAACATAATTCTATGTGTTAATTCCGGGTAAATAGTATCTGGGTACCAAATTTCATTGAACTCGGTTCAGTCATTTCGATGTGATTATTTAACTGGTTTTGCATCCCACAGGAACCTTCAGTCGGGATAACATAATTCTACGTGTTATTTCGGGTAAATAGTATCAGCGGGTACTAAATTGCATTGAATTTGGTTCAGTCATTTCGATGTGATTATTTAACTGGTTTTGCATCCCACAGGAACCTTCAATCGGGATAACATAAGTCTATGTGTTAATTCCGGGTAAATAGTATCTGGGTACCAAATTGCATTGAATTAGGTTCAGTCATTTCGATGTGATTATATAACTGGTTTTGCATCCCACAGGAACCTTCAATCGGGATAACATAATTCTATGTGTTAATTCCGGGTAAATAGTATCTGGGTACCAAAGTTCATTGAACTCGGTTCAGTCATTTCGATGTGATTTTCGGTTCATTCGTTTCGATGAGAGCAATCGATGAATATGATTGCATTCTTCTTATAATCATAATATGCTTGTTGAAATTTCGAGTACATGTGATATGCTACTGCATATTTATCATTATTAAAATCCAAATTCAAATCCATGTATGGATATTTCGCAGAATTTAAATAAACTTTAACGTCTGAAAGTTCACAGTGATTCACAAAGGAACCTTCAATCGGGATAACATAAGTCTATGTGTTAATTCCGGGTAAATAGTATCTGGGTACCAAATTTCATTGAATTCGGTTCAGTCATTTCGATGTGATTATATAACTGGTTTTGCATCCCACAGGAACCTTCAATCGGGATAACATAATTCTATGTGTTAATTCCGGGTAAATAGTATCTGGGTACCAAAGTTCATTGAACTCGGTTCAGTCATTTCGATGTGATTATATAACTGGTTTTGCATCCCACAGGAACCTTCAATCGGGATAACATAATTCTGTGTGTTAATTTCGAGTAAATAGTATCTGGGTACCAAATTTCATCGAATTCGTTTCCATTATTTGGGAGTGATTGTGCAGGGGGTTTTGTAACCCTCAAGAACTTGGAGCCGGGGTAAAGTTTAGGTATCCTGTGTGTTAATTCAGTGTATAAAATGTCTGTATATAATATTTTATCAAAATCGGTTCAGCCGTTTTGGCGTGATTAATCAACAAACATCCAAGCATACAAATTTTCACATTGTATTAAGACCAAGATTTCTATACCAGATTTGATTCAATAAATTGGTACAACTGTTTTGTCATTGGTGACCCCGTGGGAACTCTTCATCAGAATAAAATTATGATTCCTGTTAATTCAAATCATATATACTATCTTTATTACCAAATTTAATTAGTATCGATTCAGCCAATCTGGTCTCATTATAATAAATTTGTGTTTTCTCCTACGGGAATATTCCACCGGGATATAATGAGATCGATAATTTAGTCTGGATTCTAAGATGTCTAATTTTTTTATTAAACAACTTATTTGCATGAGAAATTCATGAAATATTAATTTTGTGTCACCTGTTTAATAACTAATGTGAGCATTTTTCAGTGTGAGGATTTATCAACGTGGGCATTTTTCTTGTGAGCATTTATCACTGTGCGCATTTTTCCATGTGAGGAATTTTCTGTGTGAGCATTTTTCCGTGTGCGGAATTTTCTGTGTGCGCATTTTTCTGTGTGCGGAATTTTCTGTGTGGGGATATTTCGTGTGAGCATTTATCACTGTGAGGAGTTTTCGTGTGAGGAGATTTCGTGTGAGCAAATTTCATGTGCGCATTTTTCTGGTCACCGAATAGGCGATGTCGCGTTCTTCGCATGCAGCATCCAATTTGTACCCGGATCACCTCGTAGTAATCGCTCGCGCAGTCTAGTTCCAGATTCACAATATTGATATCTAGGTATATGAAGTTCAAATGGTAATTTTTTAATTATTCCGTTTACTATGCCACAGCCAGATCTTCGCACACCGCTTGTCTTCTCACGACTAACTGCTAGTTGTTTCCACGTCGACATTTAAAAGTGAACTGAAACAAAAGAACATATGCTGTACTATTTATATGTTATAAATATGCTGGAAATTTACTCAACTTTCTTAGTATGAGAAATAGTGTTATCTGATCAACATCAACGATGTCGTCTTCATTCGCTATTCTTGCCTCAAAACTATAGTCGTTTTCACTATCATCGTCCTCATTTGCCCCGGACAGAATGGTAGGTCTTGATGGTAATCATAGAGTGCTTTCGGGTACTCGAGGTCGACTTCCAGAATGTATCCAACATCAGCGTCATCAGGGACCATTGTTATGTTGATATCATCCAGCTCGTGTTCTGGGTCTCATTGGAAATTACTTATCGGCAAATGCTGCGACATGACCGTATAAATTATTTGTGTCTAGATATTCTATGTAAGTCGACGGCTTTGTAGGGTCATAGTTGGACAAGTATTTATTATTAGCTTCGCTATAACGACCGGAACACTGTGTTAATCCACCACGCATACCCTCTTTTATGAAATGAATCATATTGATCTCTGTTAACAGCCCCAGTTCCACTTTCGTATAATTTAGCATAGCATCCCAGCTTAGCCCCGGGACGGTGTAGTACTGGCATGGATCCAATTTGTATGTATTAAGAGGTGACCAGAAAAATGCGCACATGAAATTTGCTCACACGAAATCTCCTCACACGAAAACTCCTCACAGTGATAAATGCTCACACGAAATATCCCCACACAGAAAATTCCGCACACAGAAAAATGCGCACACAGAAAATTCCTCACACAGAAAATTCCGCACACGGAAAAATGCTCACACAGAAAAATGCGCACAGTGATAAATCCTCACAAGAAAAATGCCCACGTTGATAAATCCTCACACTGAAAAATGCTCACATTAGTTATTAAACAGGTGACACAAAATTAATATTTCATGAATTTCTCATGCAAATAAGTTGTTTAATAAAAAAATTAGACATCTTAGAATCCAGACTAAATTATCGATCTCATTATATCCCGGTGGAATATTCCCGTAGGAGAAAACACAAATTTATTATAATGAGACCAGATTGGCTGAATCGATACTAATTAAATTTGGTAATAAAGATAGTATATATGATTTGAATTAACAGGAATCATAATTTTATTCTGATGAAGAGTTCCCACGGGGTCACCAATGACAAAACAGTTGTACCAATTTATTGAATCAAATCTGGTATAGAAATCTTGGTCTTAATACAATGTGAAAATTTGTATGCTTGGATGTTTGTTGATTAATCACGCCAAAACGGCTGAACCGATTTTGATAAAATATTATATACAGACATTTTATACACTGAATTAACACACAGGATACCTAAACTTTATCCCGAACCTTCAGTTGGGATAACATAATTCTATGTGTTAATTCCGGGTAAATAGTATCTGGGTACCAAATTTCATTGAATTCGGTCCGATCATTTCGGTGTGATTATTTAACTGGTTTTGCATCCCACAGGAACCTTCAATCGGGATAACATAAGTCTATGTGTTAATTCCGGGTAAATAGTATCTGGGTACCAAATTTCATTGAATTCGGTTCAGTCATTTCGATGTGATTATATAACTGGTTTTGCATCCCACAGGAACCTTCAATCGGGATAACATAATTCTATGTGTTAATTTCAAGTAAATAGTATCTGGGTACCAAATTTCATCGAATTCGTTTTCATTATTTGGGAGTGATTGTGCAGGGGGTTTTGTAACCCTCAAGAACTTGGAGCCAGGATAAAGTTTAAGTATCCTGTGTGTTAATTCAGTGTATAAAATGTCTGTATATAATATTTTATCAAAATCGGTTCAGCCGTTTTGGCGTGATTAATCAACAAACATCCAAGCATACAAATTTTCACATTGTATTAAGACGAAGATTTCTATACCAGATTTGATTCAATAAATTGGTACAACTGTTTTGTCATTGGTGACCCCGTGGGAACTCTTCATCAGAATAAAATTATGATTCCTGTTAATTCAAATCATATATACTATCTTTATTACCAAATTTAATTAGTATCGATTCAGCCAATCTGGTCTCATTATAATAAATTTGTGTTTTCTCCTACGGGAATATTCCACCGGGATATAATGAGATCGATAATTTAGTCTGGATTCTAAGATGTCTAATTTTTTTATTAAACGACTTATTTGCATGAGAAATTCATGAAATATTAATTTTGTGTCACCTGTTTAATAACTAATGTGAGCATTTTTCAGTGTGAGGATTTATCAACGTGGGCATTTTTCTTGTGAGCATTTATCACTGTGCGCATTTTTCCATGTGAGGAATTTTCTGTGTGAGCATTTTTCCGTGTGCGGAATTTTCTGTGTGCGCATTTTTCTGTGTGCGGAATTTTCTGTGTGGGGATATTTCGTGTGAGCATTTATCACTGTGAGGAGTTTTCGTGTGAGGAGATTTCGTGTGAGCAAATTTCATGTGCGCATTTTTCTGGTCACCGAATAGGCGATGTCGCGTTCTTCGCATGCAGCATCCAATTTGTACCCGGATCACCTCGTAGTAATCGCTCGCGCAGTCTAGTTCCAGATTCACAATATTGATAGCTAGGTATATGAAGTTCAAATGGTAATTTTTTAATTATTCCGTTTACTATGCCACAGCCAGATCTTCGCACACCGCTTGTCTTCTCACGACTAACTGCTAGTTGTTTCCACGTCGACATTTAAAAGTGAACTGAAACAAAAGAACATATGCTGTACTATTTATATGTTATAAATATGCTGGAAATTTACTCAACTTTCTTAGTATGAGAAATAGTGTTATCTGATCAACATCAACGATGTCGTCTTCATTCGCTATTCTTGCCTCAAAACTATAGTCGTTTTCACTATCATCGTCCTCATTTGCCCCGGACAGAATGGTAGGTCTTGATGGTAATCATAGAGTGCTTTCGGGTACTCGAGGTCGACTTCCAGAATGTATCCAACATCAGCGTCATCAGGGACCATTGCTATGTTGATATTATCCAGCTCGTGTTCTGGGTCTCATTGGAAATTACTTATCGGCAAATGCTGCGACATGACCGTATAAATTATTTGTGTCTAGATATTCTATGTAAGTCGACGGCTTTGTAGGGTCATAGTTGGACAAGTATTTATTATTAGCTTCGCTATAACGACCGGAACACTGTGTTAATCCACCACGCATACCCTCTTTTATGAAATGAATCATATTGATCTCTGTTAACAGCCCCAGTTCCACTTTCGTATAATTTAGCATAGCATCCCAGCTTAGCCCCGGGACGGTGTAGTACTGGCATGGATCCAATTTGTATGTATTAAGAGGTGACCAGAAAAATGCGCACATGAAATTTGCTCACACGAAATCTCCTCACACGAAAACTCCTCACAGTGATAAATGCTCACACGAAATATCCCCACACAGAAAATTCCGCACACAGAAAAATGCGCACACAGAAAATTCCTCACACAGAAAATTCCGCACACGGAAAAATGCTCACACAGAAAAATCCTCACATGGAAAAATGCGCACAGTGATAAATCCTCACAAGAAAAATGCCCACGTTGATAAATCCTCACACTGAAAAATGCTCACATTAGTTATTAAACTGGTGACACAAAATTAATATTTCATGAATTTCTCATGCAAATAAGTTGTTTAATAAAAAAATTAGACATCTTAGAATCCAGACTAAATTATCGATCTCATTATATCCCGGTGGAATATTCCCGTAGGAGAAAACACAAATTTATTATAATGAGACCAGATTGGCTGAATCGATACTAATTAAATTTGGTAATAAAGATAGTATATATGATTTGAATTAACAGGAATCATAATTTTATTCTGATGAAGAGTTCCCACGGGGTCACCAATGACAAAACAGTTGTACCAATTTATTGAATCAAATCTGGTATAGAAATCTTGGTCTTAATACAATGTGAAAATTTGTATGCTTGGATGTTTGTTGATTAATCACGCCAAAACGGCTGAACCGATTTTGATAAAATATTATATACAGACATTTTATACACTGAATTAACACACAGGATACCTAAACTTTATCCCGAACCTTCAGTTGGGATAACATAATTCTATGTGTTAATTCCGGGTAAATAGTATCTGGGTACCAAATTTCATTGAATTCGGTCCGATCATTTCGGTGTGATTATTTAACTGGTTTTGCATCCCACAGGAACCTTCAATCGGGATAACATAAGTCTATGTGTTAATTCCGGGTAAATAGTATCTGGGTACCAAATTTCATTGAATTCGGTTCAGTCATTTCGATGTGATTATATAACTGGTTTTGCATCCCACAGGAACCTTCAATCGGGATAACATAATTCTATGTGTTAATTTCAAGTAAATAGTATCTGGGTACCAAATTTCATCGAATTCGTTTTCATTATTTGGGAGTGATTGTGCAGGGGGTTTTGTAACCCTCAAGAACTTGGAGCCAGGATAAAGTTTAAGTATCCTGTGTGTTAATTCAGTGTATAAAATGTCTGTATATAATATTTTATCAAAATCGGTTCAGCCGTTTTGGCGTGATTAATCAACAAACATCCAAGCATACAAATTTTCACATTGTATTAAGACCAAGATTTCTATACCAGATTTGATTCAATAAATTGGTACAACTGTTTTGTCATTGGTGACCCCGTGGGAACTCTTCATCAGAATAAAATTATGATTCCTGTTAATTCAAATCATATATACTATCTTTATTACCAAATTTAATTAGTATCGATTCAGCCAATCTGGTCTCATTATAATAAATTTGTGTTTTCTCCTACGGGAATATTCCACCGGGATATAATGAGATCGATAATTTAGTCTGGATTCTAAGATGTCTAATTTTTTTATTAAACGACTTATTTGCATGAGAAATTCATGAAATATTAATTTTGTGTCACCTGTTTAATAACTAATGTGAGCATTTTTCAGTGTGAGGATTTATCAACGTGGGCATTTTTCTTGTGAGCATTTATCACTGTGCGCATTTTTCCATGTGAGGAATTTTCTGTGTGAGCATTTTTCCGTGTGCGGAATTTTCTGTGTGAGGAATTTTCTGTGTGCGCATTTTTCTGTGTGCGGAATTTTCTGTGTGGGGATATTTCGTGTGAGCATTTATCACTGTGAGGAGTTTTCGTGTGAGGAGATTTCGTGTGAGCAAATTTCATGTGCGCATTTTTCATACAACCGTATTAAGAAACAGGTTCCGGAAATTTTCAAATACGTCGGCTAGTAGCAACACATCTGTTTTTAGATATAAAACGGAATATTCCCCTAAAGTTTGAATATTAAACTCATTCCATACTTGCTGCGCACGTTGGTATTCATCATCGCTGATAATTTCATGATTTTAGACTGCTAAGGAATATCGCTTTTGGTAGTAGAGCGCGTTCATTTAGTCGTTCAACATTGTTAACGTATTCATACGGGAATATTCCTTTTTGCTTAATTAAATTAAAGAGGCGGTCTTCCGAAAATGCTCGACGGCTTTAAATTATCAGCAAGTTTATCTAAACTGCTCGCCATAAATCGGAACGGATCGATAAAACGTAACTGGATTGTTTTAATTTTAAATTTGTTAAATTGTTCATCGTCATCATCATCATCATCTTCCACTTTTTGATTAGTGTCAACTGGTAGATATTTTGTGAAAGAGACGTAACGTTCTTTGTTGTTCGGTATGACATCGATTCGTTCCTTGGAAACGCCAAATTCGCGGATGATAAAGTGTGCATCATACCCTGATAAATTATGAAATACTACCGGGATGAATTTCGGCAGTCCGTAAAGACGATTGCACTCACTATGTGTGACGCCTCGAAATTCACCGTCAGATGGTCATGATCCCGCACACAATCATTACCCAACTTATTGCCGCATATGGAGCATTCATCTGCCAGTCGAAGTACCAAATAATCTAGCTAATAATAAGGATGTTGACTTCGTCATCGGAAAAACACGTCATCGCCTGTACGTATGATAACTGCCCACAAAAAAAGTCACC
Source organism: Brachynemurus nebulosus (assembly GCA_035578155.1). Lineage (NCBI taxonomy): Eukaryota > Metazoa > Arthropoda > Insecta > Neuroptera > Myrmeleontidae > Brachynemurus > Brachynemurus nebulosus. The sequence goes on along the minus strand of JAPWDM010000072.1, from coordinate 87,740 downwards.
AAAATGTATGTACATGCGTACATACGTGTATTACTTCACCCTAAATTTATGCATACTACACTGAGTCACCAAGTTGTCCAATACCTACTACCACATCACCCTATATTTATGCATGCTACATTGCAGTGTGAATCGCCCCATTACCTACTAACATTGATTTCCTAAAAATAGCGACAAGTGGGAGAAGGAATCAAAACTTTTTTTGAAAAAACAGGATTCCCACATTGTGTAGGAGCTGTAGATAGAAAACATAAATATAAAAAAAAACATCAAATTCAGGCTCATTTATTTTAATTATAAAAAAAAACATTTAGTGTAGTTCTTATGGCAATAGTTACCGCCAATTGTGAATTCCTTATGGTGCATATAGGCACAAATGGACGAATCTCAGATGGAGGAATACTGGTAAATACGAGTTTCTTTGATAAACTTAATAATAAAGAACTTGGCTTACCAATTTGTGGCAAAGATCTTTTACCGTACGTTTTTGTTAGTGACGACGCGTTTCCTTTGCAACCAGATTTATTAAAGCCAAATGCTCATAATAATTTTACAAATAATGAAGTATTTTTACACAGAAAACTCAGCTCAGAGTAGGAGTTGAAAATGCATTTGGCATATTAACATCGCGTTTCCGAGTTCTGCTTACCACAATCAATTTGTGCCCAGGAAAAGTAAATAATATAATTGTGCTGACATGTTGTTATTTACACAACTATTTAAAAAAAACAACAGTGTTGACAATAATGCATTAGAATTGTCGCCCAGTTGTGGCCAATAAGACGGATTTTTAGATTTAGAGCTATCTACCTCACGAAACTCGAGTATTGAAGCAAAGAATGTGAGAAATAAATTTCGTGATGCATTAAGCCAATTAAATCAATAAATATGTACAGTATATAATTTCAATATATGTATTTTTATTTTATTGTAAATATGTACACACTATATAAAAATAAAATTTTATATCTATATATTTTTTATATTTTTTCTTTTTTTTAAAATTCTTTTTAGGAATACTGCATATCCTGAAATAATTCGGTTATATTACTAGGATAAATAATTGAGGCGTTACTTAAAATTAAAGGTTGTGTTAAGGGATCATAATGAGAGACTGGGGTGGATGATGGGGTAAGAGAATGGGGAGTGCTAGAGGAAGAAGACGGAAGAATTATTGTACTATTTAGGGATAATTTATTGAGTTGACCTAATAAAAAGGTTTCATCCATAATTTTTTTGGCATATATCTGTTGTTTTCTATTTAATGTCCTATATATATACGCCCACCTTTCACCAAAAATAGGACCAAAAATATTTGAAGCATTCCACAAGTCATGAATTAATGAAAGTAATATTTTTTCATTACAGACGAAGAAGATCCATTAGTGGAGATTCAAGCGGAGACGCTTTAGGTTCAAAAAGAATTGCTCTGAGAAAAAAGAAAGGAGAATGCAATAAATCGACAAAGATTAAAATTAAACAACAGCAATTTGATTTTAATAAAAAAATAAAAAAAGAAATTTATATATACAAAATCGATTTTGCAATATATTTAAAGAATATGTAGATGTATTAAAAAAAGAAAACTAATAAAATATAATTAAAAAAGAAAATATTAAATTGTTTATATTATTCCTGAGTAAACATTTACATAGATCATTTTATCATTTCTTTTTTTATATGAAATCTAAAGAATAAAGATTGAAAGAATAAAGAAAAATATCGGTAACATTAATTTATTAAGTGAATAAATGAAAAAACGTTATTTTTTTTAATGAAAAATCGTTATTTTTATAAAAAATAGTTACAAAAAATTTTAAATAGTTTATAAAAATGTGAAATAAATGAATTGTAAATATTATTTTAAAATAAAAATTCTATTATTAAGTTGTACTAGTACAATTCAATTAATGTTTTGGTAATTTTGTTTTGTTTCGTTTTTATGCAAAGTAAATTAAAGGCAAAAATACTTTTTCTTAAAATTTCTAATTTATAAAAAGAAAATTTCTAATTTCTAAAAAAAAAAAAATTATCGTTGTTCACTGAGTACTAAGAAAAAGAAGGTTACTTCTTGAGCGTGCTCTAATAATATTTTTTAATGTTATTGCTTAATTAAACATGACCATGTTTTACATAGCAACTACAGAGATTGTTTCCAATAAAATATATTAGAAAAAATATCAATAATAAAGATTCGTTTAAAAAAAATTTCATTTCATTAATAAATATGTATATGTTTATTATGTTCCACAATTATTAACGGATTTGCATAAATTTGAAAATAAAAAAAATTATTGGAAATAAAAGAAAAAACTTCAATAATTGTATATATATATATATATATATATATATATATATATATATATATATATATATAAATATATATATATACAATCACCAAAATACTATTTTTTGGTGACTTTTTTATATATATATATATATATATATATATATATATATATATATATATATATATATATATTAAAATAATAAAAAAAGGAAAATTTATTAATATTTATACCTAAACAGCGCTGATTTGTCCTTCCGAAAACCAAACATGCATGGCGCCATCTTGCAGAGTCATTTGTAAAATATTACACCGGATTTTAAAAAGAACTATAACTATATTTATACCATTTTATTCTTGTTGGAATTTTAGTAAAGTTATGTTAAAAATGAAAATATATTAAAAGAAAAAAAATATGAAATTACATCACGCATGTTCAGATACAAAATATTATTGTACAGAGCAGGCGTCGAAAGCGTGTTTTTGCCTACTTGGAATGTACACCAAGTAATAATTACGTACCTTGTTAGACAAAAGCAACACAACATGTTACAATACTACCATCCTAATTGTATAAATACTTTACTGCGCACTTGAAAATAGTTACAGGTTTATTGTATGTAAATTTTAAATTTTTATTAAGAAATCTTTAACTGACTATTTAATTGTCGACCGGTGACAGTTTTTTGAATAATTAAATCAAAAACCAAAGTTGAACTATTTTCTTTTAATCAATTAAGTATCAAAACTAAAAGTGAACTACTTTTTTTTATCAAAACAGGAATAAAGAAATGTATAAGTGTTATTGGAGTTTGCGCGTTGCATTCATCATACAAAATATCGAATAATTTTAATCAATAACGAATCAATATCAGACAGCATCAAAATTGTCAATAAAATACATTATGTACTCTACGCGCAGACAGAATTGTCACATCCGTGACACAATTACTTAATGGGAAATTTTGCGTTTTATTGAAATTGTTAATATAGCCAACTGTTATAATTCACATAATACACAATTCACAACTAACACATAATTCAAATATAATTTTACTGAAATATGTTTTACCGCAATTTGGTGGTCCGTGTATTAACATAGTATTTTTTTTCCGCTTTGTTTAGACAATAATAAATAAAAATTTGACAAAAATTTACATATTCTTCAAAATCTTGTTGAAATTGACTAATAAGTAAATTATATATATATATATATATATATATATATATATATATATATATATATATATATATATATATATATATATATATATATATATAATCTTCACTTTCTTTAACATCATAATATATATCATTAATACGTTCGTTTAGACAACTAAATTGCGTATTATTTTGCTCTAATATATCAATTAATTCATTAAACGTTAAATTATATATGAAATTTTGGCATTTATTTAACGCGGCTAAATACATTCAATTACTATTATTCAAATCACCCCATACGCTATTCAAAAACCGTAAACTTACATTAAATTGATCTAACGGAGTTACAGTGTTACTTAACATAAAATCTACGAGTTTTTGAATACGTGTGTATCCCTTGTGGTTCGTTCGTCCATCATTACTTCCTGTAGTGCAATTCTCATGAACGACGCGATCGCATGATCCATCTGTGACGTCGGTTGTGATAAATTTACCGATATTTTGAGATCCTGCTTTGCATATCGCCAATGATTCTCTTTGGGGTTTTTTTTGTCCTAGACAACCGAAATCGGTATAGTTGTAGTAATATTGTTGACGTATTCGCTATATTTGTCATCTGATGTTCGGTGGTGGCTCTTCGCATTGCGTTTTGCCACAACGACGTTATGGAATATGCAGCATCGGCATCGTCCCTGGAAGTACCTACAGTCATGGATGACGTGCAAATGGTCGAATCCTTCTTTGGGGTGATCTGCAATGATGACGAGCTCTCCCCTATACTTTTCTGTGGTCTGTTCTGCAATTTGATCAAAACATCTTTTACGCTCTCCAATATTTTTTATAGGGAACAATACTGTGCAATACTCCTCCACGTTGGAGAGGCGCAAAAATTTTTCCCAATTTGTCGGAAGAACTTTTTTTCGACAGAAGTGCCTTTTGAAAGAATTTCGCCATCAACATTGTCGCCTTGACTACTTTCACATCGTAATTTTGTAATGTTTCCTTCAATCGGGGCATTGAATTGAGCCAGAAGGTCTGAAATTCATGTGGATGTTGAAACATACACACAACAGATAATCGTAAAATCTTTTCGAATGTAATTTTTAATTTCATACCATCTAGCTTATCAAACAATTTTTGTCGTTTCGTTTCTGGTTCATCATCGCTATTACTTTCTTCATTGCTTTCAATTGCATTGTCCAATATATCATTTTCAATTAATAAATCATCATTAACTACTTCTTCATTTTCAATTTCAACTGTTTTTTCAACATCATTTCTTAATTGTGCCATCTTCTTTACTATTTTATCAGTAATATACAATAAACTTCGACTATGTATTCTTTTATTTAACAATATACCGTTTATGTTATTATAAACAATTCGTAAATAATAATCACTATTCAAATATTTATGTAACTCTTTTATTGTTAAACAATTGTTAATTTTCAATAAATATTCACAACTGTAGAAATTTGTGCGGTCTATCGTTTCAATAACATACATTGAATTAATAATTTTATCATATAATTTTTCATTATTTATATATATCAAAATTTTGTGACCTACAAATATAAAATTGACATACACTATCAAAAACTAATTAGCAAGCAATTTCTTATCTCTAACGGCAATTATTTTCAAAAATTTTAAATCTGCCACTAGCCATTAGACATTGTGTGTAACGTTCACTGAGTACTAAGACAAAGAAGGTTACTTCTTGAGCGTGCTATAATAATATTTTTTAATGTTAGTGCTTAATTAAACATTGATAAAAAAACAGTTCAATTCATAACGTCAGCAAAGACAAGAACCATAATTTTTTAAAGAATTGTGAAATCACATAACGTCAGTAAAGACAGCAACCAATGCTACATTCATTGTAACGAAAGAACCGTTAAATCACCAATGTCAGTAAAGACAAGAACCATGCTACATTAACCGCCAAAAGTAGCATTTAAAAAAAATTTGGACATTGCCTCATTGGTCTACATAATCTAACAAACTTAGATATTTTAAATTTCAAATGTTACAGTGTCAGTATTTATTATTTAAGTAATTTTATTTATTTATTAATAATTTTAAAATCTGCTTTTAAAACTTTGAAATATAACAAATTATGAAAAAAAATTAAAGGGACTAGAATAAGAGAAAAAAGTTTCTTTAAACGTTTATTTTTTAAAAAAGATTTACAATTGTATTTCGTACGGCAATTGCCGTTTCTTCCCCACTTAATTCATCAAATTCTCCATTATTATTTTCCATAATATGGTGATGATTTATTTCGCCGTTATTATCAATATTATTTTGTATACATATATTGTGCAGAGCAGCACAGGCATTTATTATTTCTGAAGATTTTTCGGGTAAATAGTGCAAAGTGCGGTGCCTTAAAAGACACCGTCACCTTGCCTTTAAATTGCCTATAATGCGCTCAATATGAGCGCGTGCCCCTTTATGTTGTTGATTATAGCGCTATTGGGGGCTACCTTCAGCCGCGTTTTGAAAAGGAGTCATAAGCCACGGCTCCAGAGGATAGCCGCTGTCACCTAAAAAAAAATTACTGTTATTATGAGTTCTTTTATTTCAAATATATTTTCTTACCTAGCAACCAGACATTATTAAGGCGGTTACGTTGGCGTAACTCCACTAGTGACGCTCTTAACTGGGAGTTACGCCAAATAAATGCATCATGTGATGACCCAGGATACCGAGAGTTAATATTTATTATTTGACCATCCACATGTGCCACAATTTGAACGTTAATCGAATGAAATTGCTTTCTGTTGATATACAAATGTTCTGGAAAAATTGGATGATTGGCTGGTGGCGCACTTATGGCCACGTGGGTTCCATGAATCACCCCGATAACCCCGGGAAGTCTCTGTTTTTCATAAAATCTGCAAAAAAGAAGTATTGATTAATAAAATAACTTTATGAGTTACTATAAAATTGTTTTAATTATAAAACCTTTGTCTGGCGTTAACTATTTCCCCTGGCGCAAACGGAAATCGAATTATCCGCGGACAGATAGCGTCATTAATTACCGTAGTCACGTTATCAATACACCGACCTATCGACGTTTGTGACATGGGCATTACAATATCTTGCCGAACGGCTAACTGGCAACTGCCTTGGACGTAGAATGGTAATGTTGCAAAAATCTGAAAAATTACCTAATTGTTAATATATATTTAACAAACGATATATTTAAAACAAGAGAAATTTTTAGATGTCCTATCTACTAACCATATTTTCCGGCGTCAAAGCAGAAGCCCGTGTCGCTGGTGGTAAATGATCGCGCAACTCGGCAATTAATTCATGAGTGAGTAGTTTACTTAAACGAAATAGCCGGGTAAACATTGAATCGCGTAATTCAAAAGGGTTGCTTCTGTCGCGGAAAATTCGATTTCGATTTAATTGTCGCTGTTGCCGCCGTCGTCTTACAACAATTAAATTTAAATTATTGTTAGCAAATTCCATGCTGTTAGTAAGAAACTATAACTATACAATAAAATATTAAAATAATCTACGGACTCGAACCCGGATCTCTTGGTTAAGAGATCCGGGTTCGAGTCCCAGCCGATCCAGTTTGGTAATTTTTCAAACACTATGTCAATTTTAATTAACATAATGAATTGGCCATTTGCCAAAGTACATCGAGTGTTCAAGTATCAGCCAAAGCTGATCATTGAGTGAACATATGAATATTGGTGTATGTTTAAAATACGGATAAAAATCCGCCATACACTAATAATGTTTCACAGGCACTCGATAACATTTGAAATTAAAAGTATAAAACTGCGTCTCGCATTAGAGAGAGGTTGTGTTTGATTGATTACTGAATTGGAGTGGCACTCGAACAAGTGATCGGTGGCCTAGTTGGTAAGGCGCTTGGCTGGTAACCAAGAGATCCGGGTTCGAGTCCCCGCCGATCCAGTTTGGTAATTTTTCAAACACTATGTCAATTTTAATTAACATAATGAATTGGCCATTTGCCAAAGTACATCGAGTGTTCAAGTATCAGCCAAAGCTGATCATTGAGTGAACATATGAATATTGGTGTATGTTTAAAATACGGATAAAAATCCGCCATACACTAATAATATTTCACAGGCACTCGATAACATTTGAAATTAAAAGTATAAATTTGCGTACTTTAGTTTACATTTTATTGTTACAATATGAATAACAAATATGTTTTCATACCTTCCTCTATCACCTGATAAAATTCTTCCGGTTCATCATTTTTCTGAAAGAAAATAATTTTAACAAATGAAATTTTTGGGTTCCAATAAAAAAAAAATTAATTAATTTCTATGTCGTTTTACTCACAGTCGCCGTTCCACCAAATTCCGACACTCCCTGGTGCCCAACGACGGCGGTTTTATTAATTAATTTTAAAATTCTTTCCTCCACCGGATTCAGCTCGATTTTGCATTCTCCTCCTCCGGTTTGGTTTCGCTGTGTAAAATATTCCACCGCCTTCTTTTTGGTGTACTTCTTCATATCCTGCCACGTCTGTTAAATAAAATTTAATGTTATAATCAAAATTAAAATGTACATTAATTGTGGCAGTTTAAAAACTGTAAGACTTACCTTTTGCCACTCATCTATCGTTCTTCCTTAGGCACCATCTACACACCCTTCCAACTTTAACTTCATTTCATGCCACAGCCGCTAGCTGTCGGCATGAGTAAAGTAAGGTGTGTATTTCCGAGTCATTTCCGGATGTTCCTCCAGAAACTGAACCATTAAAAATTTTTGCTCCATGGAAACTTTTTTTGTTCGTCGAGCCATTTTTCGTCTCAACTAACTACTAATCTAACAAAACTACTAGTTAGTACTACTACAACTACAACTACAGCTACAAATATTAATTTAAACTATTCTACAATACTACAACGATTCTACGATTCTACAATACTACAGAAAAGTATTATTAAAAAATAATTACAAAAAAAAAAATAAATAAATAAATAAATAAAATTACTAAATAAATAAAAACAAACACTACTAACACAAAAAAAGGTTATGTCAAAATTTTATTTCTACTATTAACTACTATTAAAAAGGAAAATATATAATTTAAATAAAAAAGGTTAATAAAAAATAATTAAAATACAAGAAAGAAAGTGAACAATTAAAACAGTTAATATAAAACACAGCTAGCTACTCAAAAATCACAACGAACGCAAACGAAATCGACGAAAGGTAGCAACAAAATGACAAATGTTTGTAAAGTTTATTTTTTAAATTCCACATAATATGTAACCGGAAATGAAAAAATATATACCATAAATAAGACCTCCTCTTGTTAGTGATCAATTTCGTCGATAGAGTACCCATTATCACAATAATGTATACCTACCAACTTATAAAAATATATTTCCTTTGGTTCTGTTCTCAACTATTTCATTTCATTCCACTTCACTTTTATTCACTTTTCAACAATCGCTAGCCTGGCCATAAAGCGTAAAGAATCAATAAAACGCAATTGACTACTACCAACATATTTAGTGAAACTTATGTACCTCTCTGTATTTATTAGTACTATATTCACTTTTCCATTCGCTAACCAATGATACCATAAAAAATGCGAATCATAATCTCTAAGATTGTGCATTATTATTGATATTATATGTGATTTTTTTATAATTCAATTTACACTGATTATGAGCCGCTCCAAAAAATTTACCGGTAAAACGACAATGATCATAAAATTTTCAGTCGTCTAGTTTAAAATCTTCATGACAAATATGGCAAATTTCTGCATTAATAAAATCGCTTCCTCTGGTGAATAATCCATTTCTTCTTTGTCCTAATTTTTCTTCAACAAATCGAGCTGCTGTTGTAATTGATTCATAAACCACTTAATACAATCTTCACCACGATATTTTCGGCGAAAAGATTGATTTGCATCATGTCAACAATGAATGAACAATAATATTCAACACTATATGGTATATGTTTTTGTGTACATTTTATATATGAATATTCGTTATCACTATCATCATCATTATCATTGTCAGAGATTGGAATTAATAAAGATTCAATATCAGCATATTATATTACATACGGTGCTCTCTCTTTTGCCATCCACTTATTAAATTTAATAAAATGTTCCTCCTTCCAAGGCATACAAATTTCACTGCATTCCGTTTACCGCAATTCATTAAATGTTGTTTTAATTTTCTCTCAGTTCTAAAGTAATTAAGGCAGACGGAAGTGACTGTCTGGAACGCATCAGTATACATGTACCTACTTGTTTTTGAATTATGTTTTAAAAAATATTTTGAATGGATAAATGAATCATTGAATGTTTATTTTTTATTGCATCAAAATTTAATGCCTGCTCTACACTCACGATCGAAGTTGCTCGACGAAGTAATCATACGTGGTTTACACTGTCGCCTCGTACCTCGCCTCGCGCTTCGTCTCGTGTCTCGGTCCGCACCTCGCTTAATCGATGGTAAATGAGGTTATTGTTTACACTCTCGTGGTGAGTTCAGTTGTTTTTGAGCTAGCAACAATAGAAGACGTCGAAGTGTTAGAGGCAACAAGTCTTTGCTTATTAAACTTCTACTACTACGGAATTAATTTAAAAGAAAAGTAAAAAAACGACGCCGTCCAAGAAGATGGTGGTAGTTATCGATTCATCGCAATAGAAACCCGTAAGTGTCTATTTTGTTTAAATGCTGTGAAGATTTTTTTTTAACACTAACAAGGAAATGCACCCAGAGTGAAATTCGGGATTTTGATGAAACTTCGCTGGTGTGTAGAATAGGCAAAAATAAGGGACTCGTATTTTTTTTTATCGGCCATCTTCCATGTTTACGGGGTGAAACCATTCCCTAAAATTGGGGGTTCAAATCGTATTTCTTAAGATATCTCGAAAACTATAAGAGATAGAGGAAAACTTTAAATTGACGAAATGTTACTCTTTGAAAGACCTATTCATCTGTATAGGTTAAACTAGGGCCGGGTTCATAAGAGGGTCGGGAGGGGTGAAAATGGGGGTAAATTTTCTTGTACAGCCTGAATGGTTCAATGTATCAAATTTTTGCCATCATAAATAGAAAGAGCACCAAAAATTAGGGGATACGTGTTTTTGCGTTTTTTCGAAATATATGTGGTATTCAAGCCATATAAGGAGGAAAAAAATATGGTTGATTATATTGCATTATTATTGATTGCAAATACCTTCTATATTTTTTTTTATTTTTATGCTTATTTTCATCATTAAAATGTAAATTTTTACTTTCCGATTATGATTCATTTATTTTTCAGTACTAATTTAATTAGTAATTTAGCCATGTGTACATCTGCTTACTCATATTAATCATATTCGATATTTTTTATACCTATTTCTGCGAATGTCAAAGTTCTCTGGTGTGCTTGTGTTAATGAATGCTCGACAAGAAGCAATAATCTCTTTCGCTCACTTGTCAGGTGCTTTGTAATAAATTTTGCGATTTGGGAAATGGGGTTGACACCTATAAAACATACAAAAAGAATAAGAAAAATAGTTTGAATGTTGAGAAAGAAATAAACCGCGTTCATTTGGTTAAAAACGAATTTGTAAGAAGACAAAGGCAGTTGTTGAATGGAAGATTATTGCTTCTTGTTGAACATTCATTAACACTTGCAGACCAGAGAACTTTGGTAAAAATATAGGTATAAAAAATATTGAATATTAGTAACCAAATATACACATAGCTAAATTACCAATTAAGTAAGTACGGAAAAATATATGAATCATTATCGGAAAGTAAAAATTTACATTTTAATGATGAAAATAAGCATAAAAATAAAAAAAATATAGAAGGTATTTGCAATCAATAATAATGCAATATAGTCAACCCTATTTTTTTCCTCCTTAAATGGCTTGAATACCACACATATTTCGAAAAAACGCAAAAACACGTATCCCCTAATTTTTGGTGATCTTTCTATTTATGATGGCAAAAATTTGACACATTGAACCATTCAGGCTGTACAAGAAAATTTACCCCCATTTTCACCCCTCCAGACCCTCTTATGAACCCGGTCCTGATTTAACCTATACAGATGAATAGGTCTTTCAAAGAGTAACATTTCGTCAATTTAAAGTTTTCCTCTATCTCTTATAGTTTTCGAAATATCTTAAGAAATACGATTTGAACCCCCAATTTTAGGGGCTGGTTTCACCCCGTAAACATGGAAGATGGCTGATAAAAAAAATACGGGTCCCTTATTTTTGCCTATTCTACACACCAGCGAAGTTTCATCAAAATCCCGAATTTCACTCTGGGTGCATCTCCTTGTAAGTAGGTATACAGTTATTATTGTAAAAAAGGTGTAGTGAAACTTTAAGTGGGTAACACATTGTTACCTACACATAAATTTATAATGCATATATCTCTTTTTAATTTTAGGCAAAGTATGGAAAAATGTTTCAAGAAATGCTGAATGAAGATTCTGGCGAGTTTAAGAATTTTTTCAGAATGTCACCAAATGATTTTGACTTTCTGCTAAGCAAAGTTGAACCTTTAATTAAAAAGCAAAAGACTAGACTTAGAATACCCATCCCAGCAAAAGTGCGCTAAGCTATAACTTTACGATTCTTAGCTACCGGCGACAGCTACAGGAGCCTTCACTATATTCGAGGTTTCTAGTGCAGCCATCGCAATAATTATACATGAAGTCTGTATTGCTATTAACACAGTCTTAAAGGATCAGATAAAGGTAAAAAATTAAAATACTTGATAAATCAATTATGTATTTATTTATTGACATTACAGAATAAGTAATCAATAACAGGCCGTAGGTATCAACCCACATCAACTTACATCTAGTTCTAAGCTTAATAGTATTCGTACTTTTATAAATTAGTACTTATATAGATCTAATTAGTAAAATTAACAGGATTCATCCAAAACATTTTTGAACGCTATATTTATGATGTTTTGAGAAGCGGGCTGTATAATCTCCTGAGAAAGGATAGCGACAGTATTTTGTGATGGTAAAACGGTATCAACAGTGGCAATAGCTGAATGTGGGGGCATAGTACCCGTAACAGGGGATGACTCAATAATGTATGAGTTATGAGAAATAGGACGGTCTGGGATTGATATTTGTACCGGGGATTGTTGTGAGTGGAAGGCATAGTTGTTACGAGAAGTAGGACGGTCTGGGATATAACTAGGAGAATTAGAGGAAGATGGAAAAGAATATATCGGCGATGGTGTAGATCTGGTGTATGGGTTAAATTGCTGCAATTGTTTAGGTGAATTTGCCAAAAGTAGTCCATCAATGCTATGCATAATTTGACGCCGTTCTTCTTTTGAATATTCTCGTAATCTTGTAGCCAATAACTGCGTGTACAAGTCGCATTCATCGTTTTCCTTCCTGTTCAATAATATGCTGTTTAAATTAGATACCGTGTCTTTTACATTCTTGTGAATATCTGTTTCGCAATCTTCACGAGGGCGCTTTCTCTTGATAGGTGATTTAAATATTTTTTTATTGTGCGCCGGTTTGTTTTTCTCGCAATTCTGTTCATCATTATTCTGGCCATTGATAAGGTGGCACTTTGGAAAATCAAGCGCTGAATTAAAAACTTCGAGAAAACCACTAATGTTAAGTGTGCCTTTTACAGTTCAATATACCTACAAAAACCCCACCGAGTTTTAGTTTAATCCATCCAGCCGTTTTTTTGTTTCATTCGAATGAATTTTTGAAAAAATTAAAGGATCATTTTTTTACTCTTAAACTTTCATAATCTTGAACAAAATGAAAAAAAAATTTTTCTCAGCTTTTTTCACATTTTTATCAACAACAGTATTTAAATTTATAAAAAAAAATTTCTTAAAAAATTTTCAAAAAAAGAATTTTTTTACGAATTTTTCGAAAAATTTTTCAAAAACTCTTTTGAAAAATTTTAGAAAAGAAATTTTTTTTGAAAATTTTCTAAGAATTTTTTTTTTTATAAATGTAAATACTGTTGTTGATAAAAATGTGAAAAAAGCTGAGAAATTTTTTTTTATTTTGTTGAAGATTATGAAAGTTTAAGATTAAAAAAAATATCCTTTAATTTTTTCAAAAATTCAATCGAATGAGACAAAAACGGCTGGATGGATTAAACTGAAACTCGGTGGGGTTTTTGTGAGTACACTGAACTGTAAAAGGCACACTTAACATTAGTGGTTTTTTCGAAGTTTTTAATTCAGCGCTTGATTTTCCAAAGTGCCACCAAAAGCTTTTTTTTCTTGATTTTTCAAATTCATGTAAAGTATGCAAAAAAATTTTTTTCGGAAAAAACAATGGCTAATGCTGGTAGAGAATTTATTCGAGTTTTTAAAACACCCGTTCAATTTTCTGTGTGATCATTGGTTGCTGAGATATCGATGGTCAAAGACGAAATGATACTTTTCCATTCAAAGTCCGATATCTCAGCGAGAAGTGGTCGTATAAAAGTCTATAAAAAAGCAAATTAAAGCTGAATGAACAAGTTATCCGGTCCATATAGTGATTAAGTCGGAAAAATTTTTTCCAAGTCCGTGGACCAAAAAAAAAAAAACCGAAAAAATTTCGAAAAATTTTTTTCAGTGTATTTATTAGGATTGCGCCACACACATTGCTTTGAAAATTGTTTTATCGCAAGATCTCGAAACTAGAAACTTCCAGCCTTAAATTGCTTTGCTTACGACTCCGATACGACCATTTTTCACGAAGATACAGCTATTCGAAAAATCGCTAAAAATTTGGATTTTTTTTTTGATCCTTTAATTATTTCCGCTAGTGTAGTTATAGAAAATGGTTTCAAAATTCAGTTTAAATATTTATTGGTACAGTTATTATGAAATGATTTGTGAGCAACTATTTCTTTGTACTATTTTTCATGTTTTATGTTTGGAAGTGATGGCACATAGATGTTTACAAGGATTATTTAACTTTGATAGTATTATTTGTATTGTTAGATTTAGTTAAGATTAGAGACTTCTCTGACACATGTATGGTATTGTACGATTTTCCAATATTAGGATTTTTAGTTTCTGTTTTTATGTTGCAATTGTTGGTAATATTTATATGTAATAATTCTGAGATTAATCTTTTTCTAAAATTAGATTCGATATCACAAATGGCTATTTGATTGAAATTGAAGTTGTGTGAGTGTTCGTAAACGTGCTGTTGTAATCCAGTGGCGCTAATTCCCGTTTTTATTTGGTGCTTACGTGTGTATATGTTGCAGCTATATTGTCAAAACTGTTTTATTATAATAACTCTAGTCAGATTATAAAAAAACGAAATATTGTCAATTCATTATGTTTCTTACAATACATCTAGCAAATTTCAGTGTTATTATAATTTCGTTAGACACATCTAGAAAAATTGTCAAGTATAATGCTTTTTGACAATATAACTAAATCAGCGTACAGGGAAATACTGTAAAAATAAACACTATAGGGATACAAAACTATAATCATGTCAAAACTATTGAACCAATTTCAATCAAATTTAATTTAGATATTTATATGCTTTGGATTAACCGACAAGAAATTTTTATCTCGATTAAAGGTTCCCGTGGGATGTGAATACTAAAATAATAATAAATAGTGTCTTAACTATACTAAATCCATTTCAATAAGTTGGGATACTTATATGGTTTAGAATAATTAACAGGATAATTTATATCCTGGTTGAAATTTCCTGCGGGATATGAATACGAAACTAATTAGTATCAAAACTACAAAACCGATTTCAATCAAATTTGATATGGATACTCTTATGCTTTGGAAAAACAGAAAGGGAAATTTTTATCCCGATTAAGGTTTGCTAAGGGAAACAATTTACTTAGTTAAATCAAAATTAGTGAAACGATTTCAGTTAGTTTTATTATGGATACTCATATACTATGGAACAACGTACAGGAAAATTTTCATCCGGATTAAGAATTTCCACGGGAAATAAAACTATTCAAAAATTATTCAATCATGTCAGAACTATTGAGCAGATTTTAATTAAATTTAATTTGGATATTTATATATTTAGAATAACTGATGGGATAGTTTATATCCCGATTAAAGTTTCCTAAGGGATGGGAATATGAAACTAATTATTGTTGAAACTACTGAATCGATTGCAATCAAATTTGATATGAAAATGTATAAGTTTATGTACGAAATCAGACTGAAATCGTTCAATAATTTTGATCTGACTGAATAATTTATTTTGCATCTTTTGGGGATACAAATTTTCCTTTCTGTTATTCTAAAGCATCATAATGGGGATACAAATTTTCCTTTCTGTTATTCTAAAGCATAAAAGTGCCCCTTACTAAATTCGATTGAAATCGGTTTTGTTGTTTTTACACTAGTTAGTTTGGTATTAATATCCCGGAGCAACCTTCAACCAACATGTAAATTATCCTATTAGTTATTTTAAGCCATATAAATACTCCTACTAAATTTTATTGAGATCGGTTTAGTAGTTTTGGTACATATTAATTTGTTATTCACTTCACAATTTCTCTAAATGTGTCTAGCGAAATTATGATAACAATGAATTTTCATAGTTGAATTGTAAGGAACATCATTCGTTGACAATAATTCATTTTTTTACAATTTGACGAGTTATTATAATAAAACGGTTTTGATAATATGGCTGCAACATATATCATGTGAGTTTTTTGAGAGTTGCCATTTCTATTACAACCAAATTTTTATGATAGAAATGGTACTAGAAAAGGTTCTTTCCTTGGATGTAATGGAAATGTAACCAAGAAAAACACTATCCGTTGAAGTAGCCTCAATGCCATATGCATATTTTTACCGCCTAAGCGATAAATTTAAAAAAAATTAAAAAATTAAACTTGGGTAAAAAAAATTTTTATGCTCATTTATGCTGTTAATTAATGCATTAGATCAGTTTTATCTAAAAATTAATATATAGTCCCATTTAAAAATCTATAAGTTTGTATCATAGCTCGAAAACCATAAGAGCTATAAAGCTCCTGACTGTAGCTATCGGTTGCCCCCGTCAATATCTATAGCTCTTATTTGAACAATTTTTCGATTAAATCAACAGTTTGGCTGTAACAAAAATGGCAACTCTCGAAAAACTCACAGTATATATACGATCCTTCAGAAAATTTTTGCTTCGGCCTATGTAACTCTTTAGACAATCAGAGCAAGGAATTTTGTATAGAATGTTGTTTTGTTCTAGTTTGTCTGTTTTAGTTTTAAGTTTGGTGTATATTTTTCGTATTTTGTTAGAGTATTTAAAAACTACTTGGTTCTCTTTTTTATTTAGCAATTTTTTCAAATTATGATTTATTTTGTTATTTATATATGGAATTGGTATATAGTTTTTGTTATCTATGGTTTTGGTGTATTCAGTTGATTGTAATGTTTCTCTACTATAGTTTCTAGAATTCTATCGATTAGTTTTATAGGTAATAATTTTCATTTATTTCCCTCTAAATGACTTAATTTGATTTGATCGGTCTATATATAAATAATGTATTTTTATGAAATTTACTGCCAATTGCGACTATTTTTACCTAATGTGTGAGCCAGTAACTATTTATATAGCATAAAGATTAGTAAATTTAACTTAAAAATATGTATTTCAGCAAAATATTACACATACCATACATACAACATATCCAAATTTCATGGCAACTTACAAAGATCAAACTAATTGGAGATGTGATTTTTAAGTTACTGCGGAATTAAAAATTTCTAAACTAATGATGAATACTCTATAATCATAAATCTACGGATATTGTTAAATAAATGAAATTTAACATTACGAAATTGAAGATATGACTTAATTTGACGATACATTTATTAAATGAGAATTGAAATTCACATAGTGTTTAAAAAATTATCAAATTGGATCGGCTGGGACTCGAACTCGTATCTCTTGTTTGCTAGCCAAGCGTCTTACCAATTAGGCCACCGATCGCTCGTCCGAGTACCATTCCAATTTGATAATCAATCAAACATATCCTCTCTTTAATGCGAGACGCAATTATATTTTGTTTTCAAATGTTATCGAGTGCCTGTGAAACATTATTAATGTATGGCGACCTTTTGTCCGTATTTATACATAAACCAATATTCATATATTCACTTACTGTCCAGCTTTAGCTGATACTTGAACACTCGATTTACTTTGGTATGTATGACCAATTCATTATGTTAATTAAAATTCACATAGTGTTTGAAAAATTAAAAAATTGGATCGGCTGGGACTGGAACCCGGATCTCTTGGCTAGCAGCCAAGAGATCTGGGTTCGAATTGTTAAGGTTGTAAAAATATAACAAAAGAATGATCCTTCAAAAATTTTCATTAATAATAGTAAAGGTACATTCTAATGCCCACTTTTTAACAAATGTGAGCATCTACTACGTTAAGTTTTGTTTTGCGTACGATTCACTGACACTCATCTTACAGATACACAACACATACATAAAAACCCAACACATTAACATTGAAACACAAACACTTAACACACACACAGATCCAAATTCGTCTGATAAAGTGGGAGGATCGACAAACTGCCGCACTGTCACTGTTACCGCTCTGGTACACAATCCTCCTCAACCCAATAACACATAAATCCGTCAACCTCTATACCATCTAAACACGCAATTCCAGGAACACCCGATCTTAATGAGCAATTTGATGAACCAGAACATATTTACACCAAGAAACGTAAAATAGAGCGACACATCCGCACACATACACGAACACATACACACAAACACAAACAGTCCTTTCCCTTTTTTTGCAACAAAGTATAAAGTATGTAAATCAGGGGTGGGCAAACTTAATACTCTTATATTAGTAGAATAGCTGTACGGGTTCTGGAGCACCGCAAAGCGGAGTAAATTGAACCCCTTTGACGATGTTTGAAAGCGTATCTTTTAGGGTCCTATTGTGCCCATTTTACGGTACCACACATTCCGAACTGATGAGTCATCAAACTGTATCGATATGCAAACCTTAACCTTTAACCCGGCACGTACCGAGTAAATGTATTTAAAATTTGTTGTTGACATTTGACCCCAACACTCGCTCATACTGTTAGCCTTGAAATTCGTAAGAGATGAGTCATTACCCGCAACCAAATTAATTTATGTTAACTCATTATGCGTCATCACAATTTATTTATCACAATTTGGTTTTGTGTTAACCCATTATGCGCCGGCACTAATGTAATTTTTGAATGTGAACCTAACGCATGCGCAGATTGAATTTAAGTACACGACGCATGCGCAGACTGAATTTTAGGTTACAATTTGATAGATGGGGTACACTACCGCATCCAAAATGTGGGGATACCCTAACTCGGGGGTGGCCCCAAACTTTTGACACCGTACTGTACTTAAATTTTTGGTACACTGCCGTGTCAAAAGTGTGGACCCCCCTGGCCAAGAAGGTATCCTATCACTTTTTGAAGCGTACTGTACGTGCAAACCTTGGCCCCAACACGCGCTTGCCTTAATTACGTAATCTTAAACGAACTATCACGTCAAAAAATGTGAGGAATACCCTAACCCAGGGTGACCCCAAACTTTTGACGTCGTACTGTACTTAAATTTTTGGTACACTGCCGTGTCAAAAGTACGGGCCCCCTTGACCAAAAAGGTATCCGATCACTTTTTGAAGCGTACTGTACGTGCAAACCTTAACCCCAACACGCGCTTACCTTAATTGCGTCATTTTAAACGAACTACCAAGTCAAAAACGTGGGGAATACCCTAACCCAAGGGGTGGCCGCTAAATTTTGTGGGGGGCACTGTACCAAGCGCTAGCCGCAATCGTGACTTCAGACTCCAGACTCCAGACTCCAGATTTCTGACCGGTTGTATATTAAGAATATGTTATGTATACACTCTGTATATCGCTATTTAATTTTAATTTTATAAATACATACTAGTAAATGATTGTAGTCTTTATCCCAACAAAATCTAACTAAAATAATTTATCACTTTTATCAGCATTGGAAAAATATTTGCTTAATTAGCAAAAAAGTAATATGTTTGCAAATAAATTCGTATATATTACTGTACAATAAATGCCTGGATTATTTCTTAATATGTATACTATAATTTAACTATGTTGTTTAATATAAAAATTATAACAGCATTAAGATTTGCTAAATTTTTTTTTAAATTAGTAGTTTTGGGGTAAAAAATTTATAGAATATCATCTTAAAACTTACATCACACATACATAATATAATTATTATATACAAATGCATGTATACATAGGTGCAGGTATAAATGCACGTATGCATAAGTGTATTCTTATACAGGGTGTATCATGAAATATGCTTTTCAATTAGAATAAAAAAATTTTATAAGATTTTTTTCAATACTTTTATAGGTTAATGAAAGTAACTTCTTGCTGTAAAAAATAGAGGAATTCAGGGTAACTATTAAATAAAACGCACATAATTTTTTTTTTAATTTTTATTTATAGAATAAATGTATACAAAAAATTAAATTGCTTAGATCTATATATTACTTAAAATCTATTTATTTTCCATATAAAAATTTTTTAAAAGAATACAATTTTCTAATGAACAAATTTTATCTGAATGAAGCATACAGCGTCTTGAATAATATTCATCTCGCAGAATAGAAATCTTCGGTACAGCAAATATTTCTTCCAAATTCAGAATCCACGGCTGGTTTTCGGTACTATCAAACAAACTTGATATCCATTTCTTCTTTTCACCGCCCTTGACGTATATAACATCATACTTCTTTAATACAGGTTTCAATATGGTATGAAGTTTTTTGTACGGAATAAATCCATACGACCAAGGTATTCCATGCCAATTTCGGCAAAGCCAACGGGCTACTCGTTGATATTTCTTCGGCAACTCGTTGAAATCAAACAGTGCGTCGAATATAAGATGTAATATATCATCCGAATTTTCTGCAGCGATACCAACTTCTTTAAAATAAAATTCTTTGTTAGCTCCTTGATAGCCTTGTATGTCAAGAAACGCCATTTTTTACCACCGCCGTAGAACTGAAATTATTTACACAATCCACAACTTTATATAGAATAATTAAAAGTGGTGGGGATAGTTAGTTAATTTGTGGAACGTATTCGAAAATGGCTATTAATAGCTATTGCTAGTTTACCATCAAATTACAAACTGTTAATAATATTTAGCACATTGGTCAGTACCAGGTTCTTTTTACTTTAAGACCTAGTGATTTAAGGAATACTAAATTTTCGGGTGAAATGTGTTGTTGCTTAAAAGTTTTACGTTTAATGATCTTAGGTTTCGAAAACCCTTTGCTATGTTGGCTAGCAGTGGACTGCGCTGAATTGTAAATTAACATGGTTCGAAATGCAATTGTTTTACCACGAAAGTATAATTTTCAGCGAAAGGGATGTTAACTCTTTGACAACCACCGGTAAATAGATAATATTTTATGTAAGTTCAACTATTTTATACCCTTCAACCATGATAAGGTGTATGAGCTGGAGTATAACTCAGCAAATTATATAGCGGTGGTGACGTAACACACAAATGCGGTGGTTGTGTTGCGGTTGTGGCGGTGGTGTCTGTGTGGCGGTTGTGTGGTGGTTGTGGTGTTTGTGTGGCGGTTGTGTGGTGGTGGCGGGGTAGCAGCGGTGTTTGCGGCTGAAGTGAACAACTTTATCATTAATTCAATCGAAACAGCAACTTACTGTAGACAATAAATCGGTGGTGACATCTCGCGGTGTTTGTTGAACGCAATATCTAAATTAATCATCATCATAATCGCTAGCATCTTCTTTATAAGTTCATCCAGATAATCACCTAGTGGCTCAATAACATCAGCCTTTTGAAGTTCACGAAGTATAGAGAATATTTCTTGACCGACAGTAGTTTATCTTAAAGCATCTAACTCTTCCATTAAAGCTTCACTATCTTCAACGTTAAGCAACATGTTTTTATTTTCCTCTAAACTCCGAATAATATTGAGTATTTTTTCACCAGTCTCTGAAGTCTCGTATAAACGTCGTAATTCATCTATTAAAGTATTAGGATTATGCCAGTATTTTATTTTTTTCGATTGCCCATTAGCATTTTCCGAGTCGTTGTATTTGATACGCTTAGCAAGTAGCTCTTGGTCCGTTGAATTGACTGGACGTTTTATTGCTATTCGTTCATTAGAATCCTCACCTTTATTTTGAGTTTCTTTGATTAATAAAATATCCAAAAGGGTTTGCAGAGCTGTAGTTAACTTGGGAATGATAACAGCTCCACTATCAGAAGTGGTTAAAACCCTGTTATTAGACTCATCGCTGGGCGTGTAAACACTATTTTGATTTCTTAAATTATTAAATTTAGTTTGAATTGCTTTTGATGCAGCTTTAATTCTTTGTTCAAGTGGATTGACCCTTTCTTCAACTTTATTGTTTAGAAATTCATCATCAACATCATTCCTCCCGGTATCATAACTAGATAAGTCATCAGCCGTGTCTAATGTTTGTCTTTTTAGCGGATCAAGAGAGTAACTATTTTCAAACCTTTTTGGTGAAAATTCTCGCATATGTGTATTTCTTATATGACGTGAAAGAGAATCTTTCCGCGAGAAGCTTTTATAGCACTGCGTACACTTGAACATTATAATAGATGTGTAAAGCTCAACTAGTCTTACAAGCTTAATTCAGAATTGTGTTAGCGATTACTTATATACTCCATCACCACCACCACCACCACCACCGCCACATCTGATTTGCTCATTTTACTCCATGGAGTAGCGGTTGACATTCAGCTTACACATTTTGCCTCCATTACGCTCTTTCGATTCGGAAATTAGTTTAGAAAAATGAATGAAAAGCTATATACAAGTGTCTCAACACCAACATTAACATACCTGCTCCCGAATATAGGCAATTACATTGCATTGCCAAGTGGCCCCATACCTACTAAGAGTCTTATCATTATTTAAGATATAATTTGGGAGGTTCTAATGTGTTGTAAAATAAGAACAATATAAGAATTTATACGTAAAATAATTTATTTTTTAATAAAATATACGTTTACAATATTAAAATTAAAAAGTAAATCAATTCATTTTCACATCTGACAGTTTCCTTAAGCTTACACCAAACATCATACATGTGATAGCTACTTACTAAATTCCACAATATGTAAAAAACCACTGGAATCAATTCCTTTATATGTAATAAAATATTGTCCTGTACGTAAACATTACATGGTCTGCTCATCCAAATCCGCGAATCGTTTTGGAAGGAACACTTGAGCATCTGCATGTTTCACCGCAACCGCTGGCCCATATCGAGTTTCCATGCGTCGTACGTCAAGAATTTTCCACGTTTCATACGGTTTGAGTGTAGATAGCGATTTGAATGGTTTACCAGCACCAAGTTTATTCAACTTCTCCAAAACCGGATCCATTGTTGTATCAGTGGCAGTAAAAGTAGTCCACAGATCACTTATACTTAACTCAATACCGTGTTGTTCAAACATTTTGCCAATACACTGCCAATTTCTGTTACAGCACGTCGCACCACACCTTCATATGATCAGTGTTTATATACCACAACCAATGGAAAATATCAAATAAACATTAACATTTATTTAGTAATGAGGTATAATGCATATTTTGAGTATTCAACAAAAACTTTAATACTGATTAATAGGTATTGGTCAATTCCACTGTTACTCAAAATATAAGTTATACCTCATTACTAAATAAATGTTAATGTTTGTTTTAACAACCGTGGAATTGGTCAATACTTATGATCTGGCAATCAGGTGATTGATTTTACTAAATTATTCGCAATTGCAGCGGCTTTTACATGTGAGACAGTTTACATAATTGCAAACACAGTTTGGAAATGGCATCATACATCGTTTACAACACATGCAAATTCGTTTTTCGTTTCGACACCTATCACAATACACGGGGAAGGAACACTTACACTGTGGTGGTTGAAATTTACAAATACCACAAATCGGCATGTTGTTTTTGTTTACTTTCTGGAACTTAACCAACAAATGACATCCGGTTAATAATTCAGTTGTATTTATCGTATTTTGACTGAAACCAAATAATCCAATATTTTATAAAAAATCGATATTTAATCGTAATTAACCAATTCCACTGTTACACAAAATATGCATTATGCCTCATTACATCGCTGGTCATTGCCTTATAAATAAATGTTTACGTTGGTTTGAGCAACCGTGGAATTGGTCAATATGTATTATGTGGTAATCAGATGATTGATTTTACTAAGTTATTTGCAATTGCAGCGGCTTTTACATGTGGTACAGTTTATATAATTGCAAACACAGTTTGGAAATGACATCATACATCGTTTACAACACATGCAAATTCGTTTTTCATTTCGACACCTATCACAGTACTCGTATAAGGCACACTTACACTGTGACGGTTGAAATTTACAAATATCACAAATCGGCATGTTGCTGTTGTTGTTTACCTTCTGGAACTTAACCAACAAATTCTCAAATCTCTAATAACTATGCTTACTTTAAGATAAATAAATTCTATCTATATACATTGAATTTTTAAAAAATGGTTAAAAAAAATTGATTTAAAATGAAAAAAGCTAATTTACCAAACTTTCTACAATTTTAGCTTGAAACTTTATAATATATCCTAAAATAAAACTACTTGCTCAAATACATGGATTAGATGTTTACAATATTAAGTGACTATATGTATATTTTAAAAACCTAAATAAAATAATCACCTCGAAAAGATTTGTAGAGATACTGGTGTATAAGTGTTAAAATCAGAGAGAATCCAAGGTGTATCCTAAAATTACTATATTAAAAGAAAAATCATAGTTAATATTGGGTTTTCTAAGAGTTTAAAAAGTTGAGATACTGATTGCTCCAAAAGCTTGAATACATACATACATATTGCTAAATTTATAAAAAGGACCGTTGTTAATGAAATTTAAAAAATTACAATATTAATAAAAGTATGTTCGCTATACATATTGATTTATCCAAATTATTATTTTTCAGAAATAATTTAAAATCAATATATCAAACTTCTTTTGTAAAATTAGATACAGTTAAATTTTTAATCGAATCTATTATCATTTTTAAAAAAAGTTAATATTTCTATCTGCTATAGATATTTAATAATATAATCAGTAGTAATCAGTAATCAGTATATTTTTTTATTTATGCTATATAATAATTATATGTGTGTTATTTTATTGTTTCAAATAATTTACGAATTAGCAAATCTAAACAATTAGCAATGTTTAAATATGAGCATTATTTATGATTATGAGTATTATAACTTATGTTCTTATAGATATTAGTTTCATTATAATTTATAAATAATCAAAATCATATTTCTTTATTATTAAGATTACAGAATGAAAAATAAGTTTTTTAATTTTAGCTACATATTTTTAATACATATAAGTATACAGAGTGTTTCATGTATATATAACATATAAACTTTCATATGGAAAATTGGTTATGATTTTCAAATTAATTTATTCATACGTTATTGAATAATTCGTTTAAAGTAATGGTTACTATAAGTTTGGTAAAGTTAGGATTCTTTAACAATTCTAAAATTACTAACTGATATCTAGTGTAATGGTAACAACATTTGCATTTGAATATTATTATATCATAATTGGAACACCTGTCAAAATTTGAAATCTATTAAGTTTCATTATTAGATATTACTTGAAATTAACAACAGAATGTGAATAATAGCGGAATATTTAACAATTTTATATTTCACTGAAAAAACCTGGGTTGATAAAGTTAGTAATTTGTTAACACCCATACCTATCACCGTTTTCTAAAATTTTAACTAGTGATTTAAGTTTCTGTAAAATATAAGTTGAATTAAAGATTTTAGTTAGTTTATTTCATTAAAATTATTAAACATAACTAAATTAGTTTCATCATAATTTTATTTAAATTATGGAGAAAAAACATGGAAAGTAGGAACCAATAGCAAAAAATTATTGCTATCATATCTCTAAAAATAAGTGTGTACTCTAATATTAATAATTTCATACCAAGTTAAAATTTATCAGTTCTTACTTCTCTGAAACATAAGGTATATTTTATATATGTATTGTACAGTAGGGTATTGATTATCCGTGTTGATTGGAATTATTAATGTTTTAGATGAAATTGAAGGTTTCGATGATCAAACGTGTTGATTTCGATAGAAAATATCAAATTTCATACGAATAATTATGTCTGAGAATCTCATTTCTTTTAAAAAGCAGCATTCACTTCTTAAAAATTGTTTCTTGAACCTTTAAATTTTAACCTTCCTAAAGGTTCACATTCACTTAAATAACATTTTAGTTGATAAATGTTCGGGTATTCGATGCTTTCCTGTCTCTATATATTCAAAAATCTAGCTTTGAAACTTGCAAAAATAGCAATACGTGTATATATTTCCTAGGGTGAGCTTTTATATTGTAAATAAATAAACTATAACAATTAAAACGAATGCTGTTTATTTAATTTAGTTTATATTAAAATTCTAATAACCATTTTTGTTTATAATAATTTGGTATATAAATCCAGTGACTGCGAATTGTAGAATTCAATATCAAAAAATGTCCGTACAATACTTTTTGATGGGTAGGCTACATATTGATCCCTACAGCAATTACAATATAATTTCTGCTGTAGGGATTCCACCATTTTTAGTGAGATTCGAAACGGGTTTGAATCATTTGTACTATCGTGGTGCTAGACATGAGGTGCTCGGGAAGGCTACAATAGCCATCGTAACAGAGAACAATGAAACCCGTTTGGGTAATTTTTATGTTGTGATGGGTATGTAAATATACATATTTTTCTAACATTATCTTTTCATGAATTTTCATTAAAAAGTTTTTTTTTCTGATATTTTTTAGAACCTCTGTTTATAGTAAACCTAGAACTAACTTGGACCAGTCAAGGATACTAAAAAAAAAAAATATTTTCTTTTTTAAAAATAATAAATGCATGTATTATATTGTATGTATGTATATAAATAATTTAATAATAAATAAATATTAAAAATTGTATGATTTGTTTACATATTCAATAACACCGGAATGTAATTTTTTCATATTTTCAGGTAATTTGTTTTACACTATATACTAATTTGAAGTTAATGTTATCCACTATTTATTTGCTTTAACAAGTTGAAGTGTTGAAGGGTTGAAATAAAAGGTGGAACAACAACCTCTTTGTTGAAGTGTTTGTTTAACTAACTATAAAGAATTTTTAAGTTAATTTAATTCAATTTTCAAAAAATCTTTCATGATACATCTTGTATAATTATAAAGTACAGAGGTAGTTTTATGTATAAATCATATAAACTGCATTGTAGGATTGCATTAAATCAATACATTTTATTCCAATTTAAAATCATAGAAAAAGTGTAAGTTGAATATTTTTTATTTTTCATTAAATTTAATAAGATCATTTATAAGTAATAAAGAAAAAAGATATAAATAAATACCAGGTAATAATGTTTAATTATTATCAGCTGACATATAATATGTATGTATAGAGATTTTTACATACATATGTGATTGTATGTAGGTCACGGTATAACTCTTATCGTATAGCACTTAAATATAAGGCGACGTCAATTTGCTTACTTTATCAAAAAGTATTCTCTTTGTATTGTCTTAGTATAAAATATAAACTACGTAAGTGATTGATCTATCTTTAATTATAACTTCTCTCACAAGTTCAATGTTTGTTTTTAGTTATGACTTCTATCAGTCGGCCTGAACGAGAATCGTCTTCTAAATAACCTACGCTTAAAATTTAAGAACTATCTCTCAGTAGTTCTTAAGGACGGACTTATCAAATACCTGCTTCATTTCCTCTTCACACTGTTTGACAGATAGTAAGCGACGAAAGTTGGAAACGACTCTATAGCGATCCATTTAAAACATCATGAATTATGTTAATAACTAATAGTTTATATTTTATACTTAGACAATACAAAGAGAATACTTTTTGATAAAGTAAGCAAATTGACGTCACGTTATATTTAAATGCAGTACGACAAGACTTATACCGTGACCTACGTATATACTTACAAATCTCTTATAACAAAATTTCTTCTTCTTTATAACCATAAGTTAGAATGATAGAAATTTTTTACAAATTTCAACTAAAAACTGTAATAGGTATATATAGGTATATTTAAAAAAAAAAAAAATCAAACACTTTTTAAAAATAATTTTTTATTTATTCATAATAATAAAAATATAGAATTATAACATATTAGAATTATAACATATTTTTTAGAAGTAAATATATTACTGTAAGTTATTCATACAATAAAAAGTACAGAATTATGACATTTTGAAAATAAATTCAATACTGTGTGTTTCAAAATTAAGTAATTTATATGTAATATAATATTTGGAATATTTCAATATTTCTTTATCAATTATACAATAAGTGAAATGATTTGATAAGTATAAATGAATATTACCAAGTTCCAGAGCTATAGGGAATCCGTAATCCAATCATCTTGCAGTGAGAGTTTCCAATGGTAAGTGCTGTGTGTAAGTGTTGATATTGACTTGAATGGCTTCCTTAACACGAATACTCCCAACTTATTTAATCTTTCTTGTAAAAGATTCAGGTACTGCATATAGTTGATATTGTATTCCAAGAAACTTATTGGTTTCATCATGTTGTAGATTATGACATAATTCTGCTTCTTCTTTTTATTCTACTGATTGTTAACCAAATCGATGTTGTAAGAATTCCCATCAATCTTGCCTCGGTTAACAACAGATGGTTTCTGTTTACACATTTCACTTAAATCTTCATCTGTTAGCTGATTAAATCGAGCTGGTAGAAATAACGCATGTGTTTTCAGTTCTACAATAACTCTATCTCCATACTTTGTTTTAACTCGTCGAAAATTGAACACTTGATACGTTTCACCCACTTTAAGATCACTGATTTTAATAAGTAGTTTGTAACTATTCTTCAGTTGTTGAAACTTTTCCATTTTTTTATTTTGTTAAAATAAACGTAGATTATTTTCACGTTTGATTATTTTTTAATTTTAGAATATACAGTAAGGATTTGATTTAGAAACTTTTTTCTTACTTTCGTCTGATTGAATGATTTAATGAAATTAACTCTTAGCTTTTATACACTCGAAAAATTCTGGAGGGGGATCACAAAAAATGCTGGCTCAGAATTTTTACAACGCAAATAACCGAAGGTCAAATGTCAAATTCCGAGAAATTTATTTCGCATTTGAAACCTAATAAAAGAATTGCTGACTAATTTTAAACAAACATTTTTTAAAATTAAACCTTATATAAACAAATTGAAAAAACCCCCGATTATTATCAGACCATAAATTAAAAATTCCGAGAAAACTATTTCGTATTTGAAATCAAACAAAGAAATTGCTGTGTTGTCAAAATCTTAAATAAACATTTTTTAAATTAAAACTTATATAAATAAACAAATTAAAAAAATATCTGAATATGAGTCAGCAAAATCTTAATAAACATAGCTAAATTAATGATTTACGATGACATTAATGTAAACAAATTCCTGGAACTGACAAGTTGTGACTTGCTTTTAAATAAAATTCCCCTCTGGCTATGATGCAAACATATCATGAAATGACATCATCCTAAGTCAGCTAAAAAAATCTTAAATAAACAAACTCAAACCGTATAGTCACGAGTTTTTATTAAATAAACATCTTATAAAGTGCTGACTCATATACAAAAAAAAAACCTCAAGAACAATTGACACCCAAATTTCCGGCAGTACAGTAGCGGTCAGAAATCTGGACTCTGGAGTCTGGAGTCTGAAGTCATGATTGCGGCTAGCGCTTGGTACAGTGCCCCCCACAAAATTTAGCGGCCACCCCTTGGGTTAGGGTATTCCCCACATTTTTGACTTGGTAGTTCGTTTAAAATGACGCAATTAAGGTAAGCACGTGTTGGGGTTAAGGTTTGCACGTACAGTACGCTTCAAAAAGTGATCGGATACCTTTTTGGTCAGGGGGCCCGCACTTTTGGCACGGCAGTGTACCAAAAATTTAAGTACAGCACGGCGTCAAAAGTTTGGGGTCACCCTGGGTTAGGGTATTCCCCACATTTTTTGACGTGATAGTTCGTTTAAGATTACGTAATTAAGGCAAGCGCGTGTTGGGGCCAAGGTTTGCACGTACAGTACGCTTCAAAAAGTGATAGGATACCTTCTTGGCCAGGGGGGTACACACTTTTGACACGGCAGTGTACCAAAAATTTAAGTACAGTACGGTGTCAAAAGTTTGGGGCCACCCCCGAGTTAGGGTATCCCCACATTTTGGATGCGGTAGTGTACCCCATCTATCAAATTGTAACCTAAAATTCAGTCTGCGCATGCGTCGTGTACTTAAATTCAATCTGCGCATGCGTTAGGTTCACATTCAAAAATTACATTAGTGCCGGCGCATAATGGGTTAACACAAAACCAAATTGTGATAAATAAATTGTGATGACGCATAATGAGTTAACATAAATTAATTTGGTTGCGGGTAATGACTCATCTCTTACGAATTTCAAGGCTAACAGTATGAGCGAGTGTTGGGGTCAAATGTCAACAACAAATTTTAAATACATTTACTCGGTACGTGCCGGGTTAAAGGTTAAGGTTTGCATATCGATACAGTTTGATGACTCATCAGTTCGGAATGTGTGGTACCGTAAAATGGGTACAATAGGACCCTAAAACATACGCTTTCAAACATCGTCAAAGGGGTTCAATTTACTCCGCTTTGCGGTGCTCCAGAACCCGTACAGCTATTCTACTTATGTTCGACATTAATTTTCCTTATTTATGCGCGATCGACTCCAAAAAATGGGTTAAATTACAAATAAAGTATCTTTCATGTCAAACGCCCACTAGGGAAATTTAATCGTTGTTATAATTTCAAATTTTCACTGTAATAATAATTTAAAACGGGATGTAATGTGAAATGATTAATAAATTTCTGGGATAAATTTTTTTAATTTTTTAATTTTTTTATATTTTTATTTTATTTATTTTTTTTTTTTTTTTGCTAGTGGCACTTTGGAATTAGTCATGTCAAGTGTAGAATAGATACGTGTTTAATTTTAAATTCATGTATAATTATAAATATTCCATCTGCACAGTTAGAGAAAAATTAAAATCTTAAACGAGGGAACGACAACCTACAAAAGTGTGGGTAAGGTCAAAATGAAAGTTAAAAATAGCGGCTCGATGTGTTTCGATTATTTAAATTATGATTTTCAAGGGCGAAAAATACAAGCAAAAATCAAAATGGACAAAAACTAAATATAAGTTTCGATGACATCATAACATGGCCTAAAAAATGAATAAAAATCAGTAAAAATGTGAAATAAACAAAAGAAAGAAAAAGAACCAGTTTAAAAGTTTGGAAACTTCTGTTTTTCTATTCCTTCTAGTTCCCATTTGTTAGTTCGTTTTTTCCGCAGTCGAGTTTTCCATTTTTTTTTTTTTAATTTATACTTTTTACTGTCGTCTTTTCAAAAGCTTGGAAAACGGGAACAGTCGAAAAATAAAAATATAAAAAAGTGTAAATACAATCCTTCCACCACTATATAAGCATATAAAACCTAAATATCATCCATGGACAATGATACCTGTACCCTACGATATAACACTGACAAAATATAATAAAGCCGATACTCATCCGGAAATATATAAAAAGGAATTTTTGATATTAATACAAGCTCATGAAGACTATGAACAAATCTACACAGACGGCAGCAAAACTCAAAATCAGACATCTTATGCAGTAGTTTATAATGAAAGCGCAATAAAAATAAATCTACCAGAACATAGTTCAGTATTTACCGCAGAACTAACAGCATTATGGAAAGCCTTCGAAACAATAATATCACGCCCCAAAACCAAATTTCTGATACTAACCGACTCACTAAGTTCCGTAATTTCCATAAACCAGATGTACACAAATTACCCCATCATATCCAAAATACAAGATCTACACAAAGAAATACATGCTAATAGCAAAATTATAAAACTAATTTGGATACCATCACATATAGGAATCAGTGGCAACGAGGAAGCAGATAACTATGCAAGATTTGTAAACAACGGTCAAAATACAGACATCATAAATCAAATGTACCATTCAGACCTTAAAGAAACCATAAAGAAAAATATTATAGCTAAATGGCAGACACAATGGTCTCAATCAACACAAAAATTAAAAACAATAAAACCAACAATCAAAAAGTGGAATGTACCTCCACATTCTGATAGAAAAAAAGACACAACGCTAACAAGACTCCGTTTGGGTCATACCTATCTCACACACAAATATATTTTTAAAAAAAACTGAACCACCAAGTTGTGCCACATGTAGAACAAGACTTACAGTACAACATTTCATCCTAGAATGCCTAAAATATCACCAACAACGAATAAAAAACAACATACCACAACAATTGGCTGAAGCACTACACCCAGAAAACAATGAAAAACTAATAAAATTTCTACAATCAATTGTTAGAAAAAATTTATAACATACTGTACATTAAATTTAATTACCTACAACAAATAACAAACATTACTTAATCAAATACAATGTAATAATAATAATATTGTACAAGTGCTAATGAGTATTATTGTCGATGCACTTTAAAAATAAATAAAAAAAATTCTTTACAAGTACAAGTTACAAAGAAGAGTTCTACAAAGGTCTAATAAATTTCAATTCAAGTAACATTCCGCCATGTTGGAAAATTTTGTCACAAAAATATTAGGCACTATATTTGTCAATACAATGTGGCAAAATGCCACCGAACCAATTTGTATTTTATACGAACCGACCGAATGTGGATGGCTTAGCAGAACTGTTTAGAGTTGAAGAAATTGTCAGTCAGCACTAAAATGATGATAACAATTTAGATGATTATTAATATATATATATATATATATATATATATATATATATATATATATATATATATATATATATATATATATATATATATATATATATTAAGGAGGAAGATATTAAAAAGGAAGAAACACTTTTTTTTCCTTTTTGATTTTTTATATTCTTTTATATTTTTTGACTGTTTTTGTTTTCCAAACGAGTTCTTCTTCTTTCTTTTGTTTATTTCACTTTTTTGCTGATTTTTATTCGTTTTTTGGGCCATATTACGGTGTCATCAACACTTATATTTAGTTTTTGTCTATTTTGATTTTTTGCTTGCATTTTTCACTCTTGAAAATGATTGTTTATATAATCGAAACATGTCGAGCTGCTACTTCTAAATCCGATTTTGATCTTACCCACAGTTTTGCAGGTTCTCGTTCCCTCGTTTAAGATTTTGATTTAAATTCAAGTTTCATCGTCTGCTAAATTTTAAGTACACGTTTTAAATTAAAACATTTTAAATTAATCTAGTAAATTACTGAAAATGTCTGTGATCGACTGTCGAATTGTTCGCGATCGACCGTTTGCCCACCTCTGAAGTAGATTATTTAAAAAAAAAAACAAAATTCTTTCCCCAATGTGCCCCTTCGTTTTTTACACCATTTTCAGTTTTTTCTTGTTTCACTTTATATCACGACCTTGAAAACCTTGATGTACCATTTTTTGTTTCAATAAAACAAATTTTTTTTATATTTGTCCGCTATTTTGGACTCGCAATTTTGAATTTTCAAAAAACAATATCAAATTCATAATCAGCGACCTTGAAAACCCCTTATATCAATTTTTGTTTTACTTAGACTAATTTTTGATTTTTGTCCGCTTTTTTTTGGAAATTGTGCAGTGGTTTGATAACCTCCTTTGCAAATCGCAGTAGCTTCAGTTAGTTCCGACTTAACTTCTTTTCTGAAATGGTACTTTTAAACGTTTTAGTAATAGAAATTGATTGATTAATTTTATTTATTTTTTTATTAGTAATGAACGGAAAGATCATACAGTGATGATATCATGCATGATACTTGTGTTTATAATAACATTATATTGGTATTTAAACTACTTATAAGTATTTGTAGTAGTATTATGAGTAACTTAATTTTAAAAAATAAAATAAAATTGTTAATAAAAAAACAAAATAAATTATTTTATTCATCTCCTTCCTGCTCACGTTTCTCTTTTCTATCTTTGTGTTCGTTTTTTTTCTGTTAAATTTTATCAATGTCATCATGTTCTGCTTTTTTGTACTTTTGCTTTTTTTCTATTGGTTCTTCCACCGTTCCAATCACCACAATGACTTAGTATGGAAAAAAATGCTTTCATTGATAACTGATTCAGGCAAAGAATCGTCGTCTGACCTTGAAAACTTCTTGACTAGTTTGCCTGGAACAAATAAATTACAAAACTTAATTTATTACTAACTAAATTTATTATTTTATCTAATTAGATATACTTCAATAATACTTACATTTTAAAACTTTATAAAATTGTGTATCAATAAAAAGTTTAGATTTTTTAACATTCACTTTTTTTAAAATTATACTGAAAAGCTACTTCACGTGACATGACAAGCCGCATCATAGCTCCGACATTTAACCATAACTTGATTAGTATTAACTTGTGACAGAAGCTTGCAGAGCTATAAAAGTATTTGTAAATAAAATTCGTAACCTGTTTATATTAACTTAAATCCATGTTACATTTAGGCGAGGAGCCGGTAACACTAAGAGTCCCGTTATCGCGGAATCGAAAAATTTTTATGTAATTTGATAGTTTATAGTCATACGAACAAAGTGCACTTGGTAAGCCTCGATTTAATTAGCCGAAAGGATGTGGAATTAAATTAATTGTTTTTAAAAAGCAAAAATGTTTTACTGTTATTGCGGATCTCAATAAATTGTACTGTATTCGATAGGAAATTTTGTAATTTAAAAGAACAAAATTGGCGTACTAGCTTTATTTGGCCGAAACGGCCTGACTTACCTGTTTAAATGGTGTGAGAAGCGGTAAAATTTCACCATTATTTCTTTAATCTAGCGGTATTCTTTAAAAATATCTCGGTAACCTTGCCCAAAAACTGCCGGAAATATCTAGCATACTAGTTTTATTGCATGGGTTTGATTCACATTAATTATTAAAAGTTATAAATCGAATACACTTTTAACTCGTTGTAAGCAACATCAAATTTGAAATTGAACCATATGTCTTACTCTTTTTACGTATATGCGAATTTTATTATCTAAAAAGAGTAAGATATATGATTCTATTTGAAGTTGCTTACAACGAATTAAAAGTGTAATTTCATTTTGGAGTAAACTTTTTTTTTATTAAATAATGAAATATGTCATTAGTTTTTTAAGATTTTAAGTTATATGAGGAGATATGATCGAAGGAATTGTAGAAAAATTTTTATTTCAAACATTTAATAAACATTTAAATGTAGTTACTATAATGAACAATTGTTGGTGTTTGAGCAGAGTATAATATATATACTATACTCTGCTCAAACACCAACAATTGTTCATTATAGTAACTACATTTAAATGATATATATATATATATATATATATATATATATATATATATATATATATATATATATAAATAATCATCTAAATTGTTATCATCATTTTAGTGCTGACTGACAATTTCTTCAACTCTAAACAGTTCTGCTAAGCCATCCACATTCGGTCGGTTCGCATAAAATACAAATTGGTTCGGTGGCATTTTGCCACATTGTATTGACAAATATAGTGCCTAATATTTTTGTGACAAAATTTTCCAACATGGCGGAATGTTACTTGAATTGAAATTTATTAGACCTTTGTAGAACTCTTCTTTGTAACTTGTACTTGTAAAGAATTTTTTTTATTTATTTTTAAAGTGCATCGACAATAATACTCATTAGCACTTGTACAATATTATTATTATTACATTGTATTTGATTAAGTAATGTTTGTTATTTGTTGTAGGTAATTAAATTTAATGTACAGTATGTTATAAATTTTTTCTAACAATTGATTGTAGAAATTTTATTAGTTTTTAATTGTTTTCTGGGTGTAGTGCTTCAGCCAATTGTTGTGGTATGTTGTTTTGTATTCGTTGTTGGTGATATTTTAGGCATTCTAGGATGAAATGTTGTACTGTAAGTCTTGTTCTACATGTGGCACAACTTGGTGGTTCAGTTTTTTTTAAAAATATATTTGTGTGTGAGATAGGTATGACCCAAACGGAGTCTTGTTAGCGTTGTGTCTTTTTTTCTATCAGAATGTGGAGGTACATTCCACTTTTTGATTGTTGGTTTTATTGTTTTTAATTTTTGTGTTGATTGAGACCATTGTGTCTGCCATTTAGCTATAATATTTTTCTTTATGGTTTCTTTAAGGTCTGAATGGTACATTTGATTTATGATGTCTGTATTTTGACCGTTGTTTACAAATCTTGCATAGTTATCTGCTTCCTCGTTGCCACTGATTCCTATATATGATGGTATCCAAATTAGTTTTATAATTTTGCTATTAGCATGTATTTCTTTGTGTAGATCTTGTATTTTGGATATGATGGGGTGATTTGTGTACATCTGGTTTATGGAAATTACGGAACTTAGTGAGTCGGTTAGTATCAGAAATTTGGTTTTGGGAAGTGATATTATTGTTTCGAAGGCTTTCCATAATGCTGTTAGTTCTGCGGTAAATACTGAACTATGTTCTGGTAGATTTATTTTTATTGCGCTTTCATTATAAACTACTGCATAAGATGTCTGATGTTGAGTTTTGCTGCCGTCTGTGTAGATTTGTTCATAGTCTTCATGAGTTTGTATTAATATCAAAAATTCCTTTTTATATATTTCCGAATGAGTATCGGCTTTATTATATTTTGTCAGTGTTATATCGTAGGGTACAGGTATCATTGTCCATGGATGATATTTAGGTTTTATATGCTTATATAGTGGTGGAAGGATTGTATTTACACTGCTAAGAATTTGTTGGAATCGTATTGGAAAACGGAGAATTTTGATATGCTATCTGGTGGCCCGAAAATAAACTACTGCGGAAAGGCTATTTGTACATTTCATATAAATCAAGTGAACTTTAATCAGCTGTAATTTTTTTTATGACTTGTCATTAAAAATATTTTACCCTAATTTAATTAAATTTAATACATGAAAATTGTTCAAATTATGGAGTTTTCATCACGAAAAAGTAAAAGTATACTGTTGTGTGTTTGAATGCAATAGTAGAAGGTCCCAAGAATGATATACAAATGTTGCTACAGTCGTAATATAACAAAGAAGAATTGGTTGGTCGCTGATTAGCATGGAAAAACATTCAGAAAATGGGTAAAAAAGTTATGCCTTCAATGAAAGTTTGTCCAGTTCATTTTAAACCACAAGATTTTATTACATATAAGTATAATTACAAAACTTATCTTTTACTACCTAATCATATTTTAATTTATCTACTATAGATAGTAATATACATCAAGAAAATATCTGTCCCATCTCTCAAGCTTCAATATTATACAATCAATTCAAAGTTTGATTTATTAAGAGAAACTCGAGCCTTATTAAAAGAGAAAACATTTAAGAATGATTTCTTCTTAAAAATTTTCATATAAGAAATAATCGACTATTTCTCACGGTAATCTAGAAGCAATTAACAATCTAGAAGGAAAACAAAAAAAAGAAAGAGGAGATGAAGAAGGCAATGTATGTATTTGATGTCATCAAAGAAAAAATTGATGAAATCGAATTTACTGACTGACTTCAAAGTACATGTTTCTAGCGATTTTGTGTTCCCAAAATTTTCTACGTTTATTATATCTGATTAAGTATTGCAACTAGCATTTCAAACATTAACTACTACTGAAAAATTAACGAAAAAAAAAAATTAGCAAATTTTTGGAATATTGTTCCTACTTTTTTTATAATAATTTATTGTTGCCAAGCAAAAATAGACAATTCAAAATTGCCACTATTTCTTTAGCTGCCATCTGGTGACAAATCGAAAAACTGCTACGGATAGGCTAAACATTAAACCACGCCTCCATTCGATTTTCCAATATGAAACGGTTTGATATATTGAGGATGTGAATTGTAAAAAATTGAGTTCCTATTGCTTATAACATTGTTGTATGCTGTGTGCTTGGGATTAGTGGCTATTTTTAAGGCGTAGTTTGTTGTTTGTATTTCCCTACGATACATGAGGTTAGTCTCATTTGCTTCACAGTGGAGGCTTTCAATCGGAGTAGTTCTCATTGCTCCTAATATTATTCGTAGTGCAGAGTTGGGGATTGATTCACCGGAAAGAAGTTAGCGCCGAAAGTTGAAAAATCTTTTTGTTTTTTATATGGTTAAATTGCTCCTTTGAAATCAGTAATTGCTCCACCTGAAACTTAATTATTTAATTAGTTATTTATAAAGAAAAAAATTTTTTTCCGTTATTTAAGTTATCAAAATCTCCCAAAATAATACTTTCTTATATAATTCCTTTACGTCAATAAATTGCTCCCAGTTTGCTCTATTTAATTTAAAAGCTAAATCTTAATTTTTTTGAATAATTATTAAAATATTTTGTTTTTTTATAATGTTATTTAACTTGTCAAAATTTAATTATCCTTAAATATATGCAAACGACTTAAAGGTATAATGGATTGCCTATACGTTTTAATAATACATAACCTAATTCATAATATTTTTTATTTTAATATATTTTAATTATTATTCAGAGAAATTAATAACTAACTTTTAAATTAGATGGAGCAAATTGGGAGCAATTTTTTGATATAAAGTAATTGTATAAAAATGCATTATTTGACAAAATTTTGATAATAGAAATAGTCAAACAAAAAAGTTTTTTTGTTTGTAAATAACTAATTAAGTAATTAAGTTCCAGGGGGAGCAATTACTGATTCCAAAGGAGCAATTTGGGAGCAATTTAGCCATATAAAAAACAGAAAGATTTTCCAACTTTCGGCGCCAACTTCTTTCCGGTGATTGATTCTAGTTTATTTAGATAGGTTTTTTTGGCGCTAGAGTAAATTACTGATCCGTAATCTAACTGTGATCTTGTAATTGTTCTGTATACTTTAAGCAGTGTGTCTCTATTTGCACCCCAATTTCGGTTTCCGATTATTTTTAGTATGTTGAGTGATGAGACTGCCTTTGCACGTAGTTCATTTATATGTTTTTCCATGTTAATTTTAAGTCAAATGTGAGTCCTAAAAATTTAGTATGTGTTTTGAATTCTATTGGTTCATTGTGTAGTTGTATACGTAGCGGTTGTTGTTGTTTTCTTAGTCTAGTGAAATTTACTGCATGGATTTTTGACAGTGAGAATGTGTACCCAGTATTAGTTGACCATTCTTGTAATTTGTTCAGAGAGTTTTGGAGATGTTGTCGTATAACCTCAATATTACTTCCTCTGCAATATATTACGATGTCGTCTACGAATAGCGATATTTTGACTGGTGCTTGTATTGTTTTAGTTATTTGGTTTATCGCGATTAAAAATAAGGTGGTACTTATTGGAGATCCTTGCATGATTCCATTTTCCATTGTCTTTCTTGCAGATAGTTTGTTATTGTAAATTCTCTGTTGTGTAATAGGTTTTTGATGTATGCTAATATATTTCCATTGAAATTCCATTCGACTAGTTGTTTCAGTATTAATAGTCTCCACGTTTTGTCAAATGCGTTTTCTAGATCTATGAAAATCGCAACTAAGTGCTGTCTGTTCTTAAAGGTTTCTTGAATTTCCGATTCCAAATTTAGAAGTTGATCAATAGTTGTATGGTGATGCCGAAATCCTGATTGGTTTTTTGTAAGTAGTTGTCTTTTTTCTATTTCCCATAGTAGTCTTTTATTAACAATTTTTTCGAAAAGTTTTGATAAACAGGATGCAAGTGAGATTGGTCTGTAGGAGTTTGGTTTCGTCGAATCTTTGTTGGGTTTTAATATCGGAATTATAATTGTCTGGTTCCATGTTTGTGGAAATGTTTTATTGACCCAGATATGATTGTATATGTTGAGTAGGGTATGTTTAGCTTGAAGAGAAAGGTTTTTTAGGAATATATATGGATTGTTGTCTGGACCTGGGGTGCTATTGTTTTTTGTGCTTTTAAGGGCGTAGTCAAATTCTTCAATGCTTATGGGTAGATTTATTGCTGACTGGTCGTCTTGTATTATAATATTCGCGTTTTGCTCAGTAGTATATTTATATTCCATAAATTCTTCAGTATAGTTCGCATTAGAATATTTTTTTTCAAATTCGGTTGCTATTAGGTCGGCCATGGTTTGATGATTGGTATGTATTTCATTATTGTGTTGCAGTGCGGAAATACTAAACGGTTTCTTAATACCTTGTATGGATTTAATTTTTCTCCACATTTCACTTGCCGTCGTGTTTGCATCTATAGTTGTAATATATTCGTGCCATGATTTTTGTTTACTTAGTTTGATTATTCTTCTGCTTTGGGCTCTAAGTTTTTTATAATTTATTAGATCTTCGAGTTTCCTTGTTTTTTTATATCGGTTAAATGCCTTGTGACTTTGTTTAATTGCTGTGTCACATTCGCCATTCCACCAGGGTACAGGAGTTCGTCTTATGTTATTAGATGTTTTTGGTATGGTGGTTTCAGTTGCAACTGTTATAATTTCTGAGAATTTTTTCTGTGGTATGTAGATATTGCAAATAGTGACTCTGTTTGGAATGTATATGTTTGTTGCTATTGCTTCCATATTTGTTTGAATTGGAATATTTTCTGAATGGATGTCTTGTCGGATAAATGTGGCAACTCCACCACTGGCATGTTGTACATTTGTTCTATGTTTGGAGTATGCTTGGTAATTTTTAAGTTGTAAATTGTGGTGTTGTTTTGCATGTGTTTCTTGCAGGGCTATTACATGAATTTTTTCTGTATTTAAAAGATGTTGTAGTGTCGGTAAACGGGCATAGAATCCGTTTAAATTCCACTGTAACATTATTATATCCATTTTGTTAACTGATTTTTCTTAGCTTATTTAGTGTTCTTTGTCAGAATCTAGTTCGTATGATGATGCTGTTGGATAACCGAATCCTTCTGATTTTAGTTGTGTTTTCATTTTTTTTATTCTTGTAATTTTACCTTTCGTGTGAGGATTTTTTAATTGTGATCTTATTTCGGTAAGGAGACCTATTAATTCGTGTAAGTGGTGTATAGTCTGGCAATGTTTAATGGATCCTCCGTTTGGTTTAAGAACTTTTCAATGAAATCTATGAATTCTACATATGTGATTAATGAATTTTTGTTAGATTCTATTTTGTCCTTCATGAATTCGAATTCATTTACATCAATTTGTTGGGTTGTAATTTGTTTAGCTGATTCAATTGTATTATCGGTTAACTTTGATTTTGATCTTTTTGATTTCGTTTTTGTTTTTTCTGGTGATTCTTCATTTGAATTGCTTCTGGTAGGTGATGATTGAACTTGATCAGATGTAGTGTTTGCTGGTGGTCTTTTAGACCCTGTGATTGTTTTTGGTATGGTGTTTGTGTCTTCCACCTGACTTTCCATTTGTATTTGGTCCAACTTTTGTTGGGTAATCTGTGATGATCTGTTTTGTATTTCTTCCATTTGATTTCGTATTGTGGTGTGAATCGCTATTTCTTGAGGCCTATTGTATGCTGTTTGTGTTACTGTTTCTTTGTTTGCAATATTTTGTGATGTGTTTTTTGTTTTTTCTGGTAGTTCTTGTGTGCTATGGGGTTGGGTTAAAGTTTGGGTTTGGTTTTGGGTTGGCTCTGGATATTGGTCAATTTTGCAAAAATGGGAGAAATGGCCTTGCTTTTGACACATTGGACATGTAGAGTTTTCAAGGTGTAGGAGTATCCGATAATTATTGTTTTCGTAGTTTACCATTAAATGGTCTTGTGTTTGAATCTTTGATATATATTTGACGTCTGAAGCTACAAATATGCTGGTATTCTGGGTTTAATGTATTTATATGAAGGTATATGATGTTGGATGTTGGGATACTGCCCAGGTTGGTTAACGAATTTATTATGATATCATGGGGTATTGTAGGGGGGACCCGTGAGATAATTAGTTTTTTGGATGGAGTTATGAGCGGTCTGGCTGGTAGGTTTTTGTCATTAAGTACAATTTCTTTGTGTATATTAATGAAGTATTCGACTAGTTCTTTAGATTTTAGGTATACACAGACTCTATTGTATGATATAGTTCCTGCAAAGATGATATTTTTTGGATCAATTTTCGATCCAATTTGCATGACATAATCTATTGGTATGGTATTTTCAATCAGATCGAAAATTATACCTTGTTCTGCTTTTGGTATGTTTGGTTGGTGTGTTCGATTGGGACGTCCTGTATTTACAGTATTAGTGTTCTTGTTTGTATTTTTGTTTTGGTGAGTTTGAGTTATTTGTGCGTATGATTGTTTGTTTATAGTTGCTGGCATTGTGTTTTGATTGGTTTTGGTGTTGCCTGAGCTAGCAATGTTTTGATTAGATGTAGTTGGTGTTGTCTGATTAGGATATAAGGTTTCTGTGTTATTTATGGTTGTTGGGTTGGAATCGTGGGTAATAGGTGGCGGTTGGATCATTTTGATTTTTATGAAAGATATTTGATGTATCTCTCTCTGTTACCACCTATAGGTGGTAAGAGAGGTTTGTTTCTTCGCTAACCGTAAACTAAGGTTATGATTTATATGAATTGTATATACTTTACGATATTTGAAATATTCTGATTTTATTTTATATAGTAAAATGACCTACTTGTAATTTAAAATTATGTTTTTTGTTTTTTATTCTTTTCAGGTTTGTGATATTTCGAAAAAAATAATTATCAGATAAATGACATATGAAACAAGTATACACATCAGAACACCCCAAAGAATTTTAAAAATAATTCAAATCTTGCAGCATCAACATTATTATTTTCTATGTTGTACATTTTGTTGGTGAATCTTTGTATTATGTGATAAATCGGACTAATAATTAATATATGTGTACCTGGTGACATCTATCGACAATAGTGTAATTAGGTCTGATCGCGTTACTTAATTTAAGAAAAAGAGATCTAAGTACAGTCGGAGTTTGCGGGGTGCATATCGACCTAATTAACGATCTTAATTAAGAGAGGTCGCGATGTGTTCTACTGGCCGTCAAGTCAACGTGCATAAATGCAGAAATGCACAATTTGCAGATTCTGCAAAAATGCAGCACCGCACAAGTAACGCGATTGAAAGAAAAACCAGAGAGATGTACACGAGGAGTTGAGACCGAGAGTTGGAAGTAGTGAAGTCGAGAACAGAGTCAGATGTGAGATTTGGGGGAGTGTAGATCATAAAGGGATGTACAAGTAGATGTTTGGGGGTAAATTGATGGTAGTGTAGTGCAGTGTGGAAGAAATTGTGGAAACCGAGGGGTAGCTAAAAACAGAAAGGAGACAAATCAGAAGAAAACTCTAATTAGCGTCTGAGCGGTGAGCGTACAATGGTAATTAAGTTGTTTCTCATTTTTCTTTGAGTTATCATAAGTTTCCCTTATAATTTAGTAACATTTAGATAAGGGTATAATTTTTCTTTTTGAATTATCTTTATGATTAAGTTTCGAATAATTACATAAGCCGAAATTTAATTTTATTTTCTTTTAGTAGTGAAAAGTAGCTTCATTAATTTTTGTTGACAAATTTAACTTACTTAATTTTCTTTCAATGATTATTTTAAACAATAACTAAAAAGGGAAATTTTTATTTTATATAATATTATGTTTGTCAACATTTTTGGAGTAAACGTATATTTTCAGATAATTGCTTTATTTTCATGGGCATTCTTTTATTATACTAGTTAAGGGGTACAGTAACTGATTATAAACTTACTTGTAATTTTCGTTTGTAGTAATTTTCTTATAAGTTCAATATACTTTTGGGAAAAACGTTTAAAATGGCTTTAAACAATTGTCTCTTATTTGCTTGAGCGTTCTTTTATTATACTTGTTAAGGGGTACAATATCTAATTATAAAATTATTTGTAACTTTCCATTTGTAGTAATTTGCTTATACATTCAATATATTCTGGTTCATTAAACTTATAATTTTAGTTTCATTTAAAAAAGAAACCTCGAAGCATGCGGTACGATTAAACCCGTGAAAACAACCCCCTTCACCCCTTCACCCCTCCTTTCCTGGTAGACACCTATATGGTGGGCTCCCGGAGCGAGTTCCAGTCTCGCACGAACTAACCCACATATTAATTATCTGGTTCGGGCAGCCGCTCGCTCGAACTGGGCCCGGTCGCACGAGCGGAGACCGGGTTTTCTATGTGCCTCCGTCACATAAATTTTGGTGTCAGGTGTGGGGTAGTTCATCGCTTAGGTGTGGGGTGGTTCATCCCTTAAAGGTGGAGGGTAGTTTCATCCCCTAAAAGGTCGAATAAGGGTAGTTTCGAAAATTACCGTAGAAGTATCGTGAAATGAAATATATTGCTTATTATGATGGATTTGAGTGGTTTCGAGGTCCGCATCAGGTTGTAATATGAAGGGGTTGTTTCATAGTAATTAGAGGAATATGGTGTTTGAGATGGGAAAAAATTTTTTTTTTTTTATGTTGAGAAAATATACGTAACTTTTGGAGCACGCGGTAGTAACAATTTTCATTAAATAGAGGTCTATGTTGTTTAATTTCGTTGTTATTGTTCTGTAAATGCTTCGAGATTTCTATAATTTTACTTTAATTCTACTTAGCAGTGGTACGGAAGATACAGGTAGGTTCGATATCTTCCAGAAAAGGCGTTTGGAGAATCAAAGGCAGTCAAAATGGGCCGAAAATAGATAGTTTCTGAAGATGTTAATTTTTACCATAATACTAGCGTAGTCAAAATATAAAATTTTGGGCTTTATCGCGTTTTGTTAATATGAAATAATAAGTTGATCAGAAATTAATTTTTAATATCCGTTAGAAAAAATATTATAAAAATTTATAAAACTGTACTAAGCCGTACCAAGTTAGTTATATTTTTGCTGAATTTGCGTCTCTCCGGTGTGCATTACAAGGTTCAGCTAGATGAAATAAGTTTTTGCATTTTTACTGTCCCGTTCATAAAGTAATGGACACCTTTGGCTTTTTGTGTTAGAACGAAAATGTGTAGTTGTCGTATTTAAGTAAGGAAAATACTTAGTTTTTCAATAAATAGCATTCGAATTTCAAGTGTTAGTAAGAACGAAAAATAATAATTCGTCACC
Source organism: Brachynemurus nebulosus (assembly GCA_035578155.1). Lineage (NCBI taxonomy): Eukaryota > Metazoa > Arthropoda > Insecta > Neuroptera > Myrmeleontidae > Brachynemurus > Brachynemurus nebulosus. The sequence continues at coordinate 43,060 of JAPWDM010000072.1, read as the reverse complement.
ATTGATTATTTGAAGAAAAATTATAAGTTGAAAGTAAGAACAGAGGGTACTGTATTTTGTGGACGGCGCGTAGTTTTATTGCATACATAATCGTGTTTTATTGCAGTCAGCGGTGAACGCAATTGATGTAGATAGGTACGTTGCAAATGCAATGTATATGAATGTGTTAGGCGAATAATATTGTATGCATATTCCAGTATAGTTTGAAAAAAAATCAACGATAATTTTAATAAAATATTCAGCGAGTGATTAAGAAAAGGGAAAAATATTTGTAGGCAACAGTAAATAAAGATTAAAAAAACCTTTGAATTCTGTTGTATGTTTCATTTACTATCACAATTTTCTAAATTTAATATACCTAGAAGAAAAATATTTTTTTTTTCTTTTTTTTCAGCTAAAGTATTTAATTAGAAGAAATAAATAAATCAATTTTAACAGGGTTTTGTAAAATTAAAAATTAATATTTATAAAATTTTGAGTTGTGTTTTATTTATACCCTATTTTGGTTATTGTGAGTACCTAACCCTATACCATCCTTAATTTTAATAAAAAAAAATTTTTCTGATAATTTTTGTGTTTTGATTTATTTTGTTAAAAATTTGTGTTGTAATTTATCACGATGAGTGACGACGATTCACCAATAATACCGTCTGCACCCGCTATGCCGACAGTACCTGTTGCGAGTACTAGTGAACCAAAACCAATAATTCAGCATGTCGAAATCGGAAGGTTGGGTAGTTTCGCGAACGCAACAGCTAGTTTTTCGGGAGAAGAAAATGTTATTGAATATTTTGAACGTTTAGAATTACGGGCCGCATTAGAAAATTTAACCGACGATCAGTTATTAAAAATGGTAAAATGTAAACTAACGGGAGACGCCTACGAATTTTATAAAGGGGAAGAATCTTTTAAATCACCGACGACAAGTTATCGGGAATTAAAAGCACAATTAATACAAAATTTTGCGCCAGCTCGCTCTTCAGGCTTTGAAGTACTTAGTAATATTAGGCAAAAACCAAAAGAAAGTGTAAGGCAATTTTTAACTCGGTTAAAGTTAGCAGGAAGTCAGGCATTAGAACAACGAGCCGGAGCGTCCAAAAGCCGAAGAATAATTGAACGCGAAATTATTGAAGATTTATTATTAACGCGATTTAAGGCGGGGTAACGACCGGAATTATTGAGAAATGTGGGATTAGCAATGATGTTAGAGCCGGTACTAACTTTAAATAGTGCGGTAGAAATTGCAATTAAGGAAGAAATAAATCAGCAAACTTTACAAGAATCTATTCGGCGGATTAATGAGGTAGAAATAGCTGTGACAGACGGACCTGACGGTCGTGAAAAACAAACTAAGACAGTTACATTTTCACCTACAGAGTGGAGTAGGGGAAGCCGGTCTCCACAGTCGCATCGCGAAGGGCTTCGTTGTTATCGATGTAACGATCAAGGACATTTTGCTCGACAATGTCCGAATCCAGTTAGGTGTCGTAGATGTGACGGTAATGGACATTATGCGCGAGAATGTAATAGGGGAGTTGGGGCACCGTCCCCGGAAATTAACAGACAAAATGGAGGTAGACGCGAGTATAGAAATTTTGGAAATCGGACGAACGGACGAAATTCACGACAGAGTTATAGGGGCAGACAGCGATCAAATTGGGGAGTTAGCGATAATCGTAGTACAGTAGATGCGGGTCCTTTAAACGCGAACACCCCGTCGGTAGCACCCCATGCCGACTGGGATACGACATAATTTCACATAAAAAAGAAGTTTCAGTCCCTGGCACTGCCTTTGCATATGATACCAATGAGGAACCTTCCGTAATTAGGGTAAAAGTGGGTGAAAAATTTGTGACGTTGTTGGTCGATACTGGATCAGCAGTGACTCTATTAAAAAGGAATGTAGTGACAGAACAGTTCATAGATACAAATCATATTATTTCGTTGAAAGGGGTGTCAGGGCAAACTTTTTCAAGTATAGGGGTTGTGTTTGTAAATTTTAATTTCGGTAATAAACATTTTGGAGTTATTGCAAATGTGTGTGACGAGCAACTGAGCATAGTTGCCGACGGTTTGTTAGGACGTGATTTTTTTATTCAACACGAAACGTTAATCGATTATCAGAGGAAAGAAATACGTTTGTCGAATGTCGCGATAAAAATGTGTGGATTTAACCGAAATTGTGATTCACTAGTGTATGATGAACAGTGTGTAACAAAATCAGTGCAACGGACACCAATGCATAGTAATAGTAAAAATCAAACAACGTTAACGAGTGGACAATTAAAACATAGTGATAAAGTTTCTGGTATTAGTAGAGACAATAAAGTAGTAGCTAAGCAAAATTTTAAAGGACACGCATATGTTAGTAAACGCGGAGTAAACACAAATAATAGGGGGATTATGGGTAAAGATGATCGGAAGTTTTTGAAGGGGGAAACAGTTAACAAAAACAGGGGTACAACAAATTTTAATAAAATAACTAGTGTGAAGGATGAAGTACAAGATGATCCAAGCGGTGGTGGTAAATTTTTCGAAGAATGTAACCGTACCAGATACAAGAAGTCAGATGAAAATAAGGAAGTCAAGGTGGAAAATCGTGCAGCAGTCGTAGGAAAAAGAAGAAATGGAAAAAACAGAAGAGCAAATAAGAAGAATAAGAAAAATAAAGTACAGGATGATTCAACCGATGGTGGTGAATGTTTTGAAGAATGTTATCGTATCCAATATATGAAGTCGGATGAAAACAAGGAAGCTCAGGTGGAAAGTAGTGCAACAGATGCTGTAAAAAGAAGAAATGGGAGAAACAGAAAAACAAACAGGAAAGATAAGAAAAATAAAAAACAAGGAAACTCCGTGGAAGTTGATGTAGATAAAACAGGTGTACATGAAGGAAATCAGAAGATGAAGGGAGGCACCGGTGAGATGTCGTCAGTAGTGGAACCTGCGGTATCGACTGCGAAAGCGGATATTGTGGTCGAGCACGAACGCTGCATCTCTAGAGCCTCCGTGATATCTGATTCTTCGACAGATGATGGAAGACCAACTATTGTTACAATAACAACTCAAGCCTTAGTTCACCGTGAACCTAGTATTGAGGAATGGCCGAACGGAAATCAAGCAGGAAAACGAGTTGAATTGGAAAGTACTCCAGTGACGTCTCCACGGCCATGGATTGATGTCGCTGCAAATTCGGGTGATGGCCGTCGCCTGGTTTTGCTTTGGCAGAGCTTAGAAATTCCAGCTCGTACAGAATGCGTCTGTGAAGCAATGCAACGTCATTACCCACCCGGTACCGACGTAGTAGTGGAACCTCATGTAATTATGGGAAATGGTGTAATGATGGCAAGAGTGTTAACAAAAGTTTTAGAAGACATGAGCATTTGGGTAAAGTTTGTGAATATTACAAATAAACCAGTGATGTTGAAAGCGAAGATGATTATTGGGGAAATTAATGACGTTTTACAAGAGGAAAAAGAGATAGTTGCGCAACTAAACGAAGTTAATGGAAGTAAAATGAAGTTACAGAAAGAAGTGAATGAAGTTCATAGAAGCAATGAAGTAAACCGAAGTAAAGAAGTAAATCGAAGAATTAGAGGAAAACAAAGAAGGGAAGTAAATCGAAGTAATGCAGAATATCGAAGAATTAAAGAAGAAGAAATAGTAGTACAACGTGAAAATATAGAAGTATCTGAAGAAAATCAAGAAGAATCACAATTAAATGTAGATATACCTGACTATCGTGGAGGAAACGAACAGATCAACTGGGAGGAATGTATTGAAATGAGTCACTTAGATGAGAATTCACGGAGAAAGTTAGTACAATTATTTGAAGAATATGAGGATATATTTTTAACAAACCGAAGAAAATTTGGCGTAGCAAAAGGGATACAGCATCGCATTATAACTGAGAATGTCCCACCTATCGCACGACCACCGTATAGAGTACCCTATGCACTACGAGCCCAACTGAGTAAACAACTTGACGAAATGTTGGAAGATGGGATAATTACGCCGTCGCAGAGTCCGTGGTCAGCACCCGTTGTATTAGTACCGAAAAAGTCCGAAAATGGGGAAAATAAAATACGAGTTTGTGTGGATTTCCGAGCCTTAAATAAGATTACGAAAAGGGATTTTTATCCACTACCGGATTTGCAAGGAACGTTCGATTTGTTAGGAGAAGCGGCATTATTCACGACCTTAGATCTAGCACAAGGGTATTGGCAAGTGGAAGTGGCACCTGAAGATAAAGAGAAAACTGGGTTTAGTGTACCCGATGGGCATTATCATTTCAATAGAATGCCTTTTGGCATTGTAAATGCTCCAAGCACGTTTCAACGACTGATGTATACGGTCTTAGCAGGACTTACAGGATCTAAATGCTTGGTGTACTTAGATGATGTTATAATCTTCAGCCTAGATGATGTAGATGAACATATAAATAGGATCCGAGAAGTGTTCAAGTGTATAAGAAAAGCCAATCTAAGACTGAATCCACCAAAATGCCGATTTGTACGACGCCAAACCAAGTACCTGGGACATATTATCGCTGCGGGAGAAGTTCGCCCTGATCCGAACAAACTGAAGGCAGTACGTGAGTACCCAACACCTACAAAAGTAAAAGATATCCGTGCATTTTTGGGCTTGGCCGGGTTCTATCGCCGATTTGTACCAAAGTTTGCTGAGATTGCAAGACCAATGACGAGGCTAACTAAAAAGGATGTGGCGTTTGTCTGGGACGAAGAAGCGCAGAAGTCATTCGAAAAACTAAAATCAATTTTGTGTTCGGAACCGGTGCTGCAGATGCCGAGCTTCGAGAAAGAATTTATCCTAACCACCGATGCGTCAGGATTTGCGATTGGTGCTATTCTAGGACAGGAAGTAAATGGATTTGAACGTCCCATCGCATATGCGAGTAAACAACTTAACCGCGCAGAGCAAAATTATTCGACCACGGAGCGCGAGTGTTTAGGCGTAGTTTGGGGCATAAAACATTTCCGTTGCTACTTATATGGTCGTAAATTTAAGATCGTCACGGATCACCGTCCGCTACGTTGGCTGTTATCAATTCGAGATCCTAACTCACGACTAGCACGATGGGCTCTAGCGTTAGCAGAATATGACTTTGAAATAATTCACCGTCCGGGAAGACAACATGGAAACGCAGATGCGCTTTCACGTATACAAGTGAATGTGGTACAAAAAGCTACACCGGAGTACGAGCCGTTTTACGAGCCCGAAGTTATAGCGATGAAGCAAGAACAGGATGAGGAAATAAAGAAAATAAAAGACCGAATAGATAGAGGTGAGGGTGGAGCATTTTACCAAAGTTCAGAAGGGTTGGTATATAAGATGAGAGCCGGAGAGGAAGAACACGATCAGTTAGTGGTACCGCGAGCAATGCGACAGAAGGTATTTAGGGATTTTCACGCCAGTCCATTTTCGGGACACCAAGGGGTACAGAGGACATTGGAGTTTATAAGGAGACGATTCTTTTGGCCGTCTATAGCGAAAGACATTAAAGAATGGTGTGGTCAGTGTGAAGACTGTGCACGAAGGAAAACCCATCCAACACGTCCAGCACCTTTACAGAACGTACATCAAACTGAACGTCCGTTTATGAGAGTTGCTATGGACATTGTGGGACCTCTTACGACGACAATGAACGGGAATAAGTATATCCTTACGGTGCAGGATTACTTCTCGAGATACATAGAAGCGATTCCAATACCGGATCAAACAGCTGAAACTGTTGCGAAGACATTTGTGAAGCATATCATCATCAGACACGGAGTTCCACGCAGTTTACTGACAGATCAAGGGACCAATTTCACATCGAACGTCATGAAAGAAGTGTGTAAAACATTGGGTATCCATAAGTTGCAAACTACACCCTATCACCCAAGCGCAAATGGGATGATAGAAAGGAGTCATAAAGAAATCAAAAATATGCTGTCATACTACATTAACGAATATCAGACGGATTGGGACGAGTGGCTACCATTCGTTTTGATGGCGTATAGAAATCAAGTACATTCGTCTACAGGAGAAACTCCCTTTTTCATTCTACATGGAAGGGACATGGAGCTTCCCTATGATGACATTATCAAACCGCAGAGAGTTCGTTACGACTACGACGTCAACTACGCAGCAGAGATGATGGCACGCTTAAATACAGTTTTCACCAAAGTGAAGGAGCGACTGCAAACAACTGTGGATAAACGAGTGACAAGATTTAACCAAAGAGCCAAAGAAGTAAAATATCAGTTAGGGGATCGCGTATATTTATTCGACCCAAGTAGTAAACTAAATCAATCTAAAAAGTTATCAAAACCATGGATAGGGCCGTATCGTATTGTTGAACAGAAGGGACCCGTGACGTATAAAATTCGGGAAATAAACGGGCATAAAGAGGGGATAGTACATGTGAATCGGTTAAAACCGTGTAAGAGTACGAGTCAAACGGAGGAAGAGGAAGTGGAAGAAAACGAAGAAGAAGAGGAGTTACCTAATCGCGGGAGAATGGCACCAACCGAACAACGGGTGATCTTGGAAGACGATGTTTATGACGTTATTCGGTATCTACCCCGAATAGAAGAGAAAATATCAGAACAACCAGTAGCAGATAGAGAAGTAGTCAACCCGGTTGAGAACGAAGACGAAGAGGTCATACAAGTAGATCAACCGCCTGGAGATGAGCGTATGGAAGAGGCCGAAATGTCATTAAACGACGATTTAATAGTTTTTGAAGATACCCTGCAGGAGCCAGTTGAGGATTTGCCTGAGCCTTTGCACCAGACAGTGTTTCAGAAGAGGAGGATTTGTACCGATCGTTATCAAACGAAAGGCAATTAGAGGCGGAACTGGAAGCGGAAATCGAAGAAGAAGCGGAAGCAGAAGACCTACAAGGATTAGTTACAGCGGATAACCAAGAAGAAGAAGCACAGAGTCCTCAATATCATACTAGAAGTCAAGGGGCAGTCCCGGAGCATCCTTGGGTCTTACCTAAACGTATCTAATTAAATTAAGGGGATCGCCATCTAAACTACTTTGGTTTAGAAAAAGAAGGGGGGAGAAATCTGGAACTGAGATATCGCCTTGTTACAGGTAAATCACCAGTAAGAAACATGAAGTTCGTGGTAGTCGTTGTACTATGGTTTTCAATCCCAGCAACATCGGGCATAGTCGCGTACAACTGTCAAAATATGATAACGAAGATATCGATTAAGATCCAAACGCATTTGATATTGCCGAGTGAGTGCCAAGTAGTCAGTGGAATTATAGCGAGGTGTATAATAGGTTCGGAGACAGATTTACAAGGGACAAGTTTCAATAAGTTACTCGATGAGCAAACGATGTATAATTGGCCGAAACCAACGTGGGGTACCTTATGGGGTTGGTTTACAGCATTAGGAGCAATCACGTCGGGATTTATGGGGTTGTACATTATCGGAAAAACATTAAAGTTAGTAATTGACACTTGGATGCATGGCATGGTTCTTTATGACATATTTGGTTGGAGTGTCCGACTATTGGCGGCGTTGTTTGACAGCATTACAATGTACTTTGTACACACACATCATAATGGGCGTACGAACGAACCATCCGTACCCAACGGAGCAGCAGCAGATCTAGTGGAACGTGGTGAGGTAAAACCAAAGCACCGAGAGTCCCGGCAAAGTGAAGAAAAACTTAAGCACCAAGAAGTCAAGAAGGTGGAAAGTTCCGAAGAGCAGCTCGAAAAACCAGCGGAATATCCTAAGGAGACGCAGCCGTACCAGCAGGTCATAATGCAGCTACGTTACCACGATGATGAAAATTGAAATATAGTTAGTGGTGGTGAAAGTGGTGAAGTGCTAGTGTGAAAAAAGCAGAGCTGAGTGAGGGGAAGTTAGGTAGAGCAGAAGTTAAGGGGGTAGTAAATTTTTGAGGAACCAAGGTAGTTACAGAAGAGAAATGTGTGAAAAGTGAAGTTCATTGACTAAAACTAAGGACACTAAGTAAAATTTGTGTAGAGATTAAGTAAAGGACTAAAGCTTAGAGACATTAAGGAAGACTTATAATAAGTAGAATTTAAACGAGGCATAAGAGTTTAAAAATAATAAGTAGAATTTACGAGATAAATAATGATGGAAATAAGAATAGACTTATTAAAGCTGTTACTTTGAGAAAATTTAATGGAAACAAAAATTTTAGGAAACATCTTATTCACTTATATAGCGATTAGGAATGTGTTATTTTTTTGAACTTTTTAAACGAATGTAGTTAAGTATTTAGATGTTTAAGCACGAAAAATGAGAAATATTAAATGGGCGATTTAAAAAGCACAGAAGTAGAAAAGCTGAATGCTAGGAACATAGCATTCATCTTTTACTAAGGGGGGAGCAATGTGATAAATCGGACTAATAATTAATATATGTGTACCTGGTGACATCTATCGACAATAGTGTAATTAGGTCTGATCGCGTTACTTAATTTAAGAAAAAGAAATCTAACTACAGTCGGAGTTTGCGGGATGCATATCGACCTAATTAATGATCTTAATTAAGAGAGGTCGCGATGTGTTCTACTGGCCGTCAAGTCAACGTGCATAAATGCAGAAATGCACAATTTGCAGATTCTGCAAAAATGCAGCACCGCACAAGTAACGCGATTGAAAGAAAAACCAGAGAGATGTACACGAGGAGTTGAGACCGAGAGTTGGAAGTAGTGAAGTCGAGAACAGAGTCAGATGTGAGATTTGGGGGAGTGTAGATCATAAAGGGATGTACAAGTAGATGTTTGGGGGTAAATTGATGGTAGTGTAGTGCAGTGTGGAAGAAATTGTGGAAACCGAGGGGTAGCTAAAAACAGAAAGGAGACAAATCAGAAGAAAACTCTAATTAGCGTCTGAGCGGTGAGCGTACAATGGTAATTAAGTTGTTTCTCATTTTTCTTTGAGTTATCATAAGTTTCCCTTATAATTTAGTAACATTTAGATAAGGGTATAATTTTTCTTTTTGAATTATCTTTATGATTAAGTTTCGAATAATTACATAAGCCGAAATTTAATTTTATTTTCTTTTAGTAGTGAAAAGTAGCTTCATTAATTTTTGTTGACAAATTTAACTTACTTAATTTTCTTTCAATGATTATTTCAAACAATAACTAAAAAGGGAAATTTTTATTTTATATAATATTATGTTTGTCAACATTTTTGGAGTAAACGTATATTTTCAGATAATTGCTTTATTTTCATGGGCATTCTTTTATTATACTAGTTAAGGGGTACAGTAACTGATTATAAACTTACTTGTAATTTTCGTTTGTAGTAATTTTCTTATAAGTTCAATATACTTTTGGGAAAAACGTTTAATATGGCTTTAAACAATTGTCTCTTATTTGCTTGAGCGCTCTTTTATTATACTTGTTAAGGGGTACAATATCTAATTATAAAATTATTTGTAACTTTCCATTTGTAGTAATTTGCTTATACATTCAATATATTCTGGTTCATTAAACTTATAATTTTAGTTTCATTTAAAAAAGAAACCTCGAAGCATGCGGTACGATTAAACCCGTGAAAACAACCCCCTTCACCCCTCCTTTCCCGGTAGACACCTATATGGTGGGCTCCCGGAGCGAGTTCCAGTCTTGCACGAACTAACCCACATATTAATTATCTGGTTCGGGCAGCCGCTCGCTCGAACTGGGCCCGGTCGCACGAGCGGAGACCGGGTTTTCTATGTGCCTCCGTCACAATTATATGTATCTGTTTTATTTTTATTATTGATATCTTCTGGATCTGTCAAATGCTCAAAAAAATTTGCTGTATAATCACACTCCGTAAAAGCATGAAAGCCCGGTAAAGCTCGGCAGAGAGATTGACCTAGTTTTTATGCGAGAAGTGTATAATTTATATAATTAATTAAAAAACGAAACAAAACAAAATTACCAAAACAATATATTTTACTAGTACAATTTAATTGAATTGTATTAGTAAAATTTAATAATAGAATTTAATAAAATAATTAATTAATTAATTTCTATGTCTGGTGCCCAACGACGGTGGTTTGATTAATTAATTTTAAAATTCTTTCCTCCACCGGATTTGTAGTAGTCTTCCCTGGTGCCCAACGACGGTGGTTTCATTAATTAATTTTAAAATTCTTTCCTCCACCGGATTCAGCTCGATTTTACATTCTCCTCCGGTTTGGTTTCGCTGTGTAAAATATTCCGCCGCCTTCTCTTTCGTGTGCTTTTTCAAATCCTACCACGTCTGTTAAATAAAATTTAATGTTATAATCAAAATTAAAATGTACGTGAATTGTGGCAGTTTAAAAAACTGTAAAACTCACCTTTTGCCACTCATCTATCGTTTTTCCTTAGGCACCATCTACACACCCTTCCAACTTTAACTTCATTTCATGCCACAGCCGCTGGCTGTCGGCATGAGTAAAGTAAGGTGTGTATTTCCGGGTCATTTCCGGATGTTCCTCCAGAAACTGGACCATTAAAAATTTTTGCTCCATGCAAACTTTTTTCGTTCTTCGGGCCATTTTTGGTCTCAACCACTATAGTTAGTACTAATACCTACAACTACTAACTAATCTGATAAAACTACTAGTTAGTACTACTGCTACAACTAGTAATTTAAACTATTCTACAATACTACAATTCTGCAACACTACAGAAAAGTATTATTAAAAAATAATTACAAAAAAATTAAAACTAAATAAACAAAAACAAACACTACTACTACAAAACAAGGTTATGTCGAAATTTCATTTCTACTATTAACTACTATTAAAAAGGAAAATATGTAATTTAAATAAAAAAAAAATAATAAAAGATAAAAAATAATTAAAATACAAGAAAGGAAGTGAAAAATTAAAACAGTTAATATCAAACGCAACTAGAAAATCACAACGCACGCAAACGGAATCGACGAAATGATGGCAACAAAATGATAAATGTTTGTAAAATTTATTTTTTAAATTCCACATATGTAACCGGAAATGAAAACTGTATACCATAAATAATACCTTCTCTTATTAGTAAACAATTTCGTCGATAGAGTACCCGTTATCACAATAATGTATACCAACCAACTTATAAACCTATATTTGCTTTGGTTCTGTTCTCAGCTATTTCATTTCATTCTACTTCACTTTAATTCACTTTTCAAGAATCGCTACCGAGATTTGTCTGTTTTATACATTTCTCCTGTAGGATAGGTTAATGCTGGTGGAAAAGGTGACAACAGATATTTTAAACGTGTTTCCACATCTATTTTTTTTCTTAGAGGTATTCCCAGCAATTGTCCGAAAATATTGCGTTCCATTCGAAGTGTAGCACGTTTTCCATCGCTTAATTTTTCAGTTTTTTTTTTGAAAATTCACTTGCAAAATTTAAGATTCTATTTTTTTTAATAACTCCTTCGAATCTATTTTCATCCGCTGCGGATTCTTCTATAAATATTCGTTTTTGCTGTATACCTTTCTCTCTTACACTTAATATAAAGTAGTTGGTTTCATCAGATACAGCTTTACCAGTGACGATATTAGATAAATTGTTAGGATCTATTATTGACCTAAAAGGATTCATACATTTTTCAACACCATTATACGAATCATTGAACGATTTGCGATCTTTGGCTATTCTATTGATTTCCAGTTCATGAGTGATATCGTCTGATTCCGTAAAATGGATCGGTTCTAATAGCTTTGTTGTTATTTTTGTACACAAAATGTAACTTAAAGCCCAACATCTTAACTGGAATATCACATTTCACCAACTCGATCTCAGTCTTGCTGAGATCGAGTTGGTGAAATGTGATATTCCAGTTAAGGTGTTTGCTGCGGATTATTGTTGTCTCTTAAATGTATTAAGTTTCCTTGATACATTAAAATCCATCTGACATAATTTTGTTGATTAAAAATAAAAAATAAGTCAGCCATTTCAGAAAGTGATTCAATATATAAATTGAAATTACTCGTTCAAATACTTCTTGAAAATCGGAAATATATATTCATAAAGTCTACGTACTGAATATAAAATTTAGCAGTTTTTCCACGTCGGCCTTCTAATGTTGATTTAATAAATGTCTGATATTTTGTTAATAACTCTTTCAAGGCAACTGGTATAATTAAATCACTGTTGCATTCTGTCCGAGTCATTTGAGTCAGTTACATTCTGTCCGAGTCTTCTGTCCGAGTCATTTGAATATGTATTAAATCGTTGACAAAAGAGTCGTCAATAGAATCTTCATTTTCATTTACAAATTGTTCAAAATGTAATGACTGAAAGACGGCTGCAGTAAGAGGATGAAGTCTTTTGCATCGGTTAAAGTGTTCAGCATTGATAAAACCATTTATGGAACCAGGAGCAAGACTTTCGCGTTCTCCGAGTAACACCTCAATACCACAGGAATCGATGTATTTCCCCAGCAGTAGGTATGGGGGCGATTTTGAAGAACCCTGGCTTACAATCGTTGGCCAAATTGATGTTGAATAGTTGTATGTTGTATTTGTTGGGCACCAATAATTCTGTAAGCCTTGTTTCCAACCATATCCTTCGCCTTTATCCATGGCTTTATTTTCCCCAATTCATTTAGTTCACTCACTAGTTGATCCGTAACATGTTGGTCTTGGTCGCTAACCTGCTGGGTGGTAATGAGGTTGTTTCGGTATGATTCCATTTTCTCTTGATAAAAATTCTATAACAAATAAAAATTTTGTTTCAACAATCGATTACAACAATAATTAAAAAATTTATTAAAAATTCTACAATTAAAAATTTTGATAGTAAATTCTATAACAATTAAAAATCTTTATAATAATAAACATTTACAAGAACATAACAATAGCTAGTTACAATAATAGAAAAAATTTAACAATAAAACTTACCCACAAAACCCAGCCCGCTTATATAGCACTTTTTAGCGGGAAAATAGTATCTACGATGTTCTAGAACGTATGTACTCGTATATGCAACGTGACTGAAAGATCGTACGAACCAAACGTGATCGTAACCATAAGCGAAGGTCATACAAACCGAATTTCAGTAAGTAACAATATTTCTTTAAGTCAAAAAATATCAACCCACTATTACTAAAAATATATGGAGAAATGATCCTCTGAAACAGAAAGAAATTTTATACAGATAACACATATTAATAAACCACAAGTGTGTGATGTTTTTAATTTAATTCTATACCGGAAAACCACAATTGTACAATTATTCAAACGACAAATTTTTATATTTTTCTCAAATCTGACACAAAATTTCATCTTCTTTTGCATATAGGGTGTTACCATCGAAAACCTCTCAAAGTCTGCACGAATGACGTCACATCCAACATGGCGTCGTCGACGAACACCATCGAACCAAAATCCACTCACAGCGAATGACGTCACACACACGACCTGAAGTAACATTGCGGTTTTAACTGATAAAAAAAAATTTCTTGCTCCTACAACTTAGGCAATCGCACATACGTCCCCAATCGCCCCCATGCGTATTTTGAAAATATACCCGAAGTCAGAGCTTGTAACGTCACTGACCGATCTAGGATCGGGTATATTTTACAAAACAGAAACTAACAAAATGACTCTTTAAAATATACCTCATTTCAGAGCCAAAATCGGGTATATTTTCAAGTAGAAGAATACTACTATGAGAATATGAATATATACCCGACAATAAATTAGTGTAATCTTATACAGTTACTAATAAGGTATATTTTCAAAGTTATTTCAACTGTAATTTATACTCGATCTTCACAAAAAAAATATGCACATATTATGATTTAAAACAAGATTTATTTTGTTGCAAATAAAAAAAAACCGTTACAATTTTTTGAAATAATTTTTAACTTCTTATCTTATTTCTTAACTGTTAGCATGTGAGTTAAACGTGCAAAATTTGTTTAAAATTGAATAATGATTAATAAAACAGATTTACAAGGATTTTTTACAAAAGCGTATGAATATGGACAATATTATTTGAATTCGAATCCGCTGAAAAATATTTGGTGCAATTAAGGTACTAATCTGGTAACTTGGGTTGAAAAAATCGAAATATTGTTTGTTTATTTCGAAAGTACAACATATTGAGATATACTGCGAAAATTTTAGACCAAAATTCAACGAAAACAAAACAAAACAAAAAATTTTTGAATCTGTTGCTATTTTACGAAAAATATGTAAGAAAAAACCTATGCATAACGATAGCTACAATTATGTACTTTAATAATTTTTTTTTTTGATTTTAAATGATTCATCATTGCAACTTGTTGGTAAAATTTTCAATTTTTTTAGGTGCATTTGCATTATTAAGTTTGCAAATATTTAATATTATTCTATAAAATTTTATATGGACAAATGGATACTCATTAAAGTCTTTTTAATTCGACCCTCATATAGGCATTCACTCACATTTGCAAAAAAAATTCGCTAAAATTGTCAATTTTTTACGGCGTCACAGTGCTGTTTTTCCTTAACTACTTGATGGAACCATTTGTTTACCAATAAATTGAAAGTGGGTATGTTTTTCATACTATTCTTATTAAATATTGAGTTTGAAAATATACCCGAGCTCAGCGCTTTTAATGGGTATATTTTCAAGTATCGAACTATGCTTTTAAACATTGAATGTATACCCGAGTTCAGATACACTGAGCTCTGAATACGGGTATATTTTCCAAATAACGCCGCCCCCATACCTACTCCCAGCGCTTTAAAAAAAGCCATTTATATATGAAAAGCTCCCATACTTATAAAAAATATTATCGTATTGTGGATTCTCAGTAATTTAGATCTTCATTGCTATTCTTGCAATTAATAATCATAAGTAACTCTGATGTTTTCTTGGTTACTCTGCCTAGCAATTTCTTGTGCATTCTTTAAAGTTTCTAATATCGCATTATAAGATGTTGGCGACATATTTATCTGTGGTAAATAGTCAACTATTTGTGACTCATTATTATCTATTAAAGTTTGACTATTAAAATCAACCCACATTGGAGTTAGTGGCACAAAAGGGATTGAAATAACCCAAATAATATCTCTTAAAATTGCATTCTGTTTAGCATTATAATTTTCTGTTGAAATACTTTGTAAATACTCATAGGAATGGAGACATGTGCTGACTTTTGGTTTTCTAGGATATACAGATATTTCTCGTGGAATAACATCAAATCGACGTCTTCTTCTGCATGGCTGTGATCTTGAAGTAGTTGCTTCGTTAATCGCCGATTCAAAATTGTCATTTGATTCTTCATTATCATCAGCTTTGAATTGATAAATAATGCCAACAGCATCATGGAGAGTCTCCTTTCCATTTATTGTATCAACAAAACGGTAGTAATTGTCAAATGTAACGTGAGTACATAAACCATTTTCCTTCCTAATGCCTGCTGGAATAATACTATTTTCTTCGTATGAGCTATTTTAGCTGTTTAAAGTAATTATCCATTTTCGATCAAAAAATCATTAAAAAGTGTACCAATTTCTTGTTTAACAAAGATTAAATATACTGTGACTTATTAACAAATAATAAATTGATGAACAAAATTAATATCGTCTAACTAACGTATAATTGGCAACTTTACAAAATTACAGCATTAAATTACACATTTTAACAATTACAGGGTTAGTCATATGAAGTGTCTGCAATTTAAAAAGAAGTAAAAATCATGTGTGACAATATTTTTTATTTATTCAAAGATTGTGTAAAAATGAACAAAAACTTAGGATACATTCACTTTGGCTCGATGTGACCACCTTTTGCCTTGATAACGGACTTGAGACGATCAAAAAACGAGTCGCATGCCGCACGAATGTGATCTTGCGGTACTTTGTCCCATTCACGTAAAACTGCTTTCTTTAGCTTGGCCATACTAGCGTATTTTCTAGTCCTCACATTGCTCTCCAAAATGGACCAAATGGAAAAGTCCATCGAATTTAGGTCTGGGAAATTCGGAAGCCATTGTGTAGACGAAATAAAGTGTGGGACATGATTTTTCAGCCATTCTTGGTTCACGCGAGCTTTACGAGACGGTGCCGAGTCTTGTTGAAACGTCCACGGCATACGACCAAAATGCTTGTTTGCCCATGGCTTCAGAGCACTTTCCAAAATATTTTCTTGATAGTAAGTCGCATTAAATTTGACGCCTGGGTCAATAAAAACGATCGGAGAGCGTCCAGTAGAAATTACAGCTGCCCAAACCATTACTTGTGATGGAAAATTATTTCTGGTGGCCAGTCGAGGTTTCAAATTCTCGTATGAATGTTCAGCAAAGTAAAGACGATTATTCTGGGAGTTTATGAATTGTTTAATTGGGAAATTATTCTCATCAGAGAGGACAATGTTTGGGAATCGACCATTCACGTGCAAGTTAATAAACTGTTTGGCTCTTTGTAGCCTAACGTCTTTTTGTTTAGGTGTAAGATTGTGTGCCTTTTGGAATTTGCAAGGCTTGAGATTGAGCTCATTTTTCAATATGCGTCACATGCTCGCTTGTGATATTTTCAGTTCCTTAGCCATTTGATTACCACTACGTCGAGGATTTCGGCGAATTCTCTCTTTGACTTTTCGAACCATGGCTGGTACTGTTGCTGTTTTTTTTGGACCACTACCATAGTGTTTCTTAATGCTGCCAGTTTCATTATAACGTTTTATGGTGCGATACACAAACTTTCTATTCACACTTAAATGGCTGAGTTGACGAACGATAGCTATTTGCGATTTTCCAGCCAAATATAATGCAATAACACTATTACGTTTGAAATTCGTTACGTATAATTTTTCTACTCTTAAACTGAGACGTAAATGCCTTTGTTGGCTTGTAAACAATATAATGAACTGTCGTTGTAGATGTTTTGATGTATATGTCACCAGCGGTTTAACAAATACAACCGATGTGAAGTTGGGAACACTTAATATGACTAACCCTATACATAAAAAAAATAAAGAAGCATTAAAATATGATTTTGTAGGCACTTCGAAAAAATTTCGTATCAATTTTAAAGAAAAATTCTATCTCCCTTACGAACCATTTTAGTCATAGAGCTCTTTTCAAATTTTATTAGATTTTTTTCTTGCATAGAATATCTTTGACTTCATGATGATTTTGCATCTAGAAGGTATACATTTACATTAATTAAAAACAAAAATTTTATTGAGAGGCACTGTTTACGGCTACGCGAAAACTTACATATAGTACAACAAATAACACTAATAAGTTTTTAATAATACAATAGATGATAAGTAAATGAACAATAATGTATTAAATGCAAATTAAATAGTGTTAGTAGGAGCTTTATGGAATTTCTAATTCACTGCAGCTGCCCGCCGCACGCTGCACTGCGACTCTAGCGACATCTATGAAACTTTTTTAAGTACCATCCCTGAACAGTACCCCTGGCGACATCTATGAGCAATTTTGGTAAAAACTGTTTCTAAACAGTACCCCTGACGACATCTGTGAGCAACCTTTACAAGCACCATCCATAAAACGACATCTATAAACTTTTTCAGAAGTAATACCTTTTATTTGAAACCACACCCAATCAAGATCACCCTGTTTATGTGTTATACTTGTATAATAAACGAATAAGAGACTAATTTCTGTCTTATTAATATTTCATATGTGCGTATATCTATATGTATGCATGCACTGTAATACTTGAAAATCAAGCAAAATGAAAAAGTTATAAATAAATTATTTCTATCTTAGTAAATTTTATATGTATGCACATATATGTTAGAAATGTATCATGTTGTTACATTCACATTTGATACACTTTAGTATGCGGAAATGTATCACTTTGGCTGACTTGCAAAACTTTTACACACCCTTTTAGAAAGGATGCAAACTTAACACTCATTTAATGGTATATAAAGGGTTGTAAAATCGGTTTATTTCATTAACGTGCCAGTTTCTTTAGCAATCACACACACTCAGCTGAAATAGCTATCAAGTTAAAATTTAAGAAGAATTTGTTGAAATTCAACTATTGTAAGTAATTATTATCATCATTATTATTATTATAATTATTATTATTAATTTATTTTAATTGTTGGAGCAATACAAAATGTTTACCTGTAATACCTGTAACACTAGTTTCATTTATAAATTTGATTTACTTCGCCACATAAGAGCGATATATAACCACACTATTTTCAAGTGTTACTTATGTGATAAGTCGTTTAATAAGGCGAGATATCTTAATGCGCCATATGCATACGGTTCACGGCAACAACCGACAAAATTATGATGGAAGCGGTCCCAGTTAGAGATGTGCCAAACAGTGATTTTTGTGTAACCGTTACAACCGTAACAGTTACATAAAAGTAACAGCTACAAGTAACTGTTCCAATATCTGTTACAAGTAACCACAGTAACTATTTCAATATTTGTTACAACTGTTACAAGTAACTGTTTTAAGATCGGCTACAAGTAACCATTTCAATATCGATTACAAGTAACCGTTCCAATATTCCGTAACCGTTCCGTATACAAGCTACAAATTTGGCTTTATAATTTTCCCCTTCAATCTGGTTAAGATACTTCCAGATAAAACTCGATTTAAATTTTCAACTCATTCTTTAATAAGAGTTTAATTAATAAAAAATCTAAATAAAAACTACACTAATACACACAAATTACACTTTTAGAGTTTTGCACACTTAAGCACACTTCACTCTATAAAATATTCTTTGCACTAAATAAATTTTTGGATAACAATAATCATATAGCAATAATCAACTTCTTGGAGAATGTGATTACTCATTACAATTTTAAAATAAGAAGTTTAAAAAACAAATGTTTGAGTTTTATTTAAAATCTAGAAAGGCAATAAACCGTTCATATCATTTTTAAATCTAAATGTAGGGTAATTTTGTAAATAATACGTGACAATTCTAAAAATTATAAATTTTGGAAATTTTTGGCGGACATCTGTTAAATATTTAAAAAACAATCCTATTTTTAGAAAACCTTTTTATATTTTATTAGTTTTAATGATTTATGATGTAAAATTTTGAAAGGGGTTTGTAAAAAGGTGGTAGCAATAGCCGTATTTAATTGTATATATTTAGAATTAAAATATTGTTTATTTCGGGACGCGGTTAAATGGCTGAAAAACTACCCAGACGTGAATGTAGGAAATTGAATAACTCAATAATTAACGATTAACAATAAAGAAATATATTCTAAGATAAAATATAGAATTACAGAATTATTACCATTTTTGGGTTAAATAAAGTTGCAATAAAAGAAACAATGTTTCATCAATAAAAGTTAAAATAATGTAAAAATACTTATAATCTAATTTGCCACGTATGCAAGCCGATTGGGTGGGGTTGGCGAACTTCTGCAAGTTATAAGAAAATATCCAAGGAAACCAGTAAAATATTAATTAATCAAATTTTAAATAAAATATACCAATCGGGTTGCATATGTGGATAAAAATATTAGGGAAGGAAATACATATTACCTCTCTCCTGGAGGATACACAACGCACTACACAAAATGACTTTACATTGTTAAAAGTACTTTACTACGTTTCCATACTGAATCTAATTATGGAATGAATCTATATCGACCCGTCTCTGGGCCTCAAGCCAAGCAAGCTACGGTATTCCCCTTGCCTCGCGTATTGATCATTCGATTTCAGTTCTTTAGCGTTTCGCTGACTTAGCGATTTAAACAAAGACTTCTTTATTCCATTTTCAATTATTCATTTCTAGATGGATCGATACCGTTGTGTACAACAATAAGTCTACAATATGTTTCTATATGGTTACAGTAGCGGGCATTATATTACACTTCCTCCCCCTTAAAATGAAAGTTAATTTTTCGTTCCTGTTTGGAAAGAAAAATCAACTTTTTATTCTATCTCAATTTCAATTAGAAACATGAATACATGCTTAATACAAAAATTTGTTTTTAAATTACCTAAAATTTTCAAAATAAAATTAAAATCCCTAATTAGATACGTGACATAACAAAAGTGAATAATTTCTTTCAAAAATCTAAATCATAATTTTTGATAATTCTCTTTACTACTTAATGTTTGCTATTAATTATTTGTGACAGTTCAAATCTAAAAACTTCACTTTTATTATGCATAATACAATACAATACATATAATTTAAGTAAACATCTAATTGTTTCAAATAAAAATAACTCTTATTTCTTTCTAAAAAAATTATTAGTTCCTGCCTAATTATTCCAACTTTAGAAACTAAATTGTTTTTCACTATTACGATTACTAATTTCTTTCCTTTAATTTTATTATGTAATCATTCACATAATACCTTAACCATATTATACTTCAAATATAATTCCTTATACTTTAAATAATTAATTAAAATTTTCTTTTTTTTTTTAAATTCCAAAACTTCTTTGAACGAAATATAATAAAATACCTAATAAGTATGAAAAATAGAAAAATTATCTGTACTCTTGTTTTTTATGAAGATTGTTTTCTTTCATGTTTTTTTGGGTTTATTAAGTAAGAATCTGTGTATTCGATATCAAGTTTAAATATTCTTTCATTTAAAATTCAATTTACCTTTACTTTCTGTTAAAATTGATTTATTCAAATAAAAATCTTAAGTTAGAATTACGATCAAGAACCCTATTCAAGTGATTTTATTCCTACTCAATTACTCTGTAATTTAATACTTATCGAAATTCTTAAAATAATTCAAAATTCATTCATAAGCGTATTTATGTACGTATTTTCGTCAGAAACTGTCAAATACTTCAAACAATCAAAATAGTTTGCAATTAAAATATTTTATTTCATAAATTCTTTTTCTTCAAAATGGAACACCGTTAACATTTCCAAAACTACATTATTTTCATAGATACGCTTATGTACTTTTTCTTTATATATATATATTTTTTAAATCTTAACTATAACACTTAATGTCCAATTATTTAAGTCTTTAAAATTCACTTTTTCCCACTTCATTGAGCCTCTTCAATTGATCTGGGTCATGGGTCTGTTCTTGGCGTTTCGGGTTTGGGAATAACTTGCGTTTGCTAAGGGGGTGGTTCATGACGTACTTCCATTGGGGAGTCGATGACTATAGGTTTCCAACTCGTGTTTTGACTTTACTACCATGGTACTTCGGTGAACAGTAATGATGACACTGTCGAAGATGACATTTCTGAACGCATTTTGTTTTTGGACAACGATTTGCTACTTGCAGGGCGATTTCTTGGGGATCCATTTTTTTTTTTTTTTTTTTTTTTTTTTTTGATGGTTTCACTGACAATTTACTTTGACAGCGATACTAGCGATAAAGGTTGCTCCAATAAGAACAAACTAGACTCTAACATTGAGTCGTGTTCCAAAACCATTTCCGTGAGCTTCTCCTTGGCATGAGACTATATGTGGCTATGCCAGTTATGATGAGTACCATTTTTGATGAAACCACAATTTACTTTGCCGAGAAATTGACTGATTCGGCATAAGTGAAGGTTCTCTTTGATGCGACAGCGATGTTGGCTTACATTTCACAGTGGTGGCAAGTGACTGTACGAGTGATTCGCATCCACTTGAAATTGGACAGTTGGATTTCCCCTAGGTAGTGACCTTGACATCAGCTGGCTAGCTGCTTTTGTCATTTTCACCAAACCATACATAGTGGTAACCATGGACCCATTATATTGAATTTTCGTCGTAATTAGGCTCGTTTCGTTCAATATTTCCTCAAACAAAGGGAAAAACATTAGTACTTAAACTTATTTTACAACGCATATTTTTTAAAAAAAAGGGTGCTACAATTTTCTTTTTTTTTTTTTTTTAATTACAATTTTGGATACTTTACAAAATTTTATTTCACTCATTTTTCCATATTACAATTTTAAACGACTTTTAGCAAATGTAAAATATTTCATTTGGTAGGTCATATATCTTTTTAATTCTTCATTCCAATAATTTTAATTTTCATTATAAAGACATTTTTATTTTTTAACTACGAGTACGAAATATTTCATATTTAATTTATTACTTTATCATTATTATTATTTCCTAAGTTAACAACTTTCTTACTTATTTTTTTTTTTCACATATTCACAATTACAATGTATAATGATGGTATTCCGTTAATATGCGTTAATACAGAATGACTCAGAAGTAGTAGTAATCATACAATGTTTTACATTACATGAAGAGTATGCATTTTATTATACTTTAATTTTCCTTACATTTAAATATTTCAACAAATTCAACGAAACCTAAAAAAACAAATTTCTTTAACTAAAGTAAGTTCCATGATCTTATATTTTTTTCTAGATAAATGGTTTTTTTCCAACTTTTTAGAAAAATCTCTAACTTTCTTAATCAACTTCATTCATCGTATTTTTAATATTTTTAATATTCATTTTTACTTTTAATATTTTCATTTTCATTTTCCTACATTCAGGGTTCTTACCTACTGACCCTAACATTTTTACCTTATTTCATTAATTCTCGTTTATTTAAACATTTCCAGGGTTCCAACTGACCCTAACATTTTTACCTTATTTCATTAATTCTCATTTATTTCAACATTTCCAGGGTTCCAACTGACCCAAACATTTTTACCTTATTTCATTATCTACAGGGTTTCTACTTGACCCTAACATTTTTTTCATTTAACATTTACAGGATTCTACCTGATCCTAACATTTTCCGGGGATTTTTGTCTATCCCTATACTTGGACTTTAACACATTTATTTCCACATTTTTCACGTACAACATTTATTTACCTCCTTTAACTTAAATGACTTTCATTGTCAATACCTACATTTTCGACGTTTCTTACGTTCAACACTTTATTTCTGTTTTCTCTTAATTATTTCATCGTAGACATTTACTTTTACCGCACGTTCTATTCCCATAATTTTACCTAACTATGTGTCTTCATTTGACTACATTTACCTTTACATTCCTTGAAACTTTTAACATAAAGTTCACGCTATGCACAGACCGTCAATAGATAATAAGACTAGTTCGATAACAATTGTTAGACTGTCAGAATCTATAGTCCGACGTAATGTCCACAATTTGTTATATAACAACGCGGTACTTTCACAGGAATTATCAAAATACTTAGATAAGTGCCAATTATCACTTCTTTTGATCAATTCCACCATTAGTCACTATCTGGCACTGATAGAACTAAATGGGAATTTTCCCTTTTCGTTGCTGAACCTATTGTCCTATCTAATCGGGTTGTAAGCTTACTAATTATGTTCAAGTTCAAAATTAAACTTTTCTTTTTCTTCTAGCATTTCCATTTCGCGGTTAACTCAATAATACTTATATTTTTCCTAACATTTCGACTTGTTGGATTCATTTACCTTAACTACTTCACAACATTTGACCAATTAACCATTTACCTATTTAATTAACCATTTATTTTTTCCTAATAATTTCTTTTGACTAACAAAATTTTCCTTTATTTTCAGTTTTTTTTTTTTTCAATTGCATTACTCCTTTTATTTGCTTTAATAATAACCTGACTTACTTTATATTTCTTTTAAAATCCTATAATCATATTCTCATTTTAATTACATTTATTTTTTTTTTATAATTATTATTGCTCGACAACACTATTTGACTAACTTTGATAAGAAAAAATTATATTTTTAGATTTTGCATACTCCTTTATAAATTATGAATACATTAGAACTGTTTTAAATTGATTAACGCGATGACTCATTTAACAAGTAACGGTTTGCTTATTTAATTTTTGGTACAGTAGAATCTCTGATATTCCTAACATCAAATTCTATTTCTAAACTCACTTTTTTACTTTATTAAATTATTTAAATTCATTTACTACTTCTGTTACATTTTTACTTGAAGGTTATTTTTCCGAATTTCCTATATTTCCTTTTTATTTTCCCTTTCTTACTTTACGAATTTCATTTCCATTTAAAATGGTATCTTTTTGATTAACACAACTTATTATATTGCTTTCGTTGACGCACACTTCCCCTAATTTCCATTAAATTCACGATTTAATTTAACCTTGCTACTAGTTCTATTTTTAGATTTTTCATTACCAAGTTCAATGACACTATTATTATTTAACATACATTCATTAAAAAGTACAGTTGCGTCCCTAGAATCACGAACATGTTCTGTTTCATTACTAATTTCCGATCGATTATTTATCTGATTTGCTACCCTTTCTGTAGCTTTTGGACATAAAATTACCCTTTGCTCAATATCCTTAATTTTTAGGTCTAATTCATCTAACCTTTGACACATTTGTTCCAACTTATCTAGCACTAATTGGTCTAGCTCTTTATTTTCAACATAATAATTCCTAAAATATTCCGTATTTGTAAATTCTGTCTTAATCGGTATTTGCGAATTCCCTAATTGTAATATATTTTTATCAAAATAAATGCGTGCGTTAAAATATTGTAACATATCACGGCCGATTATACCATCTACAGATAAAGCGACTTCATGATCACCACTATAATACATTCAAAAGGACAATTTTGATTATCAATGAAAAAGTTTAATTTAGCGGAACCTAAAACATTAATTAAATTTCCAGATACTCTTCGCAGTACAGCTTCTGATTTACGTAATTTTAAGTCTAACTGTTTTATGCTATTTCTTCGCAAAATCGTAATTCCAGAACCAGAGTCAATAAGTAAATTTACTTTAAAATTATTCACAATTAATTCAACGATACAAGTATTCGTTTTTTTAAAATTATTTCTATTACAATGTTGCGCATTAAATATTGCTGGTATTTGAAACTGATAAGAAGTATTAGTTTTATTAAATGAACGTTTAAATAAACAATCAAACTTTTTCTTATGTTTATGCCTATCCGTTATTACATCATTATTATATGCACGCGTTTTAATTAAATCATCTTTCAAGGCTATTTTTCTGAATCGGTGTGTATCGTTCGGCTTGTGTTTTTTCCTGTGCTGGTTCCTACATCTAAAAAAGTACCCCGTGTTTCAAAATTAGTACGTTTGCTAGGTTCACCTTGTTTTTGTGAATATCGGGTTTTGGTACGATTTGTATTACGAGTTTCATTAAATTGGGTATTTTGACGACCATTACCTTGTTTAAATTGATTATTAAAATTTTTCTGGCCCTGTTAATATTATTTTGTCTACCATTATTACCTGGTTTAGAATAGTTATTATTTAAATTTTGAGACCTACGGTAATTATTGTTGAAACCATTATTATTTGAGAAATTATTACGCTTAAAACTAGTTTGTTCAGGACGAGAAAAATTTGGACGATTAGGGCGATTAAAATTTTCACGACGGTTATTACCAAAATTTGGGCAATTCCTTTTAATGTGACCTTCCCTATTACAATTGAAACATTTAACCCTATGATTAACCGAATTAATGTCGTACATATTTCGTGATCCTTTTAATGACTGAATTGTAACCTCGGCCTGCTTTGCTAACTCTATAACCCTTTCAAATCTAATACTTGGTTCTTTATTAATTTCAAATGCAATCATTTGTTTAATTTCATCTTTTAGCCCTTGTAAAAAGAAATAAATCAAATCTTTGTCATGTTTCGTACGTATAGCCTGTTTGCCTAAATCATTATCCACAAGTTTTAAATCTTCTGTTAAAACTGCATTTCCTAAAATCTTTAATCGAGTTGCAAAATCGTCAACATTTTCCTTAACTTTTTGATTACAATGGGCTAGCGATTCAATTTCCTGTCTGGGTGTTAATTTTTTTTATGTATTTTTTTAGTAAAGCGTCTTTTAACGTTTGAAAAGTAATATCCGGTTCATTAAGTGACGGTTCTGATTCCACAAATTTATATGCGTCCCCTGATAATTGATCACGGACAACCGCGACTGCTTGTTCTTGTGACCAATTTTCTAAAATTATCCGTTGTTTAATTTTTGCGAAAAATTCTTTCACATTTTCATTCGGTTTTCCCAAAAATTCTGGTAATGCTACTAAAATAGGACCTGTTGCATTCATGGGTGCGGGTCTTTGAGCCTGAGTGGTTTCGCTTGATGACGCAACGGGTGTCGTAATCACGTTTTGACTGAAAATATTACCGGGGGTTACCAATTTTGATTGGGCGGTTACGACAGACGACGCACCAAGAGTAGGCATTTCGGGAGTGGTCATTTTGAATATAAAAAATTTTCAAATAAAATTCAAATAATCAAAATTAAATGAGTAAATTACAATTTTAATGTTGAAAACCGATTCGAGCGTACTTTAAACAAATATCAATGAAAAAAAAAATTTTGAAAAGAAAATTTTTTTTTTTTTGAATTTTTGATTTTATACACCAGTTTCTAAACAGCGGTATGGGAGTAATTTCGCTAATCCCTAACGCTGGCCACCATAAATGTAAAATACGGAGGTAGGTGGCTGGGTGGTTGACTTAAGATCCCACCGCTGCCACCATAATTGTAAAATTTTGAAAGGGGTTTGTAAAAAGGTGGTAGCAATAGCCGTATTTAATTGTATATATTTAGAATTAAAATATTGTTTATTTCGGGACGCGGTTAAATGGCTGAAAAACTACCCAGACGTGAATGTAGGAAATTGAATAACTCAATAATTAACGATTAACAATAAAGAAATATATTCTAAGATAAAATATAGAATTACAGAATTATTACCATTTTTGGGTTAAATAAAGTTGCAATAAAAGAAACAATGTTTCATCAATAAAAGTTAAAATAATGTAAAAATACTTATAATCTAATTTGCCACGTATGCAAGCCGATTGGGTGGGGTTGGCGAACTTCTGCAAGTTATAAGAAAATATCCAAGGAAACCAGTAAAATATTAATTAATCAAATTTTAAATAAAATATACCAATCGGGTTGCATATGTGGATAAAAATATTAGGGAAGGAAATACATATTACCTCTCTCCTGGAGGATACACAACGCACTACACAAAATGACTTTACATTGTTAAAAGTACTTTACTACGTTTCCATACTGAATCTAATTATGGAATGAATCTATATCGACCCGTCTCTGGGCCTCAAGCCAAGCAAGCTACGGTATTCCCCTTGCCTCGCGTATTGATCATTCGATTTCAGTTCTTTAGCGTTTCGCTGACTTAGCGATTTAAACAAAGACTTCTTTATTCCATTTTCAATTATTCATTTCTAGATGGATCGATACCGTTGTGTACAACAATAAGTCTACAATATGTTTCTATATGGTTACAGTAGCGGGCATTATATTACAATGACATCAATTTCTCCCTTAATACATATTTTCTTTGTGCGAAAGTCAAATTTGTTTCAAATAGTTGGGTAATTCTCGCATAACAGGAGCCACCCAAAAACTCATAGTTTTAAATTTTGATAATTGTTATATTTTTATAATCTATAAGTGTTGTGTAGTTGTGCTGGGCTATAAGTTTTGCAATATCTGTTTGCTTCTGTAGGGTACATGTGGGCAAAGTGATCCATGTGCAAACCTACTAAAACGATTTTTTCCGTTTATCTCCGAATCAATTGCAATGGAAAGAGGAAAATGACATCAATCATTAGTGTGTTCAACAGGTAAGTAGCATATCTAAATTCACTTAGTTAAACTTAACAGTTCTCAAGTAATTGAATTTTATACTTTCAAATTTCAATTGCAATTTTCAAAAAAGTTTATGAATCGATTTGGGCGTTTTAAATTTCTATCCATAGTACTACTTAGGTACTCTCAAATGACGAAAAAAAATCAATGGGATCTTGCCTTTAAAAAATGTTATTACCAAAATTCAAAATTTTTGAAGTGAAAACTTCTTTAGCGGCGTTGTACACTTTTTTTGTAATGGGTAAAAAATGTTAAGTTCGCGTCAGGTCACGTGACCTGATCGAAAATTCGTAAGATCTGATCAAAAATTCGTAAGACGGATGGAAAGTAGACAGTCAGTAAAGCAGACAATAAACTGCGTTGTACACTTTTTTTGTAATGGGTAAAAAATGTTAAACTGGCGTCAGGACACGTGACCTGATCGAAAATTCGTAAGACGACAGTACATAACAGTAGACAGTAGTACAGAATACAGAACGAACGGTAGTATCTCTATACTACTGAAACTAGTGTAACGCGAAAGGACAGATAGATATATACGGGTTTACTCCAATAGCACTAATTTTAAGCCCTATCTCATTAAACATTAATTTTAGAATAGAGATAAAAAATTTTTAAAAAAAGATTCTTGTAGGGATTACCGAAGAGAACATTTGTGCAAAATGTGAACTCCCGGAAATGTTTTTTTATATTGTTTAAACAATATTGAAAATTCATAAATAGCGTTTTTTGAGCTTTCACCGCTTACGCAGCGAAAACGGTGATAGATACATTAAAAAGTGTTATGACCTTTTTTGTAGAGAATCGAATTCCTGTCTATCTTGTACAGGTGAAAAGATACAGCGCTCCAAACGCGCACTCAAAAGTCCACTTTTTCTAGCGTTCCGGCAGGGTGTGCCATGTACGATAGCGCAATAAATAAATACTGTATTCTACCACATAAATGATAGTACTTTTATACTGATAATTAAAGCAATTCGTGCAAAATTATTCCCTAACCATTCCAAAATATCAAAAATGCACAACGTTAATATTCAAGTTTTCACTTCTGCCGGCACTCCCGGAGTGCCACCCGACGTTTTTTTTATATAGAATAGTCTAAATAGGCATTATTTAAACGGTTAAAGGCATATATTTATAGGAAAATCACCTCAAATCATATTTTAAATGCCCAATCAAATCATTGGGCTTAACAGTTTTTAATGTCCTTAGCTTCGTTTAGATATGATACACACTAAGGCTTAAATGTATTATTATGTAGCAATATGAAATTTTTGTTAAAGGCCTAAAATGGGCTTAAAACACAAAGAGAGCATTAGGTAAATATTATTGAATAAAATTTTGTACCTACCTATTTAAATGATTTAAGACACCTGCCATGAGCCACCGCAACAAAAATACATAAATTATTGCAAGTTGAAGGTTTTGAGATCACGATATTGGTTGTTTTATTGAATATATTTTTTTTAAGGATTTATTTAAGATACATATTTAAAACATCACATATTATCTAAGTAAGTATATTATATTCATTGATAATACATACTACGAAATAATATCTAGAGAGAATGTGGATGTCTCTATATAACAATAATATGATGTGTGATGAGTGATGACTGACGAGGGTAGATTTTTGTGTGAAATATTTTAAGTATTTTCAATTTTTTACTAAATTATACTTTATTGTATATTACTTGAAAATAAAATGCTACATTAGTTGGGTATAAATCAGTTGACTACACAGTTGATAATTATTATATTTTTAGTTAAAATTTTTGAATTTGGGTTGTTATTATTAATATAATTTATTGTTTAATTAATTCAAACTTGAATATGTGTTCAGTAGGTAAGTAGTCTATTATGGGGGCTACGGGGCCCTCCGCCTTATGAAAAATTAACATTGCCTCCATCCTCCGCCTTATGGAGAAATAACATTACCTTCATCCTCGAGCTCGTTCACTTCGACTAGCTAAATTTTGGTTGGTGGGGGTAAGTGGTTAGTTAAATTTTGGTAGATGGTCCGTGTCAAATTTTAAGGGTCATTATACTGTGTAATTTTGGTGATTTTTGTGGGCGTATCTTCTCATGTGACGTTATCATTTTGATGGTGGCTGGTTTCTGATAAATTTTTGGTAATTGATGTGTGTTGTGTAGATTGCCTATATTAGTAAGTAATAATATTTAAATTAAATAAAGTGCGGTCGGATGGTGTATTCGATCTCGAGTACTTTATTTTACGAAGCAGGAGTGCTAGCCACTACACTGTGGCGTACACTTGCTCTGGATGTATTAAATGTCGAATATATTCTAACAATTGGCATTTTGATCTACATATTAATTAACTGTACAAACATGTTTCAACAAACTACTGCTTAAGGCGGTGAATGGTAATGCCTACAAATATCAAAATATAAATTGTTTATTGCTACACTTAAAAACTTTCAAATTGGTTTTGCTCAAAGTTTTCCGTTCACGTGATAAAGGAACTTAATGGAATAGTATAATAATTACAAGTTATTTGTTATTTTAAAATTTTATATTGTTTTTTAATAAATATTTTTGAAATATATATATATATATATATATATATATATATATATATATATATATATATATATATATATATATATATTTTTTATTTATGTATACCCAAAAATAAAAACACACTTATTTTTCCATAGGTGAAACATAAAAGCTATCAATGGGAGTTGTAATATTTCCAAATAATAATTCCACTAATTGCGCAACGAAGGATTTTCTCGTTGACTCGTGTAATTTGCTATCATTTCCTAAAGGATTTACCATCCAGTGCATCTAAGTATTTTGCTTTTGTTATCTTTACCATCAGTAGATGACGAATCCACTGAATTTCTTTTTCTTTTTCTTAATTCATGGCACTTGGTCCAGGTGTTGAATAATCCCCCTCATCATCTGCATCGTCTACGCGGTCTAGTTGTTTGTCTATTTCCCTGCTCACTTCATTTAAATCTCCAACATCCGCTGATTCTGCAAAATCTCTTAAAATTCAAATAATAATATATAAAGCAGGTCGATATTTATAAAATTATCAAGTTATCGTTGAAACTTTGTAAAGTCTGCGCCCATCGCCTTATGGAAAATTAACATTGCCCACCACCCACCGCCTTATGGAGAAATAACTTCCTCGAGCTCGTTCACTTCGGTTATTAATATTTTGTTAAAAAGATAACCAAAATGATTACTCTTGCAACGAACTATGCAAATGTTATATACCTATCTTGTGTACCTCTTTTTATTTTTCTGAACTACCCAATATAGGCAATGTTCTTATTTTCTCCTAAATATAGGCAATCACATTGCGTTGTCAAGTGGTCCCATAACTACTACTGATAAATTCATGGTCAAGACAATTCATTCATTTATCATCTAAATTGGGAATTTTTATTTCCTATTAACGATATATCCGTAGATCTGAAAATCCATTATAAGTGTAACAGTAATTAATTTAATTTCAACCTTTAATTTTACTTAATTTGATTCAAAAATAAAAATTATATGTATATTTTTAGTTTAATAGAGATACTTATATATAATGTATTAGTACAAATTAGTGTTTATTTGTAAATAAAACATGTAAAAAAATTTCTAGTTAATTATAAATTCATATAAAATACATACATTTTTCATCAATTGCAAATTTATAATGTATAAAAACTGTTTCTTTTATGCACTTGATATGTATGTATATGATGTTGTTTTCTATTTAATATGTGTGTCCCCGAAGCAAAAATTATAACAACGAAAGCAAACACAATAATAACTAACAATGAGTCTGTTATATACGCACTCTACAGATCAAACTGGAGTCGACAATTATCTGTGGATGATGTTATTTAATTTAAAATTAATATTATTTGAATTTATTGTTATTGGAAAGTCAGATAAATAAATTAATACAGTTCTTGGTTCATTCATATTGACTTTACAAAGATTAATTAAGTTGCAGAAAGTATAAAACATGTGGACACGTCTGCGCAAGTAGTTTCTGCAAAAACTTCCGCAAGTGACTTACATGTGTACACTAAGCATAAAAATATATCTTCTCTTTTTAATGGTATTTCAAATTTTATTTTAATAAATGGAATAGTAAATACGTACACGGGAAAAACGAATATTTTTCATGATAATTTATACTATTCTAAAATTAATTAGTGCGATTTTAAAGTTAAAGTTAAGAAGTGCAATAGTTAAGCAAGGATTTACATCAGATCTTTTCCCCGGTATACCTCCTAATACACAATCAGTGTTTAGACATAATAATGGCTATCTATACTTTTTCAATAAAGATAAATTTTATGAATTTAATGAATTCACAGGGATGCTAGTACGCGGTGGTACATTTAATCTATCCATTTTTAATATTTCATGTTCTAAACATAATATTTTAATGGATATATCAATTACTTAAACAATTTAAGAACAAAAAAGGATGAAGGAGAAGCGTGTAAATCGAGTTTCTACTGCGGTGGTGGTGATGATAGCGGCGATGGTGGCGGCGGTGGTTGCAACGATGGTGGTTGCGGCGGCGGTGGTGGTGGTGGGTGTCTTAATCTATGTAAGTCTTTACTGATATGTAAACTAACCAGTCTTGTGGTATCAGCTGAACCATTCACATCTGTCAAAATGATTAAGTGTGCACGATGCGGTAGAAACTTTAAACGGAAAGATTCTCTATTACGCCACATTAGAACGATACACAAAAATTCAAATATGCCGGAATTTTCATCATACAATAACGTGAGCATGAGCAATCAGTTTGAAAATACTGCTGATCAGCAGGCAAACAATGACACTTACATAAGCGGCGCTGAAAACAGACGATTTCTAGGACAACAAGAATCCTCGAAATCTAATTACGAAGGTAGTGATGGCGAAAATGACTATAGTTTTCAAAGAAATAGTACAGAAGAAGAAGAAGAAAGGATGTCACCAGTGTTTCAAACTAAACACGTAGAGGAAATGAATCGGAGCTTGAATCCTTTTGATCAAAGCATGATGGTTGTAGCAGAAGCAATAAAAAATAAATTTAACACTTTAAAAAATTCACATAACATGGTACAATCTAAAGATGGGAAAAATAATTGGACTGGTGAAAATAAACCCGAAGATTTATTAACATTGAATAATTACACTGGAACACCAAACTTAACTGGACTTTTACAAACAGCTCTAGATCTATTAATGATTAAGGAATTAAAGAATGTTAGTGAAAAAGAAGAAGAAGAAAAAGAAGAAGATAATAGAGAAAATAAAAGGATAGAACAAAAACGACCTTTAGCACCCAATTCGATAACTGAAGACGTGAAAGCCAAACATATGAAGTATAGTAACTTCGACAATGAACATTATGTTACAAAAAAATACTGGCGTAACCCAAACACTTTAGTAGATGAATTAAAAACTTTAATGACTACTACACAAATTGGAGATCAAATATTTGGAATAATTCGCAATTTAATGGATGGAAGCGATATTAAGCATACTAATTTTGCTTATTATGTAGAAAATGAAAAACAACGTAACGAGTTAAAGCAAAACCTTAATAAACTAAAGAAAACAAAAATTGCACAGCAAATTATATCAATTATTTGTGAGCTGGAAAAATCTGATATCATTGAACCAGTGTTAGGAAAAATAGCAATTGATCGCGATGATGATAATGATGATGATGACGATGACAATGACAATGAAAATAATATTATCGACACTAATGAATCCGATGCTGAAGGTGATATTGCTGGTGAAGGCCTTTATCTCAATCCATACAGAATGCGTTAAAACTTTAAATACTCATATGGAAACAATTAATGGTCAATTGCGAAAAGATAGCTGGAGTGAAAACATCATCTGGTCATACGGTATTTTATAATTAATTTTGGCCAACATGCTGGTGTTTACCGATCAGAAAGCAAACAATTTACAGCTTCCTATTAAATTGGAAAGGAAGCAACCACCATTAACATTAGAAAACAAAAAATTTCTTCGCCAGTTGGGTTTCAAACTAAAGACCAACACAGAAAAATTTACTGACCTTAAAGACGAATTTGATACTGAAAATAGCACTGTTGGCGAAGGATTATATCTTAAACCGTATAGGAGATATTAAATAAAAACTTTATCGACACTGAATATGAGAAAACTCTTGTTTTGATTACAAAATAGCAAGAGCATATAAATTTGAATAATTTTTAAAAATGGGAGAGTTTTTATTCATTTTTCGGCAACACAACAGTGGTGGAGATAACAATGAGTGAAAAAATTAAAGAGAACATGATAGTAAAACATCGAATGTTGAATAAGATGTTGGATGAAGCCAAAACGCAATATGGAGATGATTAAATACATTGCAACAAGAGATATTAAAATTTTTCATCCTGGAAAAATAACAATTACTATTGAATGGAACACATGTATGGAAATT
This sequence comes from Brachynemurus nebulosus, assembly GCA_035578155.1. Lineage (NCBI taxonomy): Eukaryota > Metazoa > Arthropoda > Insecta > Neuroptera > Myrmeleontidae > Brachynemurus > Brachynemurus nebulosus. Next base: position 9,036 of record JAPWDM010000072.1, on the reverse strand, counting down.
TTTGATTAGTTGTTCAACTATACTTTTACTTAATCTGATATTGGAGAAGACCGTATAGATGGATCTGAAATGATGACGCACTAGCTACACTATCGATTTGAACAGCAGTAAGATATGTTCGACCGGAACTCTTGAATTCTATATTAGAAATTGCGAGAGAATACAATCTTCCTCCACTTAGTTTTGATCCAAGGTGTAACAAAGAAGACGATCAACTGTTAAAGTGGATTTTACAGAATATTGAAAAAGGTACCGCCAATGGAACAGTCCTTTTTGGTTGGGATAGCAGACCATACATCGATCCAAGGCCAGCAGTGAACTTACAAGAATTATTTGGCTGTGTACAAAATGTTACAAGAAAATTTCAATATTCAGCATACATGATTTTTGATACAGTAATTGTATATGTAACAATTGTTAATAAAATGTTTCAAGACTACATGAATGTTCTTTTATTTTTTAAAAGGGTTCCATCAAATGTAAATTTAACATGGTACAATTACAGACGTGAAATTTATTTTAAAAATAAAACTATGCATAAGTAATCTAAAAATTAACATTATTCTTGGAAAAAAGATATGTACAAATAAAAGAAATATATATAATTTTTAATTTGGATTTATTACAAATCTTAATTACCATTATTACAATGTGAAGAAGAATTATTATTATAATATTCAAATAAATTAATTTTTTTAAATTCAATTGAATACGAATTTCCAACCGGACCGTTATTAATAATGCCCATTTGCGGTGAGTGTTTTATCAGTTTAAATTTTTCTTCACTCATGTTGTCAAATCGAGACGGTAGTGTTAGATACCCATCTTCTAATTCTACCACCGTGTGCATTCTCGTAGTGGAGAATTTCGATTGTACTCGGCTAACATCGACAATTTTATAAATCTTCTCTAAAACCATATCTTTCGTCTTTATCCACGGTTTTATTTTTCCAGTTTCATTTAACTCGCTTATTAATTGATCGACAACGTGTGGATCTTGTTCGCAAATTTGTTGAGAGTCAAAGATGTTACTTCTGGTCGTGGTTTGTGATTTGTTGAAATCCATTTTTTCACAATAATATTTTTCACAACAAAGACAATTTAATTGTGGAATACTTGACGTATAAACAGAACTTTAGTGATAAGTTGAAGATAACTATAAAATTCGTAAGTAATGAAGGGTTTATATAGAGAAAAATCACGTTGTTTAAAAAATATAACCTTGCAAACAAAATATAATTTATGAGAATTTTTATAAAATTAATGTTATTGGAAAAACTTTTATTATACGTAAGCTATTGTAAGAAACAAAATAATATAAATCATGTGGGAAAAATATCTACGTAAAAATGTAACGAAATCAGTCATTATATTATTATTTCAAATTTTTCATTTTCGAAATACTGATGTGCAAAATATGATATTAGAACAATAGGCAATAGTTGACCAAGATGTACGTGTATACAAAAAAAAAAACAAAAGTACGGATATATTGTCATAATACATTAATAAAAATCTAAATATAAAATATAACATATAGTAACTAATCGTTTGTGGATAAGTGAAAGTTGTTTTTGTATAAATACCATATATAAGTACACAGTTATTTTGTACCTATACCTCGTTTCAGATACAATTGATCATAAGTTTTCATTAAAAAATTAAATAACTCTTAAATTCGAAACAAATAAATCTTCTATTCTTTTCAAAAAACAAACTGAAAATTTAAAATTTACGTAACTGCAATAATAAAAGAGATAAAGCCAAGAAAACGGAAATTATTTAAATTCAAAGTGACGAAGCATGGTTAAATTTAACTGAAATGAACCATACCTACGTATCGAGAACAAACGATATGTACCTATTGATATGTACACATATGATATGTACCTGTGTATGTACCTATTGATATTTACCTATTGGTATGTTGTACATATTACATTATATATAGTAAACTAGCTGTTACCCGCGGCTTCGCTCGCGCGGCTTTTGAAATTATGACATCTTGTTAAAACATATAAAGTGTACTTTCATCACGTCGCCATTACCCGTCGGGTATCTATTATTACAATTTTCTTTGGAATTTTCCCACAGAAATACAATATTTTCGCCGGGCAAAAAAATAGACTATAACATTCCTTTAACAACATGCCAAGTTCAAATGAAATCATTCATTCTTTTTTATACTGTTTTAAATGTATATTTTCCCACGGGAATAAGACTTTCCACGGGAGTTAGATACTTTCCTGGGCTAGAAAGTAGTCTGTGTCCTTTCTCATCGTCTCTGTAAACAATATGCAAAGTTAGAAATCAATCATGCTTTTTTTAAATAGTCAGTTGTTATTTCATTGTTTCGTTTTAAATACATTTTCCCTCGGGAATGAGATATTTTATCGGGATAAAAAATAACCTATGTTTATCGCTGTATATTGTCATATTTGTCTATCATCATTTTTTGTTTCATTTAAAATGTATTTTTCCACAGGAATGAAATTTTCCACGGGAAATTTACCGGGGTATAAAGTAGTTTGTGTCCTTTCTCATCCCTTCTGTTAGCAATATACAAAGTTTGAAATCATTTATCCGTTTTTTAATAGACAGTTGTTGTAATTTAATGTATTTTCCCTCGGGAATGAAATATTTTCCTGAGATAAAACGTAGCCTACAACCGTCTCTGGCCCGCAAGCAACGTCTGTGCAAAGTTTCAAGTTGATCGGTTAAGCGGTTGAGGCGTGAAAGCCAGTCAAACAAACAAAAAAACAAACAAACAAACAAACAAACTCACTTTCGCATTTATAATATTAGTAAGGATATAATAACATAATGTCATTGAGACTTGTTGTATTTTATTAATTTTATCTCGGATAACAAGCGAGCCAAACATAAGTTTTATACGCTAACAGAATATTTGCGATCCAATTAATATTTATATTCACAGGAAATCAGGTGAAAACAACTTTTCCAGATAAATAGCTAATATTCTATTTCCATAAAAAATAGGATATAAATTTAATTTTATTTTGTATAGTAAATAAGTAATTTCATAGTAGTCGTTGGTAAAAATATTATTGTTGTTGTTGGTATCTATAGAAATATTTATTAATATTGTGAAATACATTTACTTAGTAACAAATGAAAAAATTGCTCATTTAATGGTATAATATACATTTTCTCTCGAGAATTAAATATTTTCCCAAGCTAAAAAATAGCCTATAACAGTCTCCGTTCCGCAAAATACGTCTGTGCAAAATTTCAAGTTAATTAGTTAAGCTGTTTAGGCGTGAAAGCCAGTCAAACAAACAAACAAACAAACAAACGCACTTTCGCATTTATATATTAGTTAGGATTAGGATTAGGATTAGGATACTGGTTTTCTTAAAGAATGTAATCATAGTAACTTATATTGTTGTAATATGACATTTAAAGTGAATATCATAATGAACTTAACATTGAAATAAGGATATAATTATACAAAGAATGTGTTAAGAACAGATTTTTTTGAAAAAATGTTCATAAGTATATGACTAAAAATATATTTTATTGTTATTGTACAGAAAATTTTACTATATAAGAAACGTTTTTAACTTACGATTTTAAAGAAAATTTAATTATGTGTAACGGTTTGTGTATCAATTTTATTTAATTGTAAAGTTAAACAATTGTTAGGTAAGTTAAACGATTGTTAAAAATTTAGTTATTTACTAATAACTTTTCATTTAACACCAAAATTGGTTATCAACATTGTAGTTGGAAATTATTTCATTCTTTGGAACAGTCAGTATCGTTAGATATGAACAGAATCGTTGAAAGTCATCTGATTCCTTAGAGTGTGTGAATTAATCAATATCACCGTAAAACAATATTTCAAAATTATCAACATCTAAGGATTACTGAACAGCATTTTATCGATGACTTGGATTACTAAAAACATATAAATAAAGGTGAAGAAAATTTAATATTATGTTAATATTTATAACAATTATCAAGCATATTTAAGAGATTTTGTTAACGGAGAATTCATAATTTTTCTTTATTTAGTATGGATTCAGGAATATTCACTACTTTTGCTGAAACATCGTCTTGGGTTGAAGAGGTTTTAAAACATATAAAGTCAATAGAAGAGTTAGAAGAATATGTACATAGAGGTCTCGAAAATTTAATATTATACGATATTTACAATAATTATGAAGCAATTTCAAGAGATTTTGTTAAGGGACAGCCCGTAATTTTTCATCGAGTACTTTGGGCATCTAAATTACTGAAACTTTTTAAGTGTAGCAATAAATAATTTATATTTTGATATTTGTAGGCATTACCATTTACCGCCATAAGCAGTAATTTGTTGAAACATGTTTGTACAGTTAATTAATATGTAGATCAAAATGCCAATTGTTAGAATATATTCGACATTTAATACATCCAGAGCAAGTGTACGCCACAGTGTAGTGGCTAGCACTCCCGCTTCGTAAAATAAAGTACTCGAGATCGAATACACTATCCGACCGCACTTTATTTAATTTAAATATTATTACTTACTAATATAGGCAATCTACACAACACACATCAATTGCCAAAAATTTATCAGAAACCAGCCACCATCAAAATGATAACGTCACATGAGAAGATACGCCCACAAAAATCACCAAAATTACACAGTATAATGACCCTTAAAATTTGACACGGACCATCTACCAAAATTTAACTAACCACTTACCCCCACCAACCAAAATTTAGCTAGTCAAGTGAACGAGCTCGAGGATGAAGGTAATGTTATTTCTCCATAAGGCGGAGGGTGGAGACAATGTTAATTTTCCATAAGGCGGAGGGCCCCGTAGCCCCCATAATACACTACTTAGGTATTCATTTGTTTGATATCGCGAATTGTTCAGAAGAAAATGAGTTTAAGAAAATTAGTGAAATGGCCAGAAAAGATTTGCAGTTATTGTTATTAAGAACAAATATAGAACGCAACTACTTGCGAGAAGTGTGCAAAAATCATTACAAAAAATATTTAGTAAATTGTGCTAATAACCAAAGACATTGTTGTAATCCACTAAGGTTACATGAAGGAAAAAAAGTGCGTACAAGTTTGAGAGAAATTTCATTAGATTTTGCAAAAAAACATAAGGAAAATATAAAGCTCGTTCCTGGAAACAAATTGTGCACAAAATGTAGAAAAATGATTTCAAAACGAATTCCCTTAAATGATGCAGAGGGAGATTCAGTTGAAAATCTGTCCGATAACAAAACTTCAGAAAATTTTTCTCTTGCTGTTATGGAAGAAAATAGACCATCTATAAGCAGCTTTCGAAATATATCACCCGCTAGTGATTTCGAAAATATTGTAAGCTCTGTAGATTATAATGTTACGTCTACGAGTACTACAAAGAATACTGTGAGGAATTACAATAAAAATGATTTTGAAGACATGATAAGATTTATTATTTTAGCAACGGTTCCAGTGCCCAATATAAGAATAAGACCAATTTTTTTCATTTATGCAATCATGAAAGTGAATTTAATATAAAAGCAGAGTGGCATTTTTTTGCAACGTCACATGGTAAAAGTCCATGTGACGGACTAGGTGGTACAGTGAAACGACTGGCAAGTAGGGCGTCCTTACAACGTCCAGAAGAAAACCAAATAACGTCACCCATACAACTGTATCAATGGGCTTCTTCTAATATAAATAACATAATTTTTAATTACACAACGTTAGAAGAAGTGACCGAAGCCTTAAAAACCGTTACATTAAAAATTAAAACCAATTAAAGTTACAAGATCTTACCATGCTTTTATACCATACAACAAAAATAAAATTGTGGTTAAACCGTATTCATTTTCTGATAATGAAAAAATTGTGAATATTTACGATTAACTGTGTAACCTACTATTTTTTACTTTGTCGAACTAAATGTGCATGTGTTCCCAAGTTAATAACAAATTTATTTAGAACTGACCCTAACAGTTATGATTTATATATGTGTATGTAATTAGTGGCATTAAAAGGATAATAAGAAACAGGTGAGTTACTTGTTAAGAATTATTACTTAACTGTACTTCAAAGATTTACAAGTGATTAAATTGATAGAAATTTTTTGAATTTTCCCAGCAATATTCTTCAAAAATATTACAATGTGTTTACTCAATAATATTTAGCTAATGCTCTCTTTGTGTTTCAAGCCCATTTTAGGCCTTTAACAAAAATTTCATATTGCTACATAATAATACATTTAAGCCCTAGTGTGAATCATATCTGAACGAAGCTAAGGACATTAAAAATTGTTAAGCCCAATGATTTGATTGGGCATTTAAAATATGATTTAAGGTGATTTTCCTATAAATATATGCCTTTAATCGTTTAAATAATGCCTATTTGGACTATTCTATATAAAAAAAATTGAGTTTTGGTAATAAAAATTTTTAAAGGCAAGATCCCATTGATTTTCTTTCGTCATTTGATAGTACCTAAGTAGTACTATCGATAGAAATTTAAAACGTCCAAATCGATTCATAAACTTTCTTGAAGATTGCAGTTGAAATTTTAAACTATAAAATTCGATTACTTGAAAACTATTAAGTTTAAGTAAGTGAATTTAGGTATGTTACTTACCTATTAGACACACTAATGATTGATGTCATTTTTGTCTTTTCCATTGCAATTGATTCCGTGATAAACGAAAAAAATCATTTTAGTAGGTTTGCACATGGGTCACTTTGCCCACATGTACCCTACAGAAGCAAGCAGATATTGCAAAACTTATAGCCCAGCACAACTACACAACACTTATAGATTATAAAAATATAACAATTATCAAAATTTAAAACTATGAGTTTTTGGGTGGCTCCCGTTATGCGAGAATTACCCAGTTACAATTTTATGCAAGCGGGTATGATTTTATGAGTAATTGAGTACCTACAAAATGTACACAATGGTATAACATTGTACAAAACAGATTTATATAAGTAACAAGATAACACTTTGTAACATAGTAACCATTGGCCTTAGTAGGTACATTTGTACTAAACGCTGCAGTAACTGTTTGGATCTGAAAAACAATTTGTAACTGTGTAACAGTATGTTGTTTGTAATTGTTCCATTTTGGAACGGTTACATTTTTGAAACAGTTACAAAGTAACTGTTACGTTACATTTGGCACATCTCTAATGGAAACGACTTAGCTATCAGTCCCATCGTAACCGAATCAGACGTTAGTAACACCATAGTCGAACCACGTCCTAGTGGCACCGCAGCCGAACCAAGCACCAGTAGCATCACAGCCGAGCGAAGCACCCGTAGCGCCACAGCCGAACCAGGTGCCAGCAATAAAAAAGAAAAAGAGATATGTCTGCAGAAAATGACCGTAAGAAAATAAAAATTAATAATTTGTTAAAATCTGTAAATGATTTAGCAAAAACATCTGTAACATTTTGCGATATTTGTAATGAAGAAGTGTTAGTGCGAAATTATTATGGTCATTTGCGGAGCAAGGAGCATAAAGACAAGTTGAAGACGATCCAATGGTTGATGTAATAGCATGTGCATATAAGAAAATAATAATCAGTTATCGTGTCCGAGATCTGGAAACACATGTTGATAATGAAGAATTTTTAACATGTATCAAACCTACTGTGATACTGTTATCGGAACATGAACTAATAAACCATACAACTTTTAAGGTGAATTTGGAATTGTATGCAACATACAAGCGAGAAATAAATGATAGAACGAGAAATAAAATCAATTAATACGAAAAATGAAGTTATTAGTGAGTCGACAAATACGACTGAAATTTATCAAAAACTAAGCGAAATAATGTACATAAAAAGTGAAGAATTTATGAAGAAAAATTCAGGATGGACTTTGGAACGGACTGAGTATTTGGAGATTAACATTAACCGATTTAATCCTCTCCGTGGCGTATCATATAATAATTTACCTCAATGGATTGAACATAAAACATCAGTAGTAAATGTGAGAAATAAGGACGATGCATGTTTTGCATGGGCAGTAGTATCTGCTTTATATCCAACAGAATCTAATACACACAGAGTGACATCATATCCACATTATTCGACTGTGCTAAATTTAGATAAAATTAAGATATTAAATTAAGATATTAAATTATTTGAATCTCTTAATTCTATAAGTATAAATATTTATGGATGTGAAGGAAAAAATATTGTTGGACCATTATATTATACAGAAACAAAAATAAAACAAAACACATCAACCTGCTCTATATTGAAAATGGCAACAACAGTCATTATTGTTGGACAAAAAATCTAGCCCGTTTAGTTGGAAGCCAGATTTCAAAACATAAAAGCTTAAAATATATATGCGATGGGTGTCTGTCATATTTTTATACGGAAGATCAATTAAATGATCATATAAAACGTGATTGCAATAAAATGTGTGTGCTGTTACCTTCACCACAAAAATCTACTCTCAAGTTTAAACACTATAATAAAATGTTATGAGTTCCCTTTGTTGTATATGCAGATATGGAGGCTATTTTAAAACCACACAATACATGTATGCCAGATCCTACATCATCATTTATAAATATTACACATACGCACGAACCCTATAGTTTTGCTTATTATATCAAATGTCATCATGATTCAACTTTAAATAAAATGGAAACATACAGAGGACCTGATTCTGGAAAAGTATTTTTGGATAAATTGGAAGACGAAGTAAAACGATTGTATAAAATAATGAAAACAAGTAAAAAAATGAATCCGCTTACACCAGAAGAAATAATTAATTATGAAACTACCACAAAATGTTTTCTATGTAACAAACCGTGTTTTAAAACGATCCAAAAAATCGAAAGGTACGTGACCATAACCATTTGACTGGTGAATATCGAGGACCGGCTCATAGCAAGTGTAACATTTTGTATAGAATTCTAAAATTTATACCTGTTATAATACACAATCTTTCTGGATACGATGCTCATTTTATAGTTAGAGAGTTTGGCTCATCGAACGAAAAAATTGATGACGATGACGATAGATGGTGCGTAAGCA